>CM076977.1:177412-227412 GCA_039105355.1 Benthosema pterotum | reverse complement strand
AATATGTTGTAAATAATATATGCCTTTTAATGACCGATTCCAGTATTTAGTTCAGTGTCCATGGATTTAAAGGGGAATTTCACCCATTTTCATTTTTTTTTCTGAGAGTGTACAAATGCAACGAAATGAACCCTAACGGGTTCTTTTGGTTCCATTTGTACACTCTCAGAAAAAAAGAAGCGTCTAAAGAAATCCATTAACATGGTGAAAATACATCTTGATCATGTCATCAAGATGTTTCACAATGTTAGTGGTTTTCTTCAGACCTCTTTTTCTTGGGAACACAGAATGGGGGAAACTTTTTTTTTAATCATGTTTACCCAACACCTCGGAGGTACATCAATGACTTAGTAAAATGTTGAAAATGGGTGGACTTCCCTTTTAAGGAATGGATCATAAGTTGTGTTCACATTCATTCTACCATTGGAAATGAAGAGACTCCAGCATTCCTCTGGTCTCCTATCTGGCAATTGCCCTCTTGGGTATAGAGCTGCGCAGTCCCGCTCCTTTCATGATGTTGCCGTGTTCCAGAAATGAATTTCCCATTCATTTTCCTCATAGACTTTTCGAAAATGGTTAATCTAAACACGATTACAAAGCCACACAGACAAAGCCACCTCGGGTCGTGACAAACACAATATTATCGTATAATATCTAATTACCAAGAAGTAGAAAACGGCAGGATACAACACTTTTTGTTTCGTTTTTTTCATCTTAGAAATGATTTGATTGGCTCAAAAGATTGTGTGTCATCATGATCTGTCACGACCCGAGTTGGCTTTGTCCGAGGCGTAATCGTCTTTATATGAATCATTTTCGAAAAGTCTATGAAAAAAATGAATGGGGAATCAGTTTCTGGGACAGGGGCGACGCCACAAGGGGGCGGGACTGCGCAGCTGTCTATACTCAGCCCTGAGTATAGACAGAGTTACGGTGTTCCCTTCATGGGATAAGTCCAATGGTGGCTCTGTAATCATCAGGTTGTGTTCCACCATGTTAATGATTTTTCTTTTCGCAACTTTTTTATCTGAGAGTGTACAAATGGAACCAGGGTCCATTTGGTTCACATTTGTACACTTGATAAATATTGGAAATGTCCCTCTTTTTGTCCCTCTTTCAGGCTGCAACATCCCTCCCGAGAGCTCAGTTTTGTGACCCCACAATGTCGCAACCTTCCGTCTGGTCTGAGTGTTATTTGGGCAGAGCCTTCATGTATCCGGCTGGCGTGCAGACGGCAACGCTAAGCGCCCGCATAAACGCGGCGATTCTCGATTCTCTCTGCCGTGCCGACATAAAGAAAATCGCCCGTCAATTAATGCCAGGCGTTTTAAAAAGCTCACTGGATTGAGCTTTCAAAAACATTGCACACGTGTGCACGAAACGAGCACGCGTGCAACACAAATCACCGGACGCAGCGATAAACGACCAGCGTTACGCGCTCTCTTTATCGCAGATCGTTTTCTGAGCACAAAACGCCGGTCCCATTGAAAATGAATTAGAAAGCACGATTTATTACTTGCCGTCTGTAAGGCCCTTAAGGCCTGATTAATACATTGGCAGCCATTGACAATGTAGTATTAATGCAATCGATTATCTGCAAAGAAAACAATCCGATATACCGAGTATTTGTATTGCATAACAATATGATACATAGTCGCTGTTGCTGTTTTTTATTTTGATATATGATTCGATTCTTGAAATTATTATTATTTTTTGATGCAGTTACTAGGCTATATTGTTACACCCCTAACACAGGGATATCCCACTATAGGGTCTGTGGGGAGACCATTAAAACTCTTCTCTCTCTCTCTCCTTCTCCCTGAAACACACACACACACACACACACACACACACACACACAACACACACACACACACACACACACACACACACACACACACACACACACACACACACACACACACACACACACAGCCCACCACAACAGCATAGCCGCCACTAAAATACACCTTTTGGCACTAGTTTTTCACCTATTTATATCCAATACTAGAGAGATGAAATATAACAACGGAGGGAAGGGAGGGAATACCTGAAAGAAGTGTGTGTTTGAGTGTGTGCGTGCGTGCGTGCGTGCGTGTGTGTGTGTGTGCGTGTGCGCGTGCGCGGGTCCCAACAGAGGATTTCTGCAGTGCAACACGATGTGCTCTGTTGCCATGGTAACGTTCTGCCTCCAGCCAGATCCATCACTGGGTCCCTGTGCTCACCCACCCTCCCACGCACACCGCACAACAACCTGCACGCACATGCACACATGTACGCGTGCCACCATGCCGCACACACACACTCTCACATGTCATGCACACACACGTGCACATAACAATAAACACTCACCCATGTATACACAGTTAATGTGGTTTAGGCATAACTCCGCAGACACAACATTACTCAATGGTACAGGGTCGTCTTAAGTATTCGCTACTGTTTCAAAGCCTCATTCAGCATTTTAGTTGACGCTGGTACAAATGACCTTTTAAACCTGATGTATTTCCACTTTGCTTCTTTATTCTCCCAGATGGTAGAAGTACGAACTCTCCATTTAAAACATGGGTAGAATCATTGACAATCTTTTGAGCCTGTTTCAGTGTAGGCTGCTCATAAATAGACTGCAGGGAGGGGAGTTGTCTAACTCCTATGATCTTTCCTGCAGTTTGCACCAACCTGAGTTGTGGGCAGTTCAGAAACCCGCCCTCCAATTACATCATAGATGGGATGGCATGCTAATAGAAGCATGATGGCAGCCATCGCTTTTTTAATGAATAACAATAAACACCAATCTTTTATTTTGTCTATAATTATCTAGGTGAATTAAGCTTGGTTGAACCTTGGGTGAAAAAAAGCAAAATTGTCCTTTAAACATGTTGACATGGACAATACTACACCTTTTTCTAACTCAAATGAAAACCACACGCGGTTTAGCATGAGAGCGACACATTATTAGCAGTGAAAGTGATCTATAGGAACTCAAAGTGCTCAAAAGGTTATATTGATGCTTTGTTGCGATAGCCGTGATAGGGGCAATCACTTTTGAAAAATTAAATGCATCATTTAACACCCATTAAAATACGGATGTCTCTGATAATATTAGTGACATTTTCAATAGACAGAGCCCATGGGCAGAGTTCAGGTGTAGATGCTAAGTGCTTACCGTTGCCATTTTGTAAAACATCACAATTAACCAGTTTTTTCCTGAATAGATTCTAGTTTATGAGATTCTAGTCTCTAGTTTCTAGTTTCTAACAATCGATTTGAGACTCTGTCATTAGTTTCCATTTTTCAAAAAAGATTCTAGTCTCTGGCACTAGTTTCTACTTTCCGACACCAGAATCTAGTTTTTGACACTAGATTCTAGTTTTTTGTGAAAAAAAAAAGTTCCTGTGTCAGTGATGCTCAACATATTTCATACCAAGGACCCCTAGATTTGTCTAGGTTTTGGCTGCGGACCCCCCATCTGAAAACATGTAGTTCTCGGGATCTCCCAGCAGCAAATATTTGAGTTAAAAATGTTTTGTCACATTTTCACGATTTTTCAAAAATAGCCGACCTACAAGCTCAACAGCAGATCTACAAGCTCATAGCACGCCACTCGGTGGCGCGCTATGAGCTTGTAGATCTGCTGTTTTTCAATTGCTAAAGGAACACCAAAACGCGTACGGTACAGAAAGCATTAAGCAGAGAATAACGCAGACAGCCACTTAGGGGTTTTTCTATTATGTTCTAATGAAAGGTATAATTACGGTGTTGCAGCCAGCATTGTTATTAATGAGTTCAATAAAACTCTGAATGAGTCAGCGGTAGCAGCGTCTGGGCGTGTGGCACCGCGCCGCTCCCTAGCTGGCTCCGGATGCCGTCCAGGCATTGATGAACGAGAAAAAAAAATCGCATTTAATCAAAGCACGTCTCGGTAATTCAGGTCAGTAGAGCCGTCTACTGACGTGCCAAGAGTTATAGAGGGTTAGATTTAGTGTTGTAGAGTTAGCAACGTGTGGCACTGCTGTCAAAACAGTGGCCGTGATCAATGCACAGGAGAAGTAGGAGCAGGGGTGTAGTGGAGGGGGGACGCGGGGGGGCGGTGTCCCCCCACTTCTCACATCTAAAATACTTTTGGGGCAAAAGTAGGCCTATACCCTAGAGGTGCTGGGTGGACATGATAAAATGTTCCCCCATTCTATGTTCCCAAGAAATGGAACATAGAATCCCATTTCTTGGGAACACAGAATGGGGGAACTTTTTATATCATGTCCACCCAACACCTCTAGGCTATACTAATGACATTAGAATGTTGAAAATGGGCGGACTTCCCCTTTAAAATCTGTGTTCTTAGTGACATTCACTAAATAGCTGAATCTGAGAGTGTCCATTCATGAACCACCGTTCAGACAAGCACAGAGAACCACACACATCTCAATATACTCTATACAACTGGGAAGTAAAAATACACTGTGGGTGGCAAAAAGAAACACCCACACGTGCAGGGGCGGATTGGCCAACTGGAGTACAGGGAGTTTTCCCGGTGGCCTGCGCCACCTAGTGGCCTGGACAGTCCAGGGCGCCAGGCCCAGGCCAGGCAAACTAGTGTCTCTATCCTTCAAAAAAGAAAAGGTGTCCTACACCAGAGCCTTCAAGTAGGAGAGTTGCCATATTCCCGTTCACTCCTGTGCGCCAGGGCCAGTGTTGCCAACTGCCAAGATCCAAAATGCACTAGTGGCACTTCCAAAATGCACTAGAATGTGCTAGATGCTCGCCTGGAACATACAGATCAAAATGACCATTAATCTTCTACATTCTCTAGTTGTGTAGACTAAGTTGGGCTAATTCACATGATGAATATTTTAACTCTTGAGGGTGTAAAAATGAAACCAAATGGACCCGCAAGGGTCCATTTCGTTTCATTTTTACGCTCTCAAAGAGTTACACCTGGTTAACAGCTGCCCCCCCAGGGTGGCCTGGCAAAGGCAAAATTATCCCGGTGGGAAAATATGTGCCAATCCGCCCCTGCACACATGGACATGCGCACACGCACGCACACACGCACACAAAGGCACACAAAGGCAACTAAAACCATCAGTATAGCAGTTGAGCCGTGCTCCTCGTGTGACCTCACACATAGATACACAGGTATTTAAAGTTAAACCAAGCTGTAGTGTGTAGGATTGCTTTGTATTGGGTGGATCTGGTATCGATCGTCACGTTCACACGCTGGTCTGGATGTGAATCACTATGGGCAGGGGCGGATTGGCACATATTTTGGACAATTTTGCCTTTGCCAGGCCACCCTGGGGGTGGCAGCGGGTTAACCAGATGTAACTCTTTGAGAGCGTAAAAATGAAACCAATGCGGGTCCATTTGGTTTCATTTTCACACCCTCAAGAGTTAAAATATTCATCATGTGAATTAGCCCAACTTAGTCCACACAACTAGAGAATGTAGAAGATTAATGGTCATTTTGATCTGTATGTTCCAGGCGAGCATCTAGCGTGTTCTAGTGCATTTTGGAAGTGCCACTAGTGCATTTTGGATTTTGTCCAGCAGGCCACTAGGTGGTGCAGGCCACCGGGAAAACTCCCTGTACTCCAGATAGCCAATCCGCCCCTGACTCTGAGTCAGTGATGGTTTGTCTCGTCTCGAGGCCAGTCTCAAGACACATTTCAGTTGTCTCGGTCCTGTTTTTTTTTTTTTTTTTTTTTTTTTTCTCGTCCTCAATTGTCTTGGTCTTGCCTCGATCTCGGAGCAAATGTCTCATGTCTCTTTCGCCACTCGAGACGAGACAATGCAAAGGAGATGTTAATGTTCTATATCCACTATATATGAGGACTGAGGAGTAAATTCATTACGACAGCAGAGTGGTGCACAGTGCTGGATGGATGAGGTCCATATCACTAGCAGTCCACAACCAAAGAGAGAATTTAGACATGATTTTGGTCTTGACCCCATAGGTGCTAGTCTCGAACTCGAGCTCCCAAGTATCATGGTTGTCTCGGTCTCGTTTTGTCCTCGATCCCGCTAGGTCTTGGTCTCATGTTCTTGGTCTTGGTCCCGACCCCATAGGAGGTAGTCTCGTCTCGAACTCGCGCGCCGAAGCATTGTAGTTGTGTCGGTCTCGTTTTGGTCTTGACCACGCTTGGTCTTGGTCTTGTCTTGGTCTCGATTTAGGTGGTCTCGACTACAACACACACACACACACACACACACACACACACACACACACACACACACACACACACACACACACACACACACACACACACACACACACACACACACACACACACACACACACACACACTGCAGTAAACTTCTCATTCATCCCGTGTCTCCTCTGGTCTCTGGTTGGCGGTGTGTTTTATTCATGAGTTCAGAGCAGGGGCGGATCTAGGCATGGGCATGGGGGGGCAATGCCCCCCTAAATGCCCTGACTGCCCCACCAAACATGATGGCATGCAAAACAACGCAATATACCCAAGAAATTAAAATGATTTGAAAACACTACTACTGCTAACTAACTACAGCTTTGTCACCACTAAACCAACAGCATTTCAGAGAGCCAGCGAAATCCATTTGAGCCCTCGCCCGCGGGCGCCCGTTTTCAAAACCGGGCGCCCGTTTTCACAAAAACGGGCGCCCGGTTTCACAAAAACGGGCGCCCGTTTTCAAAAGCGGGCGCCCGTTTTCAAAAGCGGGCGCCCGTTTTCACAAACTAGGCTATGCCTAAACCTAACTCTAACCCTAAACTTAACCTCAGTAAACCTATGCCTAAACCTAACCTAACCCTAACCATAACCTTTTGAAAAGGGCGCCCGTTTGTGAAAACGGGCGCCCGCTTTTGAAAACGGGCGCCCGTTTTTGTGAAACCGGGCGCCCGTTTTTGTGAAAGCGGGCGCCCGCTTTTGAAAACGGGCGCCCGCGGGCGAGGTCGCTTTTGGATTTCGCCCCTGCTGGCATTTCATCATTGAAAACAGAAAACTCTCTGAGTCAGACCTTTAGCTTTATGCATGCTGCGTGTCTGTTGCAACTTCAACAACAACTGATGTTATTAATCGATGCTTTACTTGACTAATATAAGTCCTGTAACTGAAAATGGTATGCGGGCGACTGGCATGGGAGCGACTTCATCGCCCTTCATCAATGAAGTCGCCCCCATGCCAATAGCCTATTTAAGATTGGTAGAACGTTCGACCTACGATGCCAGTAATGAATCGCTCTGTGCTCGATATATAATCCTCGCGGCCGTCCTACCCTCTCCTACGACGGCAGAACGCAGCTTTTGGCGTCGTGTTAACAACGTGGACGAGAGCTACGCTGTAGAGGAGCGTCACCATGGAAACCAGAGACGCCAGTGGAAGAGGTGGATCCCGTCGGCGTCGCCTGCTTTATGAACTATGTTGGGCTTCTGTTGCAACTGCGACAGACCACGCCTACTGTCCTCGTCATGTCCAAGGCCTAGAGACGGAAAAATAGGGAAAATTCCCTATTTTCTCCTGCCCCCCCCCCCCCCCCCTTAATTGGGAAATGTTACATCCGCCCCTGGTTCAGAGTAAACGCCGGCGGCGGTGCTTTTCATTGCCAACAGCTTTGTGAACGTTTATCGACCTGCAGCACAGTCAGTGCTGCTTTCTGATCCCACATCACCAGGGGCGGATTGGCACATATTTTCCCACCGGGACAATTTTGCCTTTGCCAGGCCACCCTGGGGGGGGGGGGGGGGGGGCAGCTGGTTAACCAGATGTAACTCTTTGAGAGCGTAAAACTCTTTGCGGGTCCATTTGGTTTCATTTTTACACCCTCAAGAGTTAAAATATTCATCATGCGAATTAGCCCAATTTACACAACTAGAGAATGTAGAAGATTAATAGTCATTTAATGGTCATATGCCCTTCCAGGCGAGCATCTAGCACATTCTAGTGCATTTTGGAAGTGCCACTAGTGCATTTGGATCTTGGCAGTTGGCAACACTGCCTCCAGCAGCGCGAGCGCCCTGGCGCACAGGAGTGAACGGGAATATGGCAAATACTACTTTGCCTGGCCTGGGCCTGGTGCCCTGGCCTGCACTGGACTTAAAAATAATTAAAAAAAAAAACAACAACTGTCCAGGCCACTAGGTGGTGCAGGCCACCGGGAAAACTCCCTGTACTCCAGATGGCCAATCCGCCCCTGCACATCAGTGTTGTTGTTATTTTGGTCTTATAGTCTTAGTCTTTTTTTTTTTTTTTTTTATATTTTATCCCACGATTTTGTAACCCATTTTTTCACCCAGTGCCAATTCCTAATGTGATCCTGGGCTCTACACATCCTCCGCCAACCTGGGGAGGCAGCGGACTGGCCTCATGCTTCCTTCAATGCATGAGGAGTCCAAGCTGCCTTCTTTTCACCTGACAGGGGGGAGTTTCCCTGGTTGGACGTAGCGCGTGGAAGGAACACGTTATTCCAACCAGTTCCTGTCCCCTCCATCAGGCGCCCCGGCTGGCCAGGGGGAGGTAGTTTAGAGTCCAGGATTACAGCATGTTTTTGTGAGGGTATCTACCCTAGGGGACACAGGGAGAACATGTGAGGGTATCTACCCTAGGGGACACAGGGAGAACATGTGAGGGTATCTACCCTAGGGGACACGGGGAGAACATGCAAACTCCACACAGAAAGGCCCTTTCATCAACCCCGCCTCGGGTATGGGCACTGATGACGCGGAGGAGCAGACACGCCGCCAGCACCCACAGCAGCGCCCCTAGCGGGAATCGAACCCAGGACCTTCTAGCTGTGAGGCGACAGCACTAACCACTGTGCCACCGTGCCCCTCTTATAGTCTTAGTCTTAAGTAGTTTTGAATGAATGGGGTTTTCCAGCCTGCACAATTAAAAGGTGATGGAGCCTGGAGCAGTGGTTTTCAACCAGTGGTCCGGGGACCAACAGTGGTCCTTAATTGAGAGAGTTCCGGGTGGTCCCCCCTGCAGGGTAAATGATGGATATTTCTTTAACCAGGTGTAACTCTTTAAAGAGTGTAAAAATGAAACCATATGGACCCATGTTTACACTCTCAAGAGTTAAAATATTCATACAACGAGAAAATGTAGAGGATTTTTTGATCAGTATGTTTGCTGTTTTGTTACCCAAATCCAGCCTGGAATTGCGGACAAATTTAAATAAATCTTTAGTTTTGGGGTCAGTGGGGATAAAATCATTTTTTGTGTTGACAATTGACATTGTTGTGTGGTGGTTTTTGCTTTGATTATGCAAACGTATATGCCAATAAATAAAGCCCTTTGAATATACGGTAACTGTGTGTGTGTGTGTGTGTGTGTGTGTGTGTGTGTGTGTGTGTGTGTGTGTGTGTGTGTGTGTGTGTGTGTGTGTGTGTGTGTGTGTGTGTGTGTGTGTGTGTGTGTGTGTGTGTGTGTGTGTGTGCGTGCGTGCGTGCGTGTGTGGTGAAGTCATGCTCCTCAGCCACGTGCATGTGATTTGCTCACCACCCTGCAAGTCTCGTGATTATAGACCCTCATTATTAGCTGGATAATACCCCCCCCTCTCTCTCTAAACCAGTGGTTTCAACCTTTTTCATACCAGGGCCCACTATTTGTTCACTATTTGAGCCACAGAGCCTAGGACCACCATTTGATGACATTTTAGCCCCACAGACCCCAAAACTAAAGATTTCGTTTGCTTTTGTCCACAAATCCAGGCTGGATTTGGGAAACAATACAGTCCAATAAAAACCGACTGCACGGTTCAGCCAGAACAGCTATTTTTGGCGGAAGGAGGAGACGGAAAAAAAAGACAGAAACAAGAATGGACCAAGTCCACTTCGTGGACTGCTTGGTCCCTTAAAAACTACCACTTTGTGTCAGAAGATGGCGCTGTTTTAGGCCTGTTTTAGAGGGATACAGTGGAAACTGCTCTTGGGACTTGAGTTTGAAATAAAATCAGTGAAGAAGACGCCATTATTCTCTTGTTGTGTGTTTATATTCTTCAAACAATTGTATATAGCAGTAGCCTAATGCAGGGGTTTTCAACCTTTTTGACACCAGGGACCACCATTTATTCAGCATCTCAGCCACGGACCACCATTTGATGACATTTTAGCCCCAAAGACCGAAAACTAAAGAATTCTTTTCGTTTTGTTCACAATTCCAGGCTAGATTTCGCAAACAAAACAGTGTAAACTTCTTAATTACGTGGTGCTAATTCAGACGATGAATATTTTAACTCTTGAGTGTGAAAATGAATCCAAATGGACCCGCAAGGGTCCATTTGGTTTCATTTTTACATTCTCAAGAGTTACACCTGGTTAACCAAATTTCCATCATTTAGCCTGGGGACCACATGGAACCCTCTCAAGGACCACTGGTGGTCCCCGGACCACCTGTTGAAAACCCCTGGCCTAATGTGTTTGAATAGTTGTACTTGTAGATGCTGAAATGCTGTTATATATGCGTTTTTAATCTCCCAAAACCCCCAAGATTTTCGGCTGGGATGCCCTCCTGGTAACATTTGAGCACCTGTCCTTCAAAATCTCTGTGCACGCCACTGCCCACTCACATATAAAATATTTTTGGGCCAAAAGTAGGCTTGTGTTTTTTGTCTTGTCATTTACTTGTATGGATACAATTATGCATTGTAAACAATCTTTCTCAATATACTATACTTTTGTTATACTTTGAATAGCGTATCTGTGTGTGTTGCACAGGTGCACGCAAATGCTCCTGCAAATGCAAGCGTGCATGCACGTGTCTTAAAGGGGAATTCCACTCATTTTCAATATTTTACTATGTCATTAATATACCTTAGAGATGTTGTGTGGACATGGTAAACAAAAAAGGTTAATGAGTTTCCTTTTAGTGTACAAATGGAACCAAATGGACCCGCTAGGGTCCATTTGGTTCACATTTGTACACTCTCAGAAAAACATTGAAAATGGGTGGAATTCCCCTTTAAGAGGCGTCCCGCCCACTTCTAATAGTCCCACTACAACACTGGTCGCCAACGCTAACAGATATGTCCAAGTGTCTCTCATAATGTGACTCCTAATGCCTGATTTTGTGAGCAGAGCTCAGTCGGTAGAGCATCAGACTTTTAGTCTGAGGGTCCAGGGTTCAAGTCCCTGTTCGGGCGCAAGCAGGCTTGCATTGGAGAGATGTGAATGTTGGTGCCTTTCTGTAGTGCCACATGCATCCACTAAGATTTTGTCTTATACCTGAGGAAAACCCTATAGTGTTCCATTCCTCGTTTTACCTGAGGAGTAATACGTAGGAAAACCCTATAGTTGTCCATTGCGGATATAACATTTCCCAATTTGGGGGGCAGGAGAAAATGGTATGGGGCGATTAAGTCGCCCCCATACCATTTTCGGGTTACAAGACTTTTATTGGGCAAGTATAACTTATAAGCATCAATAATAACATCAGTTGTTGTTGACGTTGCAACACGCAGCATGCCTAAAGCTAAAGGTCTGACTCAGAGAGTTTTCAATGATGAAATGCTGTTGGTTTAGTGGTGAGATGATTGTAGTTAGTTAGTAGCAGTAGTAGTGTTTCAAATAAATTTAATTATAAGCACTGAAATATCTTGGGTTGTTTTGCATGCCATCATGTTTGGTGGGGCAGTCTGGGCATTTAGGGGTGCATTACCCCCTCATGCCTAGATCTGACCCTGAAGTGTCTCCAAAAAAAGTAATCCTTATTGTAACGGACCCGGGGCTGACAAACTTTTATTGTGAAGGGCTTCCTGCCAGGTTTGCTCTCACAGACCTTATTTTGACTGCTTCCTGTCCAAACCTGACACTGATTAAGTGGATCCAGTTCACCTGTGAGGGAGTGACTCCCAGTATGGTAAATGACAGCAGCAGTGGAGTATAAAACAGGCTCAGTGGCATAGAAGGAGGATCAAGAGGCATCATGGGACCAACACACAAACTGTCTTTAAGGTAGAAAAAATGGTTAATGGAAAGGACAAACGGTCAAAGGCTACAGAACAATGGACACGAAGCAGGGAAGCACACGCCACTTTAGCACTCAGCTGGAAAGGGGGACAAGGTGACTTGCATGTGTTTGTTATTTATTGTTGTGGCCAGTTTCATATTGTATTCATATTGTATTTTGATAGTGGTAGTTTTTAGCAATAGATTGTATTGTATAAATTGGTTTATTGGAAGTTATGATGACGTTGTTGTTTTTTGTCTGATTATGATGTATTTCCATGTTGGTTTTTCTTGTCAGTTCTACGTTGATTACAATAAAGAAGCTTCAAAATCATCAGTTCAGAATCCAACCTTTCATGGCCAGCTGGGTCCGCTACACTTATTAGTAGAATATTCTAATAGTAGGCCTGCCTTCTAATAGTAGGCAGGCCTACTCCTATATGTCGGTGACAACTTACAGATGACTGATCATGATGACAACTTTTGAAAGTGAAGGGAATATTACTTCCGTAATGTTTAATGACGATCAAGGCCCACTGTGCACTGGCAGCCAGGCCCGCAGCATCATCAGTGCACAGACAGAGCGGAAACCCGACGTTTGTAAAACTTTCCTTCTCTGACGATGACATCTTCAAATAAAAATAAAGTTTTTGCCGGGTTTCGTAATTTTTTCAAAAATAATAAAAAAATAAAATAAATAAATACTGAAAATGATGAAAAACGGCATGCTGTGCAAGACTGTAAGGCTATAGCCTTGCATTTTTTCCAGGTTTTGTTATTTTTCGAAAATTCTCAAAAATCCTCAAAACGATGAAACAGTAAGGCTAACAGTAAGGCTATAGCTTTTGTGTGTGTGTGTTTTTTATTATTTCGTTCAATTTTCGAAAACCCTCAAAATGCTCAAAACGATAAAAAACGGCATGCTGTGCAAGACCGTAAGGCTATAGGCTTGCGTTTTTGCCCATTTTCGTAATTTTTACAAAATCGTGAAAAATGTTTTTTCTTCGATTTCGACATTTTTCAAAAACGCTCAAAAACAACGAAAAACGCCATACTTTAGCATGGCGTCCGAGACTGTGTACTATAGCCCATGTTTTTTGTTCGATTTTGACATTTTTTTGAAACCCTCAAAAACGCTCCGAGACCGTGTACTATAGCCCATGGTTTTTTCTTCGATTTCGACATTTTTCAAAAACGCTCAAAAACAACGAAAAACGCCATACTATAGCATGGCGTCCGAGACTGTACTATAGCCCATGTTTTTTTTCGATTACGACATTTTTTCGAAATGCTCAAACACGCTCCGAGACCGTGTACTATAGCCCATGGTTTTTCTTCGATTTCGACATTTTTTCAAAAACGCTCAAAAACGACGAAAAACACCATTTCAGTATGGCGTTCGAGACCGTGTACTATAGCCCATGGTTTTTCTTCGATTTCGACATTTTTTCAAAACTCTCAAAAACGCTCAGGGATCCTTTTACTAGCATGTTACACTAAGATGGAGTGCCTTGATTTTTCCCTCTCTAAAACATAAACATGAGGTATTATTGTTACAATTGGTGGAAGAATTGTTTCAGTGTACAGTAGTGTGTACAGTGTACAATACAAGTAACAACACTCCATCTTTAAAGGGATTTCTGTCTGCGTTTCTGTCTGCGTTGGTGTGGTTTCCTCTGATGTATAAATACAGTATCCAGTTCCTCATGCAGACATAATGTATGTACAGTACTGTACTGTACTGTGTGGCTCATAAATGTTTACATTATCATTATTACTTATTCATGATCCATTCACCATATGTTTATGGTTGAATGTATTCATAATATTCCTTTAAGTGTACTGAAGATGTTGTACATTATTTGAACAGATGCATCTACTCTGGTGTAGCAGAGAATACATAATTAAATAGAAAAGACATCAGTGCCATCATCAACCAATAGTTTCAGATCCAAGGATCATATTCATATTGTGTGTGTGCAGTGGCGTTTCTAAGATATTTGGAGCCCCCGGCAAGATTTTCCCCGGAGCCCCCCCCCCTTACCAAATGGACCCTTATAGGTCTATTTGGTAAGGGGGGGCTCCGGAGAAACCTCCTGTGACATCATACCTGTGACAGGCACTGTAAAATGGTGCCCCCAAGGGATAAAAATTATGGTTGTTTAATGATTAAAAAAAAAAGATTAATCACAGCTTCACAATTGATTTAATCATGATTAATCACCTTTAAAACTATGTCCAAAATATGCCATGTTTTCTTGTGCAGGATTTGAACATTTAAAAAATAAACATTTTACAACAATTTACAATTTAGGCATTTTACACAGCTATGTCTCCGTAAAACCGTGCTCTACCCATTTTTTCAATGAAAAAATGCTCAGATGGGTTGATTCAGTGTGGCACATGGGTTAATTGCATTAAAATTTTTAATCAGATTAATCAACAAAATTAATTTAATCCCTAAACTTGTTATTTCCAACAGCCTTCATAAAAGTATGAACTAGGGCAAGTAGTGCAATGTATTGATCCCTGTGTGTGTGTGTGTGTGTGTGTGTGTGTGTGTGTGTGTGTGTGTGTGTGTGTGTGTGTGTGTGTGTGTCTGTGTCTGTGTCTGTGTCTGTGTCTGTGTCTGTGTCTGTGTGTGTGTGTGTGTGTGTGTGTGTGTGTGTGTGTGTGTGTGTGTGTGCGTGTGTGCGTGTGTGCGTGTGTGCGTGCGTGTGTGCGTGTGTGTGTGTGTGTGTGTGTGTGTGTACAGACAGCAGAAGGCCTACATCGCCACCCAGGGACCACTGGCTGAGACCACAGAGGATTACTGGAGGATGCTCTGGGAACACAACTCTACCATCGTAGTGATGCTGACCAAACTGAGAGAGATGGGACGGGTATGACACACACACACAGTCGGACTCTTTTATTAAACAAAAATCACACCCGTGTGAAAGAAAGTGCTGCGTGTGTGGTGGTCTCTGCGCTTGTTGCTGCTTGTTTCTCTGTTATTGCTAACCGGCACGGTTTTTTGCTTGTTTCTCTCTTATGTGGCAACTTGCTTGTTTCTCTCTTATGTGGCAACATGCAGAGCAAACCGTGCCGGTTAGCAGGCACACACGCCGTGCCGGTTAGCAGGCACACACGCAGAGATGTTGAGGTCGTGCCGGTTAGCACGCACACAGCTGGTGAATCGTCTAAGGAAGTGCTTGCTACGCAGCACTTAAAAATCTTTGAGTATAAGCATGAAAGTACAGGCCCAGGGCAGAAGGCCTGCACTCTAAATGAAGGTGTCACCATGCACAAGATGCTAACAGTCTACCACAAAAAGAAAAGTGTGTCCTCTCTCTCAGTTATACAGAATATATTCATGTTAGAATAGAGGCAGGCAAACATCTTAGCCAGTCAATGACAAGTATTTTCTGAGTGACAGGCAAGCTGTCAATATACTTAGCTCCAGATAGTTATAAACAAACATTTAGAATGATGTCAGGAAGAGCAAAGGTGTCAAACTCAGCTAATCAGGATGACCTGTGGAACCCTGCGGTGAATAGTGTCCTGTTCATTGGGTCAAATAGCAGGCACTGGTGGTTGGCATAATGGTCAACTTCAGACTAAGCACATCAGGGAACCACTGGTTAATATGTGGATATGTTCAGATATTGACCGTTCAATGGACAACGTTTCGATCTCACTAGATCTTCATCAGGTCCGTATAGATCCACACATGACACTGCTCTTCAATCAGTTCGTGATGTTGACTTTAGTCTCTTGCACCCAAAGCTAATAACCTTCACGTTTTTGTCCACAATTGGGAAATAGAACTGGCAAAATGTTTATCAAAATAACAATTATTCTCAATTTTCAAATTGTGTGGACTATTGAAGTTACATTCAGATGTTTAAATATAAGTTATGAAACCAAATGGACCCGTAATGCTCTCAAGAGTTACAGAACTATACATTTTAGGGGACTGTCATGTGCATGGCCTGTGTGATCTACTGGTAGATCGCCATCTACCTTTTGGGCAGCCTTGTTCTAACATGTCTTGACTGTGTTTCCTCCTTCCAGGAGAAGTGCCATCAGTACTGGCCTGCAGAACGTTCTGCCAGGTACCAGTACTTTGTGGTTGACCCCATGGCAGAGTACAACATGCCTCAGTACATCCTACGAGAGTTCAAGGTCACAGACGCCAGGGTGAGGCAGCTGTGTGTGTGTGTGTTGTGTGTGTGTGTGTGTGTGTGTGTGTGTTGTGTGTGTGTGTGTGTGTGTGTGTGTGTGTGTTGTGTGTGTGTGTGTGTGTGTGTGTGTGTGTGTGTGTGTGTGTGTGTGTGTGTGTGTGTGTGTGTGCGTGCGTGCGTGCGTGCGTGCGTGCTCTTCTCTGTTGCCCACTTGACAGTAAAGCTGATGGACCGATGCCATATTTTTAGGTTTGGTTTTGGAGTCCAAACCTGTGATCTGTTTTGAGCAAGTTCTAGCTGTTTTTGTTTGGGCTGCCATAGAGCATACTGTATTGAGTACTCTGGCAAGATGGCCGCCGTGAACGACGTCAGAGACTCCACTTCAAGACAGTATATATCTATGTCTGAATCTACCTGTAAATCATATATACTGTATCAACTTGCTATGTATAAAAAATGAAGAATTAACATTAATTACAAATGTTACCATTAATTACTCCAGGACGGCCAATCACGGACCGTGCGGCAGTTCCAGTTCACCGATTGGCCGGAACAAGGAGTGCCAAAGTCAGGCGAGGGATTCATCGATTTCATTGGCCAGGTGCACAAAACTAAAGAGCAGTTTGGCCAGGATGGGCCATTCACGGTGCACTGCAGGTAAGCCTTCTCCAATCAGCGCTCTGTGTCGCTGCACAGACGTGTTGGACTGTGACCAATCACGGCCCCACTTGGGCACTGTTCTGTTTTCAGCAATGTTAGTCTTAAAGGTCCTGAAACACTAGCAATGCTTTGATCAATATCAACTAACAATGTCAACATCAACAGGCAACATGATGAGACACATGGCAACAGGCAACACCTCACATTAAAGGGGAATTACACCCATTTTATTTTTCCCAAGAGTGTACAAATGTGAAACAAATGGACCCAATTTGGTTCCATTTGTGCACTCTCAGAAAATAAAAATCATTAACTCTATGAGTGCCATTTTGCAGCCTGTAGCGCCTCCTGGGGACCAGTTATATGCATTAAGTAATTGATTGATTATCTCAAAAACAAAACATCACAAACAGCAGTTGTATACATCTTTTTTCACACATATCTCAGAGATGTGCTACTAAAGGGTTAACAAATAACAAAAAAATGATAACATTTTTTTAAAATAATTAAATGGTTAATGTTGCTAAAAAGCAACCCTGGCCCTTCTAGGGTTAATGAACTTGAACTTGTATTGGCATATCGATTTTTTTTTTTTGCCCACCCTAATATTTCCCCCTCTCTCCCCATCCATCCATCCATCCCAGTGCCGGAGTGGGCAGGACGGGTGTATTCATCACGCTGAGCATCGTGTTGGAGAGGATGCGTTATGAGGGAGTGGTGGATATCTTCCAGACCGTCAAGATGCTCTGCACACAGAGGCCTGCCACCGTCCAGACAGAGGTTTAAACACTTTATCATCTACAGCAGTGGTTTTCAACCTGTTTGACATCCGGGTGCACTATTTATTCAGCATTTGACCCACGGAGGACCAACATTTGATGACATTTTAGCCGCACAGACACCAAAACTAAAGAATTATTTTACTTTTGTCCACAATTTCAGGCTGGATTTGGGGAAACAAAACAGTCAAACATACAGATCAAAATGACCATTAATCTTCTACATTCTCTAGTTGTGTAGACTTATTGTGTAGACTTATGCTAATGCACATGATGCATATTTTAACTCTTGAGAGTGTAAATAACTATAAGTAGAATTGAACATTTAAAACACATAATATGTCCTTTAGTTTAAAATTGAGTTCATAAATTTATGGGGGTTGCCGTTTTACTGTGCTTGTTATAGGTATGACGTCACAGTAGATTTTCCCTGGGGCTCCAAATTGCTTAGAAACACCCCTGGTGATGTTTTCATGTTTACCGTTTAGGACAGGGGTTTTCAACCTTTTTCATCCCAGGGCCCACCATTTATTCAGCATTTGAGCCACGGACTACCATTTGAGGACATTTTTGCCCCACAGACCCCAAAACTAAAGATTTATTTTGCTTTTGTCCATCCTCTAGTTGTGTAGACCTGGGCTAATTCACATGATGAATATTTTAACTCTTGAGAGTGTAAAAATGAAACCAAATGGACCCGCCAGGGTCCTTTTGGTTTCATTTTTATGTTCTCAAGAGTTACATCTGGTTAAACAACCTAGGCTGGGGACCACCTGGAACTCTCTCAAGGACCACTGGTGGTCCCCGGACCACCTTTCATGACCATCTAATGACCTCTGTGACCTCTGTGTGTGTGTGTGTGTGTGCGCGCGTGCGTGGTGTGTGCGTGTACGCGTGCGTCCCCTCTCCAGGACCAATACCAGTTCTGCTACAGAGCCAGTCTGGAGTATCTGGGAAGCTTTGACCACTATGCAACATAAAACCCTCCAAAAAACAAACACCACCTCCCAAACCACAGTCCCTTCCTAGTGCACACTCCTCAGAGCGGCTCACCAAGGTGTTAATCACGAGGCTAGTGCACTAGGCAGAAAAGTGTGTCTTTTGGAGATATTTTTTTTTCCCGCCAACGTAGCGGGACGTGAAAAGGGGACCATCGACCTACAAACCCCCCGTTTTTACCCAGCAAAGAGCACCTCTACCTGAGCCATAGTTACCCTTGCTTGACACGGGTGCATCCTTCCACCCTCAGCCCAAAACGCACCCAAGAAGAAGAAGCTACTTCCACCACCAAGCTAAAAGAAAGAGAAAATGAAAAAGTGGCCGGTGTTTGTTTCCGCGCACTCCTTTTTTTGCAAGTGTGCGGACGGACGGACGGACGGACGGACGTATGGAACGCTTTACGTTGCTCGACCAACAGTATTAAAACTGTCACACGAAACTTTTTGTTTTTCTATCTTGAGACTTCTACGGAAACTCACACGAATCAACGTCATGGAAGAACCCTGGAGGACGCAGGAGGAGTGAACTTGTTAGGCTGTTTAAGCCGAGGGGAGGCCCAGCACACAGAGCACACGAGAATATAAAGGAAAAAACACACGTAAAGAACAAAGACACACTAAAGAAGACTTTTTGTTTGTTTGTTTTGGAAACAGACTGTCGTTTCCTGAGAATGAAGAAGATATTTCTAAAGGAAAACAACTTAAACATTTTAAAAAAAGAACACCATTTCAACCTTATGCTACACGAATTAACATAAGGGAAATTTGGGGAGGTCAAAAGGTACAGTACAGTACGCCACAAAGTTAAAGGTGAATTTAGTTTTTGAAGTGCTGCCAGGCACTTCCCTTAGACGATTTACAAGATGTGTGTGTGTGTGTGTGTGTGTGTGTGTGTGTGTGTGTGTGTGTGTGTGTGTGTGTGTGTGTGTGTGTGTGTGTGTGTGTGTGTGTGTGTGTCCGTGTGTGTGTCTGTCTGTCTGTCTGTCCCTGCCTGCATGCGTGGAGTCATGTTGATGTTGCCATGTTCAGAGAAACAAGCACAATGGGACGAAGTGTGTATTGTTGATGTTGCCATGTTCAGAGAAACAAGCACAATGGGACGAAGTGTGTTTTAGTATACTGTAGCCACACATGCAGCACTTCATTTCACATGGGTGTGATTTTTTAGAAATATATAGATCTGAATATCCTGTTTTGTTTTTGTTTTTGTTTTTTTTTAAACTGGGTATACTTATTTCATGTTGTTTGTTCTTTTTATTTTCTCTTCTTTTTTTTACTGACTTGTGACTTTGTCCTCTCTGACACAGACAAGGTTGTGAAATGTTTTTTTTTTTCCTTTCTTTTCTTTTCCTTTTTGTATTCCAATGAGGTGTAGCGAGGTTTTTTTTGTAAAGATATATAATATTAGTACTGTTTCAAAGTGTACAATCAAAGCCAATTTGAAAATGTTCACTTGTTCTATGAACACTTCACCACTGCACCGTCGCACCGAGTGTCCACTCACTCACTACCTGTTCGCTCCCTTCTTCCCTTCTTCCCTTTCTAGTGTCTACTCTCTTTCCCCACAGGCCTTCCAGAACACTCTGCAGGTTCTGCCATGGGTTTTATGTTTACGTTAAGGTTAAAGCCACGAGTCCACGGCTAGTCCTGAGAGAGGAGCTACGTCACGAAAAGAAACCCCAAAGGAAATAGCAAAGATCGGCGATCTGCAAAGAAAAGAGAACGCCCATCCACAGCGCGACGCAACGCAACACCGCCACATGTCATGAAACCGTTGCTTGCTTTTTAGATCGCTTTTTTGTTTTGTTTTTTTTAACATTCTGAAAGTATAAAGTTGTGAGTTGTGGGCACCACCTTCTTTAGCTAGGGCCCTTCTTTGGCTAGGGCCCTTCTCTAGCTAGGGCCCTTCTTTGGCTAGGGCCCTTCTCTAGCTAGGGTCCTTCTTTAGCTAGGGCCCTTCTCTAGCTAGGGCCCTTCTCTAGCTAGGGCCCTTCTTTAGCTAGGTTCTGGGAACCTTATGTGAATAAACCAAGCTGTCGCACAAGGAAAGTGTGGGCGGAAAGTACAGCTGACTTAGTTTGTCGTCGTTGAAAAAGAGCCACACCCACTTCTCATTTTCTATAACACCCACACACAGTCGAGAGAGAGAGAGAGAGGCCCTGTGATGTCATAAACGTGGACGGCCATTTTGAATCGCCAGGGACCATAGAAATACAGTGTTAGAAGATCCTGCTGCTACCAAACTTTGCACTGTACCCTGTGTCACCTGTGCCCACCTCCTCCCACACGTGTGCAGGCTCCAGAGAAAAACCCACGTCCACCTAAAGCCTGACTTATATACTGCACTTAGGCTGCACTCGGGGGCGTCGCGCAGTGAAGATGGTTGATCTACAAGTTCACACAGTGTTGCACGCTGTGAGCCTGTGGATCAGCTATTGGCCATGTGTGTGATGCCTGCATGCAACTAAGTACGAATGATGAACGTATGCACAGAAATCAATCTATATATATGCAATATATATATATATATAGTATTAATGTGTTGAAATAAGATAAGCTTCACAAAGAGTTTTCAAGCAGGGATGGAGAAAGGGGGGTCTAAATAAATCAATAAGATACACAAGCCAGGGCCGGATTTAGCCAGCCCTACTAGGGTGGGCAACTCCAAGGTTTTTCATATGAAGCAGTGGTTTTCAATCTTCTTGACACCCACTATTTATTCAGTATTTGAGCCACGTAGCACCATTTGATGACATTTTAGCCCAACAGACCCCAAAATTAAAGATTTCTTTTGCTTTTGTCCACAATTCCATTTGGGAAACAAAACAGTCAAACATACAGATCAAAATGACCATTAATCTTCTACATTCTCTAGTTGTGTAGACTTTTAGAATGTAGAATACTTTAACTCTTGAGAGCGTAAACATGAAATCTGGTCAATTGGACCTCTCTCTCAACCACTGATGAAAACCACCGATATTACCTTTCCAGGGTTGGGCAGGATGCACGTTTTGGTGGGCTCTGCCCACCCCTGCCCCCCTCTAGATCCGTCCCTGACACATGCGCACGCACACAAACACACAATGAAGGGTGGGAGAGAGGCTGAAATGATCTTTCTCACTGGAATGCTCACCAATATATGACTCTGTCTGATTCAGTGTGCAATAAGTAGATGTATTATTATATATTTTTGTGTAGTCACTAACTGCAGTTGTATGCCATGATGATGATGATGATGATAATTATGATGATGATGACAGTGTGTCATTGTTTTTCCCCTATGATATAATAATGGTATCCTCCTCCATTTGCTCGATTTGTCCAAATCGAGCAGTGGTTCTCAACCTGTGGGTCTAAATTAAATTAAATTAAATTAAATTAAATTAAATTAAATTAAATTAAATTAAATTAAATTAAATTAAATTAAATTAAATTAAATTAAATTAAATTAAATTAAATTAAATTAAATTAAATTAAATTGTAAATGGTGAATTTATATAGTGCCAAGGCGCTTTACATAGCTTGTGCATCACATTCACCCATTCACACTCACATTTATCAGTGGAAACCATGCAAGGTACCTACTAGCACATCAGGAGCAATTAGGGGTTCAGTGTCTTGCTCAAGGACACTTCGACACTGCGGGAGCCTGGGATCGTGCAGTTACCATCCGGTGACTCTACCCCTGAGCCACTGCCACCCTGTTTAAAATCAATTAGGTACTAATGCATATAGAAACTAAAACGTATTCAATGTTACTTTTTTCTGGAACAGAAAAACTTCAATCTGCAAATGCACATAACTCTCTATAGGCTCAGAGAAGGTTGAGGACCACTGAAATGGAGGATACAGTATATAATATAATATGTCACAATGCCAGTACAGTATCCCTTAGTGTGTCACAGAGCAAAACAACTGAATGATCAAACTCATAATATTATGTCAGCAGCAGCCAATTTATACGTTTTGGTTTTTGTTTGTTTGTTTAGATTTCTAGTGCCTTATATTACACGCCTATTTTGATTACAAAGTTGTTGTTGTTTTTTGTGTGTATTTTACCTATGTATGCTTGTACTGTATGTATGTGAACTGGACTGTATGTATGTTGTGTATAACATGTTATGTTATGATGTTATGTTATGTTATGATATGTTTAAGGTTATGCTATTATGTTACGTTTAAAGTTATGCTATGTTATGTTATGTTAAGGTTATGCTGCTATGTTATGCTATGTTATGCTATGTTATGTTTATGTGACATGTACGTTTTGTGCGTTCAGTGGTCGGTCGGCTAAATGCAGGATAGTTTGGGTGGTTGATGTGTTCACAATGTTAAATCAAGCAA
This sequence comes from Benthosema pterotum, assembly GCA_039105355.1. Lineage (NCBI taxonomy): Eukaryota > Metazoa > Chordata > Actinopteri > Myctophiformes > Myctophidae > Benthosema > Benthosema pterotum. The sequence goes on along the minus strand of CM076977.1, from coordinate 204,542 downwards.
CACCATTAGTCCAATATTCTTTACGTTAGTTTTTTTTTTTTTTTTTTTTCATCTCTGTGCAGAACATTCTGTTTGGCTGCCATCATTGCATTTTGGTAACATGAATATTAACATGTTAACTCTGTACTGACTCAGACAGGCCACACTGAGGCGCTATACTCTATGGCTATATGGAACTGAGTAGTTCCACATAGTTTAGTTTAATAGTCAGTTTGAAGAAAGGCAAAATGACAAACTATCGAGGGATCTATAGGGTTCTGTGTTCAACCTGAAGACCTGCACCTAAAATCAGTAAAGATGTTTTATTTATTTTATGTTTGTCCCTTGTTCTGTTGTCTGTATTGTTTGCTTTACTGACAGCGGCTGAGAGAGGTTCAGGTGCTATTTTTACGTCTCTCGTACAGAAGAGTATTTTCATGTTTTCATTCATGTTTAAACAGATAAGGGATCATTCATATTTACAGTAGTCCTGATGTTTTTGTTTTTATTTTATTTTTGATTTTGTTTTATATGCATGTTACCACTTTTAAGACGCCCCCTTTTGGTCACACCTGTTATGGGAAGACTTGCACTTTCTATCTTTGTACTATGCACTATTATTAACGCCCTGTTATCCCTGGTATCCCCCAAAGGAAAATATATTATATATATATTATAATAATAATAAATAATAATAATAATTTTACTTGAACTAGTTAAAGATGGACCCTATAATGCTCACATGGTTGTGTAATATGTAAATAACACAAAACACACAGAGTAATCTAAAGAAAAGGAGAAAAAAGAAAATGGAAAGAAAAATAAATAAACATTTTAAAGGATTTCTAAGTCTAACAGATGTAACAGAGTTGTATAATAATAATAATAATAAGAGGTTCTTCACCTGAAATCACTGATTATGGCAGTGCAATAAATACGTCACTATCCATGAGGTCGTCATGGAGATTATTGTACCACAAAATAAACAATTTCACAAGTGTTATATTACCCCCCCTCCCCCTCCCCCCCACCAATTATGTATCACATGGATGAATAAAACTGGAGTTTATAAATTGTATAAAATAAAATATAAAAATAAACATATGGTGTGTTACATGGATCTGTTACCTCCAATTGGTCTGTAAATGTAAGGAGTTTTTTTTTTTTCTTTTTGTTTGTTTTGTTTAGGTTTTTTTGTTCTCTACTCCGGGTGAAACAAGTGCTTTTTATTTTCTTACATTGGTTCTCGGGGTGTGTGGAACAAAACAAAACAAAAAAAAAGGAAGTCTGTATGGAATTCTGGTCTTTGTCGACACAAGTTTGATTTGTTACAAATAAACTGAAGTGAAATAGTTCCTTTGGGTGTCCTTTTGAGCTACATAGTCCAGTAATAATGTCATTTGACCTTCAACTAATTGCAGAAAAAAAAAAAGTGGAATATCCCTTTAACATTTTGTGTCTCTTTGAGGTGTTTTCATTGCAACAGGGGCCAATCAGTTGGCTACAGAGCAGCAGGGGGCGGGGTTTAGCAGTGACCAATCAGTTGGCTACTGAGCAGCAGGGGGCGGGGTTTAGCAGGGACCAATCAGTTAGCTACAGAGAAGCAGGGGGCGGAGTTTAGCAGGGACCAATCAGTTGGCTACAGAGAAGCAGGGGTGCAGGGTTTTGCCATAGGGTTTTGCAGGGACCAATCAGTTGGCTACAGAGAAGCAGGGGGCGGAGTTTTGCAGGGACCAATCAGTTGGCTACAGAATAGTAGGAGGGCAGGGTTTAGCAGGGAGCAGTGTTGCCAACTTGGCGCATTTGTCAGTATATTTAGCTTTTTTCCAGACCCCCCTAGCGACAAAATTAGTGAAAAACTCCTGGCTGAAAGTCTAGTGCTTTTTGCTGGTGAGTTGGGGCGAAATTGATTGCCAGGCGCCAGAGATAAAACCCTCGTTTTTCACCATTTTTCCTCCTATGATAGAGTCCTCCTTCCTTCCTAGAAAGGACCATTGGTAACCAAATGGACCCTTATATAGACTTAAAGACTTAAAGAGTTAAATTATATTTAAACATCTGAATTATCGAATTTTCAAGAATTTACACATTTAGAAAATGTAAAAGAATTGCTATTTTGACCAACGTTTTGCCAGTTAGTTGGTGGTCCGTGGCTAAATAGCAGAATAAATAGTTGGCCCTGGTATGAAAATGGTTGGAAAAACACTACTCTAGTGCATTCTAGTGCATTTTGGAAGTACCACTAGTGCATTTTGGATTTTGGCAGTTGGCAACACTGGTGGGAGGGAGTGGGACCAATCAGTTGGCTACTGAGCAACAGGGGGCGGGGTTTAGCAGGGACCAATCAGTTGGCCACTGAGCAGCAGGGGGCGGGGTTTAGCAGGGACCAATCAGTGGGCTACTGAGCAGCAGGGAGGCGGGGTTTGCCAGGATCTGCGGTGGGATCCATAATAAAAACGGCCACGCTGCCTCTCACATTCTCTCTCTCACACAAACCAAACACGCTGCTGTGTTTCGGCTAGACAAGCTCTGCTTTGGTTTCTCAAGTTATAAAATGACATCTTGAGTTGTGAAATAAACAACTCAAGATGTAATTTATTGGTCATGAACGTGGAGTCGTCAGAGTTTACAACAGCAGTGGGAAACAATCTTATCAAGACTTGTCTCCATGCCAAACAGGTGAGTTTGTACCAGGTGTGTTAGCTAGCCTTGACCAGTGCTTTATGCTTCCTAAACATTTTCCTATCATTTACCCTCACATATTGCCCCATGAGGGTAGTTTGCACCCTGAGAGATTAAATAATCGTCTCCTTAACTTCTGATTAAAATCCATTAAACACAGATTAAAACTTTAGACTGTGACAGGATTAAAGTTTGTTGTTTGATGGTGGTGCCCGCCATCTTGGTTTTGTTCTCTAAACCAGGGGTTTTCAACCTTTTTTTTTGACACCAGGGACCACCCTTTATTCAGCATTTGAGCCACGGACCTAGCCTGGCTCAGCCCTGAATCAGCACCTTAAAAATACTACCTTATTTTTTCTTTGTGAATAATGAGGTGAAACGGAATGACAATTCAGACTGAAGTCAGGCTACCACGGACCACCATTTGATGACATTTTAGCCCCAAAGACCTAAAACTAAAGAATTCTTTTGGTTTTGTTCACAATTCCAGGCTGGATTTAGCAAACAAAACAGTGTAGACTTCTTAATTAAGTAGTGCTAATTCAGATGATGATAATCAGATGATTTGGTTTCATTTTTACATTCTCAAGAGTTACATCTGGTTAACCAACTTTCCATCATTTATTAAACGAAATTACTCTTGTGAATTATCCCAAGTCTACACAACTAGAGAATGTAGAAGATTAATGGTCATTTTAATCTGTATGTTGGACTGTTTGGTTTCCCAAAATCCAGCCTGGAATTGTGGACAAAAGCAAAATAAATCTTTAGTTTTGGGATCTGTGGGGCTAAAATGTCATCAAATGGTGGTCTGTGGCTCAATGGCTGAATAAATATAAGGCCCTCGTATGAAAAAGGTTCAAAACCACTGGCTCGGAAGAGTTATGCCGTTGCAAATTCACTTCATGGGATCAATCCCATGGCAGCTCATCTACATGGACTTCTTTATCTTTAGCCTATCGTTTGGTGGTAGTAATAAAAACACACATTTAGAAAACATGCGAGGCTTTAGTTGTCACTGTGCAATACTTTAAAACAGAAGTTGCACGCACAAATGGCTCTTATTTGCGCCACCCTCGTTGTCTTTTAAACTCCAGTCTGTCCCTCTCTCAGGCTGCAACAGCCTTCCTGCTTGGCCGCTCAGTTTTCTGACCCCTCAATGTCACAACATGTCTACTGCTCCGGCTTTTATCTGGGCAGACACGGACTGTTGTGGCATTCGACAGAGTTGCGCCGTCGCAAACTCTGTTCACTTCATTGGATCAGTCCAATGGCGGCTCTTCTACATGGACTTTATATCGCTTTGTAGTAGTGTAATATAGCATCAACACCAGGCAACAGCCCAGCTTTAATGTTTATAATTGCCCCCCTTTTAGTGCTTTATTCTCTGGTGTTAAGTACAGGCAGTAGGCTATCAGCAGGGCATTAAAATGAAACCAAATGGACCCTGGCTTACGGGTCCATTTGGTTTCATTTTACCACTCAAGAGTTGAATTATATCTGAATTACGTAATTAAAGAGTCCACACAGTTAGAAAATGGAGAATTGTTATTTTGACCAACATTTGGTCAGTTCTAGCTTTCGCAATTGTGGACAAAAACATGAAAGTTCTTAGTTTTGGGTGCAAGAGACTAAACTCTACTTCAAGAACCAGGGCCGTTGCTAGCCATTTGGGTGCCCTAAGCACAAATGCTTTCTGGTGCCCCCCCCCCCCCCCCCCCCCATAAGCAGTGCTGGTCCATTAGCCATCCTGTAGTTTTCAGAACGATCCAACACCTCCAGTCTCCAGAACCAGTTAAACAGGTTTTGACTCATTTGATAACAAAAGGCTGAATTAATGAAGTGTAACACCTTGGAACAACCTTCCTAATGCCATTGTAATGTATAGTTCCCCGAATCCCCCACCACTACTCATTGTTTCTCAGTTGCAAGGGCGATTTTTCTCATGGGTTGACACCAACACTTGCCTGCTTGCCCGGGGAAAGTAAAAAAAAAATGGTCGGGCAAGTGAAGACTGCTACCTGGTTGCCCGATCGGGCAAGTGTGCAACTTAGTGCACTATAACACAACACAAGATAAATTTGTCTTTGAGGCAGTCATTGCACTCTGCCTCTGTGTCTTTCCCTGCTTTCTAGCTATAGGCCTACACAATTCCAGGCTGGGTTTGGGAAACAAAACAGGCAAATCAACATACAGATCAAAATGACCATTAATCTTCTACATTCTCTAGTTGTGTAGGCCTGGGCTAATTAAGATGATGAATTTTAACTCTTGAGAGTGTAAAATGAAACCAAATGGACCTGCAAGGGTCCATTTGGTTTCATTTTTACGTTCTGATGGCAAGTGCCTCCGAGACCTTAGTGTCAACCCCTGTTTTTCCTTCCCTGAATTCCTGGCCCAAGCTATAGCCTGGACCAGCAAATTAACCACAGCCCCTGTGAAATCCTACTGAAATCCTCATGTAGGCTGCACCTTGCAGCCTACACAGAGAGGTGGGGGCGTGTGTAGGGTGAGGTGGTGGTGGGGGGCATCCCTGACCAGTTATGCTTAGGGCCTCCAAAACCTAGTAGTGGCGCTGCGGCCCTGAATAAGCCCGCAGCCTGGCTGAGTATTTTAGCTCGTACTTTCAAACTTACAGCTCGGTCAATTCTCGATCATTTCTTACCATTCAACATGTTATGTTGAAAAAACATGTTCCATGTTTTTTGCTGTATGTGGCGAGCATTTATCCCAAGTCTGCAAAACGTTATTAAATTAAACGTTTAAATTGCAAAAAAAAAGTCGCGAAATTCGCGGCAAAACAGACATCTTTTTGATCATTCATATCTCCTTCAATTCTGGACCATTTTGTACATTTCAAAATGCAGCGTGACCGGCAAAAATCACTCTATCAGATGCTGTATAGGATATGCAGGTAGGTCTTCTCTACGAAGCGGAATCAAGAAAAATGTAACCGTCGGGATTTCAGTGGAAACGTGAAAGCAGCAGCATTGCCACAAGTTAATTAATGTATTTAATTATATTATATACTGTACATTACCTAAACACAAGCAAGTGACCGACAGCAGGCAGCTGTCTAGAGCTGTTTATAGGACAATCCATAGCCTAAATAAGGAGATGAATTGAACTGGCGCTTCTGTGGACATCTCCAATGCTGGCACAGTCTGTGCCTGCACGTGGCTTTGAAATCCCGTTATCTACTTCCCAAATCTATTTGACGAAATTAGCTTAAGGGACTGCGTGACAAACAGGGGGGCACCATGTCTCTGGAGAGGGGCACAAAGCAGATTCAACAGTTTTCTCGGGAAAATGCATATTTATAGATTTTTTATTTTATTTTTAATGGTGCCCTGCCGGTCACGTGGTGCCCAACGCATTGCGCGTTATGCGCGTTGCCCTCCCTACGCCACTGTCAAGAACTGTCAACTCAAACCTCATTTTTAAATGTCATTAATGGCATATACAGCAAAACCTTCCAATTCTCCCCCTCTATTTTTCATTATAAGTGCATTATTCTTAAACTCAGTAATAGTAAGTAACACCATCGCCACTATTTTAATATTTTAAAGCTCAAACTTTCTATAGGGGACCTTGAAATGGATTTTCAGTAATGGAGCAATCACATTTTTGATGTGTCGATCTTGTTGAGCTGCTCATTTTGAAAATAGCTCTAGAGTCAAAGTGTGTGGGCACCCCTGTACTAGGCTGTGTGTGGCAGACAATATGTGTACATATGGAATTCCTAACTCTTTCTTTCTTTTTTCTTTCTTTCTTTTTTTCTTTCTCCAGGATGGAGCTGATGGTGTAGGCGTTCATCCCAGGGATGCTCCTGTTGGTTCCATCTGGTGACGGTCTCAATACACTAACACAAAAATAACTGGCACACAAAGTGCTGCTAAAATGTCACCAAATCACAATTTCCACTAAATAATATAATAATAATAAAGTTTCACAATCATGCCAAACAAAATGACCACAAAAATACCCTCCACACAAACCACCCCCCCATCCAGACTGCCCAGATTAGGAGGGTTGTAAGATGTGGACGTTATGAGTGTTGCTATAGAGGATGGATGTCAAACTCGAGGCCCAGGGGCCAAATCAGGCCCATGACTCTCTTCACAATGGCATGTTACAGCTCCACCAATAGGTGGCACTGTAACATGTTTTTTGTTCAAAATGGCTCCAGTGTTGGGAATATTATTTTGTTTTTTCTCATTACTTTTTTTAATCATTACCTCCATTTTCCTCCTCCACAATCCACAAGTAGTATATTCATATTACATGTTACTGTCTGAGCAAGTGTAATATATTATTACTATTACATATTACTGTAAAAAACAAAATATATAATGAAATATTTTGTATCACTATGAACCAAATATTGCGTAGGCCAGTGACGTATCTACAATAAAGCTATCTGGCCAAATACATTTGGAATGAACATGAAAAAAACGTCACTCCTGAAAACGGTATTGACAGAAAGTAATATTGAAAGTAGTGCAGTAATGCAGAAAGAAAAGTATAACATATTCGTTTTTTAAGTAATTTATTTATTACAAGTTACTGCAATTTGGTAATATAAAGTTACATAGTGCACATGTCCCAACACTGAATGCCTCAAATCATCCAAATGCCAAAGAATTGCTAAACAGATACCAAATACATTGAACTACTAGGACTAAGTGCACAGGTGTGCACAAGCGTTCACCAGGAGACACCACCTCCAGTCCAGGTTGTGGGTGTGTGGCCTCGTGGGGGCGCTATAGCCTCATAAAATAGGCCAATCGTAAAGGTGTGATATTTAGTCTATGACTGATTTACTTTATCTCACTTTACTGGGCTTTAATAATTTTATTATTTTAATGCTTAATGCAAGCAGTTTTATCTTGATTTAATGGACAATGACTTGAGTTTGACATCCTGCTATAGAGAGGTGTGACTGTAAATGAATGAATGAAGCATGGTGTATCACTCACTTCTAGCTCCTACCAAAGTCAAGTATACCACACTGATCCCAACCAGTGGTCTTCTAGGGTCCTAATAAATGTTTTTTATTTTTCCTCACTAAGTGAAATATTCTTCAGGGTCTGAAATATCCTCAAAATGGGGGTCTGTGGCTTAAAAAGAGAAAAATAATAATGGGTTTATATGAGAAGGGTTGAAAAACGACTGGTATAGCACACGGGCTGTGCTAAACACAAATAAAATGGTTAAAGAAAGTCAGAAAAAGCTTCACACAACAACCTTGCACAAAAACAATATCTTCAAAATGGTGGTCCATGGCTTAAAAAAGTAATATGGGTTTATATGAAATGCAACTGGTTGCACACTGGCTGTGCTTAACACAAAAATGACTACGTTCTCATAACAAAATAACACAAAAACAACTTTGCTATGGTACCACAGCACCACAAAGGGTTAAAAATCACACCTATGTGACTTGAGGGGCACTCTTATCATACATCGTTGTACCATTGAGCTTCACCCATGTACCAATATACACACTTCATTAGGGTTCAAGATATGAAAGGGTTCATTGGTCAATCTGCCTGCTTACTTTGCCCAAAAAATATCAACTAAAACACGGTGAAGCAGTTTTTTGCTTCTAGAGGCCGACTGCATGGTACAAACTCACCGTACCTTCCACAGGCAGCCTCTGTAGAGATTTTTAAAGCACAGCTCAAGACTGACTTCTATGCACTTGCTTTTAACTGATTATTGTCTTTGTTGTTGTGTTTTTTTTACTATATTCCATTGTATTATGTCATATTTTGTCATTGTATTGCATCTTTAATGTTTTGCCTTTAATTATGTATTTTCATATTTTTTTCTCTATTGCTCTGTAAAGCACTTTGAGGTGAATTTTATGTCATGAAATGTATACATACAAATGTCATTCATGTTGTACACTAATGCAGGTACAATACAGTCCTATCGTGCTAGCTGTTTGAATTTTATTTTTATTTATTTATTTTGTATGCTTTATTTTCTGTTCATTAATTTCTACTGCTGGTTGAATGCTTTGTATAGCTGGGTGACTTATTTTTCTGTTGTTGGGTGACTCATTAATCCATTGCTGACTCATTCATTTTGTATTTAGGTAATCACTGTGACCACCGCTATTCATAGCCATCTCCTCTCCCATTCTCTTGAAATTGTTGTTTCTCTCCATTTCCTACCTGCCTCAACTAATCATTTCTGTTCCCTTTATGTTTATTTCTACTATTTATGTCTATGTATAATTGAACTCTTTTGTTTCAGGTGTGGACCTGTCAGAGCCCAGCTCTGCTCCCAACGTTAAGACACAGTGTCACCTTAGACTTTACTTAATCTCCTATTCTGTTTTCAACATTTTGTACGGTTTCACTTTCTGGTGTAATTTCATCAACCATTTTCATTCAAACTTCCAGTTGATATTGCACCATTGCTGCGTTTTCATCCCTTTACATTGAGAACTGACATTGCATTTGTCATTTCCTTCATTTTGTGAACCGTTGCTTGCTTTGCATTTCATTTTTATCCTCCAATAGATTGTGCAGATTGTAGTGACCTGTGAGTCTCACTTCCATGCTGTTGTGATGTTACATTAGTGGTAAAACCTCACATACTATGATTATTGTGCTGTACTTTGGTGATTCACTTTCAGTGAGTTATGCTGATCCTCTGGCATTAAGAGAAATCAGAGTTTGGTGTCATTTTCATTCAAACTTCCAGTTGAGATTGCACTTGTGCTGCGTTTTCCTCCCTTTGCATTGAGAGCTGTCATTACATTTGTCATTTCCTTCATTTTGTGAACCGTTGCTTTGCACTCACTTTGAAAAGTTCATTTTATTTGCCAGTGCTTTGCAGTGAATTTGATTTCCCTCTCTTGTTGCTCCTCCATTTCGAACCTTTTGTTTTGTTCTAACATATTCCACTGTGCTTCCATATCCTTGTCCTTAAATTTCTGTTCCGCGTCTTTTATTGACCCATTTTCCTTTTCACCCAGTGTCCATTATCAAATGTATTGCTGTGTGCTAATACACTTTACCCCAGTTGGACATTCATAGCACATGGAAGGAACAAATGTTGTTCCAACCAGTTCATGTTGATCGTAAAATGTTGCTAGTTGGTGCCTGTTGCCCCGCCACACTCGTTTGGTGCTATAATATCAATGTGTGGCACATGACTGTAGAGATGCTGTGTAACAATTTGCAGGACTTTGGGACAGAATGTGTTCTACAAAGATCGTCCTCCTGGTGGCGCTATAACAAGCCGTTCTAGAGGAATGTGGGGCAGAGGTTCATCATGGGCATCCAGGGAGTGTCTGTGCATACACAGATGCATACTTAAGTGAAACACAATAGGATGTTTAACTGGTGTTTCTTCTCTCTGGTAGATGTTCTCCACGTCTCTCTGGCTCTCCTCAAACTGAGCTGCAAGGTTCTTCACCTGGCCGATGAGGACTGGATGCTGGTCTCTGAGGGTCTACTGGTCCAGATGTCTCCTGGTCTCCTCCATGGCTGTGGTCCTGGTCCAGATGTCTCCTGGTCTCCTCCATGGCTGTGGTCCTGGTCCAGATGTCTCCTGGTCTCCATGGCTGTGGTGTTTCTACTGGTCCAGATGTCTCCTGGTCTCCATGGCTGTGGTCCTGGTCCAGATGTCTCCTGGTCTCCTCCATGGCTGTGGTCCTGGTCCAGATGTCTCCTGGTCTCCTCCATGGCTGTGGTCCTGGTCCAGATGTCTCCTGGTCTCCTCCATGGCTGTGATGTTTCTCTTTGCATCTGATGTGTCTCTACAACATACAGTTGTAAGTTTACATCAATCATAGATTTTAAACAAAGTGTTGTATCCTACCGTTTTTTTCCCCTTCTTGATGATTAGATATTGTACGGTAATATTGTGTGTTATGATTTGTTGAGACTGGAGTTGTCTTTGTTGAAGTCCCCATTCATTTGCCTCAGACTGTTAGGTTTCTGGAACAAGTGTGACGTCACAAGAGGGGTGGGACTGCTCAGGTCTATATATGTAGTAGATCTACTTCACATGACTCGTTTCCCTTTCCTAATCATTGGTGTTCTTTCTGTTCCAATAGGATTGAAGAGCAGAGCTGATGATGATTGACTCTACCTGGGCCCTGGTGTAGACGCTGCTGCCCCAGATCATCTTCCCACTGCCCCAGATGATCGGCTCCTACCCTGGTGTTGATGCTGCTGCCCCAGATCATCTTCCCACTGCCCCAGATGATCGGCTCCTACCCTGGTGTTGATGCTGCTGCCCCAGATCATCTTCCCACTGCCCCAGATGATCGGCTCCTACCCTGGTGTTGATGCTGCTGCCCCAGATCATCTTCCCACTGCCCCAGATGATCGGCTCCTACCCTGGTGTAGACGCTGCTGCCCCAGATCATCTTCCCACTGCCCCAGATGATCGGCTCCTACCCTGGTGTTGATGCTGCTGCCCCAGATCATCTTCCCACTGCCCCAGATGATGGGCTCCTACCCTGGTGTTGATGCTGCTGCCCCAGATGATCGTTACACTGCCCCAGATGATCGGCTCCTACCCTGGTGTTGATGCTGCTGCCCCAGATGATCGTTACACTGCCCCAGTCCATGCACAACATCCTCAACATTTTGGTTAATACATATAACACACACCTAAAGGAGAACTCTGCACCAAAACACATTGGGCATCAATCTACCTTGATCGCCGTGACATCATATATATACTGTACTTGATTTTTGTCAGATGCTCCCTGCTCTACGTTTCACCCCTGAGCTCCCCCTCCCCTCTCACAGTTTGCATTGCTGCAGGTTGTCTTTATTCTATAATCTTGGTATTTCAGTAGCACTAACTTCCTCTCCCCCCTTCACATTGCATGTGTTCTATGTCACTCTGGTGCAGTCTTTACCTGGTAATCTATTCCTCCTCTTATACCTACTCCACTAAAATACCCAGATTAGAATAAAGACAACCTGCAGCAATACAAACTGTAGTAGGGGAGGGGGACCTCAGGGGTTAAATGTAGAGCAGGGGACATCTATGACAAATCAAGTACACTATATATAATGGCACAGGGATCAAGGTAAATCGATGCCTAATGTGTTTTGGTGTGGAATTCTCTAACTCACGCATACACACGATGCTACTGATTTCCACACCTCCTGTTTAAGATGTATTCCTTGATTTCCCTTTGCTTAATAAATAAATTCACTTTATTTTGCTACACTGTCCCTCCTGTGTTTTCCACAGTTTTAGACCAGATGTCTCCTGGTCTTCATGGCTGTGGTCCTGGTCCAGATGTCTCCTGGTCTCCATGGCTGTGGTACTGGTCCAGATGTCTCCTGGTCTCCATGGCTGTGGTCCTGGTCCAGATGTCTCCTGGTCTCCATGGCTGTGGTCCTGGTCCAGATGTCTCCTGGTCTCCATGCTGTGGTCCTGGTCCAGATGTCTCCTGGTCTCCATGGCTGTGGTCCTGGTCCAGATGTCTCCTGGTCTCCTCCATGGCTGTGGTCCTGGTCCAGATGTCTCCTGGTCTCCTCCATGGCTGTGGTCCTGGTCCAGATGTCTCCTGGTCTCCTCCATGGCTGTGGTCCTGGTCCAGATGTCTCCTGGTCTCCTCCATGGCTGTGGTCCTGGTCCAGATGTCTCCTGGTCTCCTCCATGGCTGTGGTCCTGGTCCAGATGTCTCCTGGTCTCCTCCATGGCTGTGGTCCTGGTCCAGATGTCTCCTGGTCTCCATGGCTGTGGTCCTGGTCCAGATGTCTCCTGGTCTCCTCCATGGCTGTGGTGTTTCTCTTTGCATCTGATGTGTCTCTACAACATACAGTTGTAAGTTTACATCAATCATAGATTTTAAACAAAGTGTTGTATCCTACCGTTTTTTTCCCCCCCTTCTTGCTGATTAGATATTGTACGGTAATATTGTGTGTTATGATTTGTTGAGACTGGAGTTGTCTTTGTTGGAGTCTCCATTCATTTGCCTCAGAATGTTCAGTTTCTGGAACAAGTGTGACGTCACAAGAGGGGTGGGACTGCTCAGTTCTATATTTGACATGCAGTATGTCAGGGGTGGGCAATTATTTTCCCAAGGGGCCACATGAGATACATAAAATATTGTGGAGGTCCAAAACTAAAGTCTGAACTAAAGTCTGCGTAATATTAATTTAATTTCAAGACAAAAGTAAGAGTAAGACCAACCATTTTGACACCAGGGCCCTATTTATTCAGTATTTGAGCAATGGACATTTTAGCCCCACAGATCCCAAAACTTTCTTCAAGATTTCTTTTGTTTTTGTCCACAATTCCAGGCTGGATTTGGGAAACAAAACAGGATAACAAAAATTACCATTCTCTTACATTCTCTGATTGAATGTGTAGACTAATGTGTAGGGCTAATTCAGATGATGAATATTTTAACTCTTGAGAGTGTAAAAATGAAACCAAATGGACCCTTGCGGGTCCATTTGGTTTCATTTTTACACTTTCAAAGAGTTACATCTGGTTAACCAACTTTCCATATTTAATTTGGAACTCTCTCAAGGACCACTGGTGGTCCCCGGGTCGGTCAGAGTCAGCCAAAGGGCCGCATTTGGCCCCCGGGCCACATAATGCCCAGGTATGCAGTATGTAGTAGATCTACTTCACCTGACTCGTTTCCCTTTCCTAATCATTGGTGTTCTTTCTGTTCCAATAGGATTGAAGAGCAGAGCTGATGATGATCGACTCTACCTGGGCCCTGGTGTAGACGCTGCCCCAGATCATCTTCCCCACTGCCCCAGATCATCTTCCCACTGCCCCAGATCATCTTCCCACTGCCCCAGATGATCGGCTCCTACCCTGGTGTTGATGCTGCTGCCCCAGATCATCTTCCCACTGCCCCAGATGATCGGCTCCTACCCTGGTGTTGATGCTGCTGCCCCAGATCATCTTCCCACTGCCCCAGATGATGGGCTCCTACCCTGGTGTTGATGCTGCTGCCCCAGATGATCGTTACACTGCCCCAGATGATCGGCTCCTACCCTGGTGTTGATGCTGCTGCCCCAGATGATCGTTACACTGCCCCAGTCCATGCACAACATCCTCAACATTTTGGTTAATACATATAACACACACCTAAAGGAGAACTCTGCACCAAAACACATTGGCCATCAATCTACCTTGATTGCCGTGACATCAGATATACTGTACTTGATTTTTGTCATAGATGCTCCCTGCTCTACGTTTCACCCCTGAGCTCCCCCTCCCCTCTCACAGTTTGCATTGCTGCAGGTTGTCTTTATTCTATAATCTTGGTATTTCAGTAGCACTAACTTTTTTCTTTCCCCCTTCACATTGCATGTGTTCTATGTCACTCTGGTGCAGTCTTTACCTGGTAATCTATTCCTCCTCTTATACCTACTCCACTAAAATACCCAGATTAGAATAAAGACAACCTGCAGCAATACAAACTGTAGTAGGGGAGGGGGACCTCAGGGGTTAAATGTAGAGCAGGGGACATCTATGACAAATCAAGTACACTATATAATGTCACAGGGATCAAGGTAAATCGATGCCTAATGTGTTTTGGTGTGGAATTCTCTAACTCACGCATACACACTAGGGGTGTGGAGATTAATCGATATAAATCGATACATCGGTACCCACGTGCGAGATGCGAGTGCATCGGTTCCGTCACTCTGTATCGATGCAATTGACGGGGGAAATCTAGATGCGTCGCGATGCATTTGCTTGAATCGGTAAAAATCGATGTTGAGCGGGGTTTTCACGATTTATTTCGCCCTATTTTATGTTTTCTAATCTGTGTTGAACGCACCATTATTGGGAAGGGAAAAGGCTCTGCCATTCGGCACCGACAGTTACGACAACTCTGCTTACTTCCTGTACAGTCCAATCGAGACTCTTCTACATAGACATCTATTGAATAGGGACAACGTGACGAGGCCCGTCAATGTCGCAGCTCTGTCTATATGTCCCCTCCCCTCCTACGCTCTGCAACAGCGGGGCAGCAGCAGCAGCAGCAGCAGCCAGTCAGCTCTACTACAGCTGACTGGCTGGGATCAATACATGCTACCGACGTGGAGACTAATACCCGCGACTATAAACTCCACGGTTAAACAAGAGAACTAGTGAACGAAGCACCATATTTAGCTTCATAAAATCTCTGTTGTGTCCGTGGTTGAGCTGTGTCGCTCAGTCCGTTGTTCACTGTAGCACCGACAGGTAATGATCCACACAGTGTTCCTCTCGTCTGATTCTCGAACGCAGTTGCAAATCTATGCAATCTGCGCGATCATTGTGTGTTGTTAAATAAATCTTCTGCACACGTTTTTAAAAGTGGTTTTCAACCCCCTTCGTTTTTCAACTTTCCACTGTGCAGCTTTTCCTTGGAGCCTCATTTACTGTATATTCTGCAACACGATGGTGTTGCACACCGAGTCAGCGACAGTAAAAGTGCACATCCACACTCACATCCACAAGCTCTCAGTGACTCAGTCTCAGCGTGGTGTGAATGCAACGTGTTGTGATCTTGTAGAAGAGTGGTTTTCAACCTTTTTCATTTCAGGACCCACTATTTATTCAGCATTTGAGCCTCGGACCACCATTTGATGATATTTTAGCCCCACAGACCCAAAACTAAAGTTTTCTTTTGTTTTTGTCCACAATACCAGACTGGATTTCAGAAACAGTCCAACATACAGATCAAAATGACCATTAATCTTTTACATTTCTAGTTGTGTAGACTTTAGGCTAATTCACATGGTGAATTACTCTTGAGAGTGTAAACATGAAACCAAATGGACCCACTAGGGCAATTTTGGTTTCATTTTACACCAATAATTGCATAATGATTGATTATATTTTTTATAATTGTAATAATAGGGTCTTTCAGGTTAAGCCAAGGACCCCTTAGGCTTAGCTGCGAGTGAGTGAGAACCAGGGACCCCCATATATACAGTATAGTATTATCTATGTGTTGATTAAGATACACATAGACTTGTTTGACAGTACTCTGTCTGCAGTGATCTGTAAATGCATGTTTTATATTGGTTTATTTTCTATTTGTATGTACATACATACAGTACATGATTAGTATACGCTAATCCAACAATAACACAATAACCAGCAGAGAGCAGAGCAAAGCAGGCCCCTTTATTTTTTTTTATTTTTTTTTAAGTTGGGAAGAGATACAGTAGGCCTACTAACCTACAGTAAAACAATACATTGTTTTGAATTTAAATGTATTGCATTTTGGCATTTTTTTGGAAAATTAATAAACCTTGAATATAAATCCTTTTTATTATGTTAAATTGCCACCAGATCGCATCATATCGCATTGTTCAGAATAAAATTCAATGGTATTGTTAAAGTATCGGTTAAGTATCGGTATAAGGGGGTGTATCGTATCGTGTCGGGGTGAATCATCGCATCGTATCGCCAGGTAATTCCAAATAATCGCTAAAGTATCGAATCGCTGGCAGTGCATCGAGATGCGTATCGAATCGCCCTCAGTGCTGAGATTCACATCCCTAATACACACGATGCTACTGATTTCCACACCTCCTGTTTAAGATGTATTCCTTGATTTCCCTTTGCTTAATAAATACATTCACTTTATTTTTCTACACTGTCCCTCCTGTGTTTTCCACAGTTTTAGACCATTATATTGTCATAGGCTATTTATTTTGCAGGACTTTGGGACAGAATGTGTTCTACAAAGATCGTCCTCCTGGTGGCGCTATAACAAGCCGTTCTAGAGGAATGTGGGGCAGAGGTTCATCATGGGCATCCAGGGAGTGTCTGTGCATACACAGATGCAGACTTAAGTGAAACAATAGGATGTTTAACTGGTGTTTCTTCTGTCTCTGGTAGATGTTCTCCACGTCTCTCTGGCTCTCCTCAAACTGAGCTGCAAGGTTCTTCACCTGGATGCTGGTCTCTGAGGGTCTACTGGTCCAGATGTCTCCTGGTCTCCTCCATGGCTGTGGTCCTGGTCCAGATGTCTCCTGGTCTCCTCCATGGCTGTGGTCCTGGTCCAGATGTCTCCTGGTCTCCTCCATGGCTGTGGTCCTGGTCCAGATGTCTCCTGGTCTCCATGGCTGTGTTGTAAGTTTGCATCAATCATAGATTTTAAACAAAGTGTTGTATCCTACCGTTTTTTTCCCCTTCTTGCTGATTAGATATTGTACGGTAATATTGTGTGTTATGATTTGTTGAGACTGGAGTTGTCTTTGTTGGAGTCCCCATTCATTTGCCTCAGACTGTTCAGTTTCTGGAACAAGTGTGACGTCACAAGAGGGGTGGGACTGCTCAGTTCTATATTTGACATGCAGTATGTCAGGGGTGGGCAATTATTTTCCCAAGGGGCCACATGAGATACATAAAATATTGTGGAGGTCCAAAACTAAAGTCTGAACTAAAGTCTGCGTAATATTAATTTAATTTCAAGACAAAAGTAAGAGTAAGACCAACCATTTTGACACCAGGGCCCTATTTATTCAGTATTTGAGCAATGGACATTTTAGCCCCACAGATCCCAAAACTTTCTTCAAGATTTCTTTTGTTTTTGTCCACAATTCCAGGCTGGATTTGGGAAACAAAACAGGATAACAAAAATTACCATTCTCTTACATTCTCTGATTGAATGTGTAGACTAATGTGTAGGGCTAATTCAGATGATGAATATTTTAACTCTTGAGAGTGTAAAAATGAAACCAAATGGACCCTTGCGGGTCCATTTGGTTTCATTTATACGCTTTCAAAGAGTTACATCTGGTTAACCAACTTTCCATATTTAATTTGGAAGTCTCTCAAGGACCACTGGTGGTCCCCGGGCCGGTCAGAGTCAGCCAAAGGGCCGCATTTGGCCCCCGGGCCGCATAATGTCCAGGTATGCAGTATGTAGTAGATCTACTTCACATGACTCGTTTCCCTTTCCTAATCATTGGTGTTCTTTCTGTTCCAATAGGATTGAAGAGCAGAGCTGATGATGATTGACTCTACCAGGGCCCTGGTGTAGACGCTGCTGCCCCAGATCATCTTCCCACTGCCCCAGATGATCGCCCCCTGCCCTGGTGTTGATGCTGCTGCCCCAGATCATCTTCCCACTGCCCCAGATGATCGCCCCCTGCCCTGGTGTTGATGCTGCTGCCCCAGATCATCTTCCCACTGCCCCAGATGATCGGCTCCTACCCTGGTGTTGATGCTGCTGCCCCAGATGATCGTCCCACTGCCCCAGATGATGGGCTCCTACCCTGGTGTTGATGCTGCTGCCCCAGATGATCGTTACACTGCCCCAGTCCATGCACAACATCCTCAACATTTTGGTTAATACATATAACACACACCTAAAGGAGAACTCTGCACCAAAACACATTGGGCATCAATCTACCTTGATCGCCGTGACATCATATAATACTGTATTTGATTTTTGTCAGATGCTCCCTGCTCTACATTTCGCCCCTGAGCTCCCTCTCCCCTCTCACAGTTTGCATTGCTGCAGGTTGTCTTTATTCTATAATCTTGGTATTTCAGTAGCACTAACTTTTTTTTCCCCCCTTCACATTGCATGTGTTCTATGTCACTCTGGTGCAGTCTTTACCTGGTAATCTATTCCTCCTCTTATACCTACTCCACTAAAATACCCAGATTAGAATAAAGACAACCTGCAGCAATACAAACTGTAGTAGGGGAGGGGGACCTCAGGGGTTAAATGTAGAGCAGGGGACATCTATGACAAATCAAGTACACTATATAATGGCACAGGGATCAAGGTAAATCGATGCCTAATGCGTTTTGGTGTGGAATTCTCTAACTCACGCATACACACGATGCTACTGATTTCCACACCTCCTGTTTAAGATGTATTCCTTGATTTCCCTTTGCTTAATAAATAAATTCACTTTATTTTTCTACACTGTCCCTCCTGTGTTTTCCACAGTTTTAGACCATTATATTGTCATAGGCTATTTAGCAATGCTAAATTTTGTGTAGTTTTGAATTAAGGTTTATAGTATTGGTCTTTGCACCCCCTTGTCACTTCATGGTCTAGTTAGTTTGGTTTGTTTTATGTCATCATTGTACCTAAACCAGTGGTACAACATCACCCTTTGAATAGGCCCAGGGTCTACATCAGAGGTGGGCAATTATTTTCCCGACGGGGCCAAATGAGATAGATAAAATATTGTGGAGGGCCAAGACTAAAGGCTGAACTAAAGTCTGCGTAATATTAATTTAATTTCAAGATAAAAGTAAGAGTAAGACCAACCATTTTGACGCCAGGGACCTCTATTTATTCAGTATTTGAGCCACAGAGGATCACGATTTGATGACATTTTATCCCCACAGACCCCAAAACAATTACAGGCTGGATTTCACAAACAAAACAGGCAAACACGAAAATGACCATTCTTTTACATACTCTGGCTAATTCAGATGATGAATATTTTAACTCTTGAGAGTGTAAAAATGAAACCAAATGGACCCTTGCGGGTCCATTTGGTTTCATTTTTACGCTCTCAAAGAGTTACATCTGGTTAACCAACTTTCCATATTTAACTGTAGCTCTCTCAAGGACCACTGGTGGTCCCCGGACCACTTGTTTAAAACCCTTTCACGGGCCGGTCAGAGTCAGCTAAAGGGCCGCATTTGGCCCCCGGGCCGCATAATGCCCAGGTATGGTCTACATCATCGAGGGAAAACATACTTTGCAATTGCAAATTGTGTCACTCTAATGGATTTTTTTTTCATAGGCTCTGTTTCTTTTCTGAAATCTGGACTGAAGGTGTTAAAGGTGTGAAAATAGCAGATGCCATTTTCCAACTTTAGTGAAGTATCTACATATTAAGCCGTAGTTTCCTTATAAGCTTAACCTGAAGCTGACCATAATATTGCAGCTGAAGGCACAGTAGACAAACAACAGAAACACTTACACAGGGCAACAGTGGCAAAGTTCGGTGGTACATTAATAGCATTAGAATTAAAGTGTTTTAAAGATGTTACGGTTAGCTTTTGGTATTTTATACTGTCAAACCAGAGGGGATTTTCTTTCCAAAATACTCCCTTGTATATACCACTTAATTGTTTCTGTCTCTTAGTTTTTTTTTTTTTTGTTTTTTTTTTTTTTTTTTTTTGAGGCAAGGTTAACTATTCACTGTAACTTTGTTTTTACGTTTAGATTACCATCAGGTTCCATAATATTTTTGCTCACACCAAATGAGTTAAGAGCTTGTGTAATAGGTGGAGGCACTGGTTCCAGGTTTAAAAAAAAAATATATATATATGTGTGTGTATGTGTATATATATATATATATATATATATATATATATATATATATAATGTGTGTGTGTATATGTTGAGTGTTTTCATTGGAATTAAGTTTACTATCAATACAAGTGCCTAAGTATTTAAAATTGATTAACTACCTTCACTGTTAATTACATTGACAGCCTGCATGCCACACAAAGTTACTTGTTAATTGATTGGCTAAGATGTTTGCCGGCCTCTATTCTAACATGACTAGTTTTTTGGGGAGACTGCTTAGTACCTCAGTGTATGGTGTCATCTTCATATAGAGCAGTTAGTGGGCAATTATTTTTTTCCACCGGAGCCAAATGAGATACAGAAAATATTGTGGAGGGCTGGTACAAAAGGCTGAAGTAAATGCATAATAATCCAATTTTTATGCAGTACATGGCATTGCTTTGACACTCTGGTAAGAGCATTCTTCTTATGCAATTAAATGGTGAGGTTTTTAACAAATCTCAAACACTGCTAAACAGCTTCACAATAAAGGTATTGTATTGGATCTTGTACTTTCTAATTTCCAAAGTACCCTTTCACCTGGCCGGTCAGAGTCAGTCAAAGGGCTGTGTTAATGCCCAGGTGTGTTTAAAGGGATTTATAGACTGGCAATAATAAATCACACCTTTGTAGTTTATTCAATGCGACCGGCATTTTGTACTCAGAAACCACTGTGCGATAAAGCAAGTGTGTGACACCGGGCGTTATCGCACGGTGCCCAGTGTTTGTTGCGCGTGTGCTGTATTGTCTCGCAATGTGTTTTAGACCTCAATCCTGTGAGGTGTGTTGTTGTTTTTTTCCTTGCTATGTGATTCTGGTCTGTCAGCACTGAGTGTCACGGTGGAATCAACATGATAATGCATGTGTTTCAGCCTTCCGTCTGTAAAGCCCTTTAGAGCAGGGGTTTTCAACCTTTTTGATACCAGGGCCCACCATTTATTCAGCATTTGAGCCACAGACCACCATTAGAGGATATTTTAGCCCCAAAGAACTAAAAGTAAAGAATTATTTTGTTTTTGTTCACAATTCCAGGCTGGATTTTGTGCTAATTCAGATGTGTAGGGTCTCCTGCCTAGGGCCTACTCTACTGTCATGCTCTGTTCAATAAAAGAGTTGGACTGGGCAACAGAGAACCTCTCCATGCCTGCTTCTTTCCTCCTCATGGTGACAGACAAACGGGGAGTAACTGAAACGACACATGGAGCCCAACCTGCTTGGGGATTTCAGGGGATTTCATCCCTTGACAATCACAAAAGAACATATTAGAGCTGGTTGGTTTTCAACCATTTTCATAACAGGGCCTACTATTTACTATCTGTAGTGTTGACTCTGACAGCCGAAAAGACAGTAGCTGCTATTTGACCTTATGAACAGATCACTATTCTCACCACAGGGTCAGGCTGCATGAGCTAGACACCTCTAGACCTCCCTAGGGAGATGCTCCGGAGGCATCCTAACCAGATGCCCGAACCACCTCAGCTGGCTCCTTTCCAGGTGAAGGAGCAGCGGCTCTACTCCGAGTCTCTCCAGAGAGACTGAACTTCTTGTCTCTAAGGAAGATGCCAGACACATAAATATACTCAGGACACACATTTTTTGGGGGAAAAATGCTTAGTATCTCATTGTATGGTGACAACTTCATTTAGAGCAGGGGTTTTCAACCTTTTTCATACCAGGGCACACCATGTATTCAGCATTTGAGCCATGGACCAGTGTTGTGTATTTATGAACCACATTATTATACATTATACATTGCGCATTACAATATTGGCTATAATTACAATTGGCTGTTTCACTAAAATGCTGACATCACTTGGGACAGTAAGGAGTCCTGCAGCTGTCATTCTACAGAAATAACTAAGGCCACCTGGCTACTATGGTCAGGACTTGTGAGTGAGAACATCTACTATAGCTTCCTCAGTGAAACAATGCCTAATTTGGGATTCTTGACACCTCTAACTTGGGGGTTGGGGTGCAACCCGAACTATAGCCTAGTCTTTATAAGTCTTTACTGTATGTACTGCCAGTGTTGTGTGTGTGCCCCATCAGCCGTGAGGCTGGTGGTGGCTTCTGTGACCAAGACTACAATAAACATGGAAACTTCGAAATAATGCTGCTGCTCCTCCATTGCTTCATCCTTCTCCAACATCTTTGCACTGTTTTTAAGTATTATTTCTCCACTATATTTTCAACATTTTTGGTGCCGAAACTTTCCGGTTCAGTTGGTTGGGGATTCCAGCCATTGAAAGGAACCATGGGCTTTCAGTATTTCAGTCTGATTTTTCGGAGGCGATCTGTTTCTTTTTTGGCGACGTATTTTTTTCGGTGGTATGTTTTTTCATCAACAACGGCGATGCGCAAGTCGGCGCTATGCAGCGGCACTCAACGATCAACCTAAGATGATGTCCTACTCCAAGATGCGGCGGAGCGGCCTGCGCCGGCAGCAGCCTTATTCGCCTGTGGAGAGGAGTGGATCGTCGGCGGCGTTCATCACCAGCGCGACGCAGATGCGGCGAGGGACCAGAAATGGGACGCCATCAATGGCCCCGGCCCCGTGTCTACGTTCCGAGCGGCGTGTCCATTACGCAGCGGTCCGACGCATCATCACCACACCGGCACGGAGATGTTGGAACAACAAGGAAGAAGAATGGAGCAGCGCACACTACCAGTTTACACTACAATGATCATCACGTCAGCGTCATCCCAGCTCGTCTGCGGTCCGAGGGAGGTGAGGAATTCTCTCCCTGGTGTTCTACGACCTGAGGGAGGTGTTCCCAGACGGCCTGGTGCAGCGGCATGCAGGCAGCAAGAGGCTGCTATGAGAGTGCTCGGCGCACGGCTGATCTACAACTTCACTACATGCACACCATGAGTTTTGCCTCACGGGCTACGGCTCCTGTGAAGACGTTCTTTTACATCCATGATTTGCTCATGGATGTGAGGGAGGAGATGTGAGTTTTATTTTTGAAGAAGAAAGCTGCCTTACAGTGGCTGTGAGCTGCTGTGATGATGACACAGAGTTGCATTCCTGTTTTCAGTCATATCTGGCCAATATGACTGGATGGAGGAATGTGATGAAGTGTGTACACGTTGAGAAAAAAGAAGAAAAAAAATCGAAGTGGGACAAAGAAAACAACTAAATACAAGTCAATTCAACTCTGTGCTTTGGCCTATGCGCATCCAGTGGTGCGCACAGGAACTGCAGGTGTGCAACAAGCTTCTTCATATGGCCTGTGATGGCTACTGAACAGTCAAAGGTGAGATGAGAAAAGAGAAACTTTGCAGAAGAATTTCATCAGATGAATATCAGATTCATTTGAGTTCAATTGTATGTCTAAACGTCAGTGTAATTCAACATATGTAGGCATATATGTTGATGTTTTATGTGTCGTTATTTAATTAGAGAAGTTGACTTAAAGGGATAATGAGATGCCTAAATTTGAAAAATGAATTTTAATATTTACTGGAAGTTAAATTGGTAGATGTCTTTTCGTCAGTCCAAAGGTAGTGATCCTGCCACAGGCATTAATGTAAATCGTCCTAATTTCACCAAAAGTATTTATTATATTCGTTTAAATTTAATGGGGAAAAGTCAACGAAAGCATTTGTGCTAAGACATGCGAAGGAAATTTGTTTTTATTAATTATACTGGGTGTTTGAAAGAGAGAGCTGAACTAAATAGCATGCAGAAGATTATACTTTAACGGCTAGAGAGAGCGACTGGAAAGAGAAATCTCAATGTTTAGTTTGTAATGGGCGAATTTATCAAATGCAGCGAGTATTTTTGATATTTAATGGAAATTCTTTAAATGTCCAAAAATGAGACGTGAACTAAACAAAATGAATCACTTTTTTGAATGAATATAGCATAATTTGGTCATAACAATTGAAACTGGGAGTTTTGATTGTCATGATTGAAACGCTGTATCACACTTTGATTCAACAATTGGGGGTTCTTGAGAGAACAGTGGGTGTAAAGAAAAATGACAGAGTTTTGTCCTTAAGTGTCAGCTATATGTGTAAAAGGGTAAAAGAAATCATACGTCATGAGATCATATTCGAGTTATGTAATGGGTGATGAAAGTGAGATTAATTACGTCACAGAGGAGTTATTAAGATGTAAAAGGAGTTTTTATTGTGGTTTTCAGCTAGAACGTATTTTTTTTCTGTGTTTGTTTCCGTGGCAGCACGTGGCTGGCGCACGATGGTTCCCAGGATTTGTCAGTGATCCTGAAGTTTATGTTATGTTATGGTTAAACGTTAGAGCTAGAAATTAAAGTAACACATGAAGGGCTTTGAGAAACATTTTGATGATTTAAATGTAATGTATTGAAGAACACTGATTACCAATTTATGTGATTTGAAAACCTAGTTGTAAGCTATTTTTTGCATTCTACTGTAAATGTTTGATTTTTTAAGTGTCATGTTTTTGATGTTCGACTAGTCATAAGGGACAGAGGGAGGACTGGTGATAATGTGGTTCATATCATCTTTGCATGAGGTTACACCTCATGGAGGGAGGATTTGTTGTGTATTTATGAACCACATTATTATACATTATACATTGCGCATTACAATATTGGCTATAATTACAATTGGCTGTTTCACTAAAATGCTGACAGCACTTGGGACAGTAAAGGAGTCCTGCAGCTGTCATTCTACAGAAATAACTAAGGCCACCTGCCTACTATGGTCAGGACTTGTGAGTGAGAACATCTACTATAGCTTCCTCAGTGAAACAATGCCTAATTTGGGATTCTTGACACCTCTAACTTGGGGGTTGGGGTGCAACCCGAACTATAGCCTAGTCTTTATAAGTCTTTACTGTATGTACTGCCAGTGTTGTGTGTGTGCCCCATCAGCCGTGAGGCTGGTGGTGGCTTCTGTGACCCAAGACTACAATAAACATGGAAACTTCGAAATAATGCTGCTGCTCCTCCATTGCTTCATCCTTCTCCAACATCTTTGCACTGTTTTTAAGTATTATTTCTCCACTTTATTTTCAACATTAGCATTTGAGGTCATTTTAGCCCTACAGAACCCAAAAGAAGGCTGGACTTCAGAAGCAAAATGGGCAAAAAACAAAACAAAAAAACATCAAAATAAGTTGACACATGTACTGTCTGTAATTAAAGCAAGCATCACGAACAGGGATAATCTACAAAAGAACAATGTACAAAACATTTCCATTCAGTAAATGTAGCATACTTTCCCTTGTCTTTCAGTCTGTTATAAACAGCTTTTTTCCTACACACAGTAGTTAAATTGACTTAACATTTAAAACAAAGACAAAGAATTGTATTATTCTATTATTTTTATTTATTATTTCAGTTCAGGGTCAGTAACTCCAGCACCTCTGCTTGAACATTCCATTATAGCAGTTCCTGTTTACACTGAGTATGTGCAAACCTCTGGCACCAGCCGTAGCAGCCTTCGCCACGCCCCCGTGCTTTATCCTCTTTCTTTATCATAGAGACAAACAGGGAAGTGGGTCCACTTGGTCAGAGATACAACATGAGCTCAGAGCAGCACAGAATCCAAAGGGAGGCTGATCATGAGTGTCAGCCAGTTTCTGTGTCTATATGATCTCAATCAGAGGTTTACAACATTTTTCATACCATAGGCAAAGTCAAGGTAAACTTTATTGTCCGCTAGGAAAATTCGACAACATTACACAGTGCACACAGTGTGAATAATCTGACCTCTTACATTCATACATTCGCTGCTGTTTCAGAGCTTCATTCAACATTTTAGTTGATGCTGGTACAAATGATTTTTTAAACCTCATGTATTTCCACTTTGGTTCTTTGTACCTTCTCCCTGAGGGCAGGAGTACAAACTCTCCATTTAAACCATGGGTAGTGTCAGCGACAATTTTTTGGGCCTGTTTTAGTGTGTCCTGCTCATAAGACTGCTGTGGGACAGTTGACAGTTATATTTTAGGGGACAGTACTGTGATCTACCTGCACAGCCTGTGTGCCCTGGTCTATTCCATCCTAATGCCCTCCCTCCTAAATGTTTGGTAATTGTCATTGCTACAATCTCAAGGAGTGAAACATCAGCAACAACACCCAGAAATGCAAAGTTGCAACTAAACAATCCATGCTTGCATGTATTATCCATGTTCTATTGTTCTACCTACTCATCAAACCACAGTTATACAAATGACAATTATCTGTATCACAAGAGATGGGGAATTACAAATACCACCAGTTACAGTTTTAGCCAAAAATCCAAAAAGATATTTTGTGCACTTGTTGTTTCTATGTTGATGCTGTCAACAAATCATGAAAATAAAACATTCGTCAGGGTCAAGACAGGCGTGGCTAATATGTGAGGGGGAGGGGGTTGTGTGGGGGTGAGGCAGCCTTTCAGCCAATCACAGCACAGCAGTCACACAGCAGTTTCATAATGAGCCAATAGAGTGGAGGTGAGATGGAGTTAGATTCTGTTTTTAAACAAATCTGTTTTTAAACAAATCTGTTTACGAACACAGTGTTTGTACACACTTACCTTTAACTGTACAGTATATAATCAAAGACTGAGCAAAGACCATGCATTATACAGAATTCTTTGTGGCCACTATCCACAGCATGCTGTTTTTCATCGTTTTGAGGGTTTTTGAGGATTTTCGAAAAATGTCGAAATTTTGAAAAAACGGTAAGGCTATAGCCTTTGCGTTTTTCATCATTTTGAGGTTTTTTGAAAAATGACAAAAAATTACAAAATCTGGCAAAACGCAAGGCTATAGCCTTACGGTCTTGCACAGCATGCCGTTTTTCATCATTTTGAGCATTTTTGAGCATTTTCGAAAAATGTCGAAATTGTGAAAAAACGCAAAGGCTATAGCCTTACGGTTTTTCATCGTTTTGAGGTTTTTCGAAAAATGACAAAAAATGACAAAATCTGGCAAAACGCAAGGCTATAGCCTTACGGTCTTGCACAGCATGACATTTTTCATCATATTGAGCATTTTTGAGCATTTTCGAAAAATGTCGAAATTTTGAAAAAACGCAAAGGCTATAGCCTTACGGTTTTTCATCGTTTTGAGGTTTTTCAAAAAATGACAAAAAATGACAAAATCTGGCAAAAGCACAAGGCTATAGCCTTACGGTCTTGCACAGCATGCCGTTTTTCATCATTTTGAGCATTTTTGAAATTTTCGAAATTTTGAAAAAACGCTAT
>CM076977.1:157500-172500 GCA_039105355.1 Benthosema pterotum | reverse complement strand
GTAGCCTTTATGTTTATCCAGGATTCATCTAAATTAGGACATTTGTGACCAGTGTTGGGAATATTACTTTACCTTGTTAATATATTACTTTTTAAACTTTTTTTAATTATTATCTTCATTTTAAAGCAATATATTATATTACAATATTACTGTCTGAGCAAGTGTAATATATTAATATTACTATTACATATTACTTCAAACAACTTTTTTTTTTTTCTTTTTTTTTTTTTTTTTTTTTTTTTACAAAATACATCATTAAATATTTAGTGTTACTATTAATCAAATATTGAGTAGGCCAGTGGCATACCTACACTAAAGCAAGCACACTGAATAATTAATTTGATGACAAATGATAGAAAACAAGTAATTATTTAACTTCTGCAGTTGTCAAGATAATTTCACAAGAACATTTTCAATGAAATAGATTGACAGAAAGTAATATTGAAACTAATGCAGTAATGCAGAAAGAAAAGTATAATATATTAGTTTTTGTTAAGTAATATATTTATATTACAAGTTACTGCATTTTGGTAATATATTATGTAATATATTAAGTTACGTAGTGCACATGTCCCAACACTGTTTGTGACCCAGCACGGCTGAGGTTGAGTCATTGAGGGTTTGTTTTAGCATGTCACGTGGAAGCAGGGTATCAGAGCTACAATTTGACATATAGAGATGCGCAGTGACGTCACCGCCCCGGTTCCGGAAGTCTTTTCCCCATTAATTTTTCTCATAGACTTTTCGAAAATAATTTATATCAAGACGATTACGCTGCGGCCAAAGCCAACTCAGGTCGTGACAAATCATGACAACACACACACAAACTTTTGGGACAATAAAATAATTTCTAAGATGAAAAACGAAACAAAAAGTCTTGTATCATGCCGTTTTCTACTTCTTCCCAGTTATATATTATATGGCGATATTGTGTTTTGTTGTCATGATTCGTCACGACTCGAGTTGGCTGTGTCCGCGGCGTAATCGTCTTGATATAAATTATTTTCGAAAAGTCTATGAGAAAAATGAATTGGGAAAAGACTTCTGGAACCGGGGCGGTGACGTCACTGCGCATCTCTATATTGGTTGTTCAGTTTGACCCACCAGTCTTTGAGATATGGACTATAGAGTAAAGTCTGGTAGAAAACAGTGAGTTGAGAAAACAGGCTTGAAAGGTTCACTTCTGTGGCCTCTAAAGGCTCCGTTATACTCCAGAGTGAAGCGAAACGATGTGTATGAACGGAACGGACTTGTCGGGTAGTAGAAACGGAGAGATGAGTGAAGCGAAACGATGTGTATGAACAGACTTGTCGGGTAGTAGAAATGGAGAGATGTGTCAGGATGCGCAGTGAGCGCTGTTCACCACGGTGAATGGCGTCATGTTGTAGTTTGTGTCCTGAACGCGTTTTGGTGTTTTATCTGTTGAAAAATAGCAGATCAACAAGCTCATGTCGCGCCACCGAGTGGCGCGACATGAGCTTGTTGTTCTGCTATTTTTGAAAAAAAAAAAAAAAAAGTGAAAATGTGCTGCAAATCTCTGAATATGTTATTTTGGAAGCAAACATTTTTAACTCAATTTTTTGCATCTGGGGTATCCCTAGAGCAACATGTTTTCAGATGGGGGTCTGCAGCCAAATATGGATAATTCTGGTGGTCCTTGGCTTGAAATATGTTGGCATCACTGACACAGAAACACAGATTTTTCAGAAAAACTCGATTCTAGTGTCAAAAAGTAGGTCCTAGCATCAGAAACTATAATTTAGTGTCAATAATCTAGTGTCGAAAAGTACTGTAGAATCTAGCGTCAAAAGCTACAATGTTGCTGCAGCTATAATCTGGTGTAAGGAACACAGGAGGTCAGGACACAATGGGTTTAAAAAAAACAACACCACGGTGATGCCTGTTCACCGCAAGTCGCTTCACTGTGGAGTATGAATGAGCCTTAACATTACACCTATAGCTACATGTCGAAGCATTTATTCCACATGTCTTCTGTGGACTCTAACATTACACCTATAGCTACAATGAATGAATGAATGAATGAATGAATGAATGAATGAATGAATGAATGATTGAATGAATGAATGAATGAATGAATGAATGAATGAATGAATGAATATTTTATTTACGTGTCCGGGCAATCTCTTGCCCCATCCCACATGGGATTATCAGACACAGCAATTTATAAATTAAACAAATAAAAGAAACAACACACAATGAAAGGTAAAGAACAACAAAGTCTTACATGCAGTCAGCCAGCAACAACAACAACAGTGAGCATATTTGTCAACTATTTAGAAAAAGGTAACTCTCTCTCTTGATTTTAGTTGAATGTTATTCTGCGCCTCCTGTCCCATGCCTTGTAGAGGTACTCTGAGAAGCAATGATATTGTTGAAGAGAAACTCTATTACTGTACTGTTCTCGCACTGCACTAGGTCTACACCATCGGTGTGTATTTTATCAAATAATATAATTCTCATGTCGAAGCATTTATTCCATATGTCTTCTGTGGACTCTAAACATTACACCTATAGCTACATGTTGAAGCATTTATTCCATATGCCTTCTGTGGACTCTAACATTACACCTATAGCTACATGTTGAAGCATTATTCCATATGTCTTCTGTGGACTCTAACATTACACCTATAGCTACATGTCGAAGCATTTATTCCATATGTCTTCTGTGGACTCTAACATTACACCTATAGCTACATGTTGAAGCATTTATTCCATATGCCTTCTGTGGACTCTAACATTACACCTATAGCTACATGTTGAAGCATTTATTCCATATGCCTTCTGTGGACTCTAACATTACACCTATAGCTACATGTTGATGCATTTATTCCATATGCCTTCTGTGGACTCTAACATTACACCTATAGCTACATGTTGAAGCATTTATTCCATATGCCTTCTGTGGACTCTAACATTACACCTATAGCTACATGTTGAAGCATTTATTCCATATGTCTTCTGTGGACTCTAACATTACACCTATAGCTACATGTTGAAGCATTTATTCCATATGTCTTCTGTGGACTCTAACATTACACCTATAGCTACATGTTGAAGCATTTATTCCACATGTCTTCTGTGGACTCTAACATTACACCTATAGCTACATGTTGAAGCATTTATTCCATATGCCTTCTGTGGACTCTAACATTACACCTATAGCTACATGTTGAAGCATTTATTCCACATGTCTTCTGTGGACTCTAACATTACACCTATAGCTACATGTTGAAGCATTTATTCCACATGTCTTCTGTGGACTCTAACATTACACCTATAGCTACATGTTGAAGCATTTATTCCATATGCCTTCTGTGGACTCTAACATTACACCTATAGCTACATGTTGAAGCATTTATTCCATATGTCTTCTGTGGACTCTTAACATTACACCTATAGCTACATGTTGAAGCATTTATTCCACATGTCTTCTGTGGACTCTAACATTACACCTATAGCTACATGTTGAAGCATTATTCCATATGCCTTCTGTGGACTCTAACATTACACCTATAGCTACATGTTGAAGCATTTATTCCACATGTCTTCTGTGGACTCTAACATTACACCTATAGCTACATGTTGAAGCATTTTATTCCACATGTCTTCTGTGGACTCTAACATTACACCTATAGCTACATGTTGAAGCATTTATTCCATATGCCTTCTGGGACTCTAACATTACACCTATAGCTACATGTTGATGCATTTATTCCATATGTCTTCTGTGGACTCTAACATTACACCTATAGCTACATGTTGAAGCATTTATTCCACATGTCTTCTGTGGACTCTAACATTACACCTATAGCTACATGTTGAAGCATTTATTCCACATGTCTTCTGTGGACTCTAACATTACACCTATAGCTACATTTGAAGCATTTATTCCATATGCCTTCTGTGGACTCTAAATTACACCTATAGCTACATGTTGAAGCATTTATTCCATATGTCTTCTGTGGACTCTTAACATTACACCTATAGCTACATGTTGAAGCATTTATTCCACATGTCTTCTGTGGACTCTTAACATTACACCTATAGCTACATGTTGAAGCATTTATTCCATATGTCTTCTGTGGACTCTAACATTACACCTATAGCTACATGTTGAAGCATTTATTCCACATGTCTTCTGTGGACTCTAACATTACACCTATAGCTACATGTTGAAGCATTTATTCCACATGTCTTCTGTGGACTCTAACATTACACCTATAGCTACATGTTGAAGCATTTATTCCATATGTCTTCTGTGGACTCTAACATTACACCTATAGCTACATGTTGAAGCATTTATTCCATATGTCTTCTGTGGACTCTAACATTACACCTATAGCTACATGTTTGATGCTCTATGTGAAGAATTTGACTGTGTTATTAACTCATTTTGCTTGGAAATAAATTAAAATGTTCTCCTCTCCTGAACAGCAAGTCTTTCTCCAATGACTCAACCCCAGTTAGAATTGGTCACATTTAATTAATTAGTGTGATAAAAATTGTTTTTCTGATAGAAAAAAAAAAAAAAAAAATGGCACAGAAACATGCCATGTGGAGTCGAGCAACACAAAGTGAACTAGAAACGCACTCTCTCAAGCTGCCAACTTGTGCACACAAGTAGGCCATGTATGGTCTACCACTGCTGCTCTGAGACCTAAAGCTGTCTGTCTGTCTGTCTGTCTGTCTGTCTGTCTGTCTGTCTGTCTGTCTGTCTGTCTGTCTGTCTGTCTGTCTGTCTGTCTGTCTGTCTGTCTGTCTGTCTGTCTGTCTGTCTGTCTGTCTGTCTGTCTGTCTGTCTGTCTGGATACGACCAGCGTTTAGTTTCTTTCTTTTTCTTTCATTTTATTTTCCTTTTTCAACAGACACGACATGTTACATATCACTGACACAGACAGACCAGCTTGACAGAACTTGACTGCATACATAAATACACACACAGACGTCCAATTCTATCCTTAGCCCAGTTATAATGGAGCGTTTAGTTTCTAACTCAAGTAAATTCAAACACCGTGTCGTTGTGCTACTAGGATGTGGCAAAATGGCCATACTTTAGGGCATTCATTAGAATAATTGTTTGTGCAATACGATAATGACATTCTACAACTGGAGCGGGTGTAGTATGGTTGGCTGTGGACATCTACCCTGGAGCTGCTACATAGGGGTGGATCTAGCCATGGGCATGGGGGGGGCAGTCTGCCCCACCAAACATGATGGCATGCAAAACAACCCAAGGTATTTCAAATTAAAGTGCTTATATTTAAATGATTTGAAACACTACTACTGCTACTAACTAACTACAGCTGTGTCACCACTAAACCAAAAGCATTTCATTATTGAAAACAGAAAACTCTCTGAGTCAGACCTTTAGCTTTATGCATGCTGCGTGTCTGTTGCAACTTCAACAACAACTGATGTTATTATTGATGCTTTACTTGCCTAATAAAAGTCCTATAACCAAAAATGGTATGAGGGCAGCTTCATCGCCCGTGTCGCTTCGCGCCACGGGCGATGAAGCTGCCCTCATACCATTTTCACCTGCCCCCCCAATTGGGAAATGTGACATCCGCCCCTGCTACATACTGCAGGGATAGGGGAGGCAGCTGGCTCCTGCAAAGTCTCTCGCTCTCAAATTGATCGCTCTCACATACAGTAGGAGAGCAACGGTTAGTGCAAGTAATTGATTGAATCAATTATATACAGAATAATTGATAATCAGTTTTAATGAACACTAATCCTGCAGGGTTATTTCCACCCTGGACAGTGTGTTTATGTGGTTTTCATAATATTACCCAGGGTGGGTTTAGGACCCTCAGGTCATCAGTGCATGTACTGCACCAAATGCACTAATCGCATCACAATTTTCCCTATGAACATTAGAGTCCCATTAGATCCCTGATCCTGGGGATGGATAGGGAGTTTATTATTAGGCTCTAAACCAGTGGTTTTCAACCTTTTTCATACCAGGGCCCACTATTTATTCAGCATTTGAGCCACGGACCGCCATTTGTTGACATTCTAGCCCCACAGACCCCAAGGTGAAAGATTTATTTTGCTTTTGTTTGGTTAGGCTTAGGTTAGGTTAGGATTTCAGAGAAAACAAAACAGTCCAACATACAGTTCAAAATGATCATTAATCTTCTACATACTCGAGTTGTGTAGACCTGGGGCTAATTCACATGATGAATATTTTAACTCTTGAGAGACGAAAAGATGAAACAAAGACACAAAGAGTGTAAACATGAAACCAAATGGACCCTTGTGGGTCCATTTGGTTTCATGTTTACGCTCTTTGTTTTGGTTTCATGTTTACACTTGTTTGTTTAGTTTGTTTGTTTGTTTGTTTAGTTTTTCATCTTAGAAATCATTTGATCGTCCCAAAAGATTGTGTGTGTCGTCATGATTTGTCCCGACCTGAGTTGGCTTTGTCCACGGCGTAATCGTCTTTATATAAATTATTTTTCGAAAAGTCTATGAGAAAAATGAATGGGGAAAACACTTTTGGAACGGGCGGTGACATCACTGCGCAGGTCTATTTGTCTGGTGGTTTGACATTGAATCACCTGTGAGTTCCTAAACATGGCTGGCTGGCAGTGATGGGCAAGTTACTGGGAAAATGTAGTAAGCGACACTACTTGCTACTCTCGAAAAAATGTAGCTAAGCTACACCACAAGCTATCCCCAGAAAATTGTAGCAAGCCACACTACAAGCTACACGACAAAAGTAGCTTGGTGTAGCTTGCTACATCAACACTACATAATATATATATATATACAGTATATATATATATCTCAACTTAATGTACAACGTTTTAAATAATCATAATAATAAAATAATGTGAATAAAAACATATAAATAATTTAGGGGTGGGTTTGAGCCTGGATGGTGGCATGTTTAAGTTTTGGATGCATATTAGAGGTTTTCTACCCATTAAAATGGGTGAAATTTGAAAATGTGTGAGAAAATGTAGTAAGCTACTTTCCTTATTACTCGAAACAAGTAGTGTAGCTTCACTACAAGCTACTCGAAACAAGTAGTGTAGCTTTACTACAAGCTACTCCCAGAACAAATGTAGTAAGCTGCACTACAAGTTACGGGAAAATGTAGTTAAGCTATGTAGCTTAGCTACTTGTAACAAGCTACTGCCCATCACTGCTGGCTGGAGGACTACAGATGAGACCCATCAATAGGCTCCAAAACAAACATTACAATTCCATAGCCTGGGCTGCCATCGCAGGGCACATCGTAGTATGGAGCGTGGGATGTGGAAACCATGACAACCATGTTGGCTACGTATACAGCAGACACCGTGGTGTCGTGGGTGGCAGCGAAAGAGGCAGAAAGTGACGACCAAATCAGACATGCCATTTAAATCACTCAATCGGTCACATACAGTACCGTCTCGATTGGCGTTTGAAAAAGCCGTCGATTTCCCATAGCGAACACAGGTGTGAATATTATCTGTCCTCCCCCTGCGCTCTCAGGGCACTTCAGGAACATCTTATATGTGGCTGTAATTGCTCCTCCATCGCCGCAGGGTAATTTGCTGCTCGCCGCTCGCTTTCGCGTTTAACCTTGGAGAGATGTTTCACTCTAAAACACGTCTGTAGCTTCAATCAATTCCATTCTAAACATCCATGATGGATTCAGTGAAAGCACATATATCACGTCCTTGGTTCTATAGTGGCTGATGTTGCCCTTCGACCCACGGTCATGATTTTCTCATAGCGTTTTATTCCCCTCCTCTTAGACAGATTTTCTGAAGAACTTGGTCTTGGTGGTGCAGGTTTTAAAACTTTATTAAAAAACAGTACAGTAATTATTTTTCCCTGGGGTTCATGGGAGTAAAATGTCACCCAATGGAGGTCCGCTCAATGCAGAATAAATAGTGGGTTTGAAAACCACTGCCCTATACCCCAAAATAAGCTTAGACTGGGGCTCTGGGGTATTGTTCAAATTCACCTGTTTCCATCACTCCTAAATGTTGCTATATATATTCTCTCTCCACCATGTCAGTAGTGTGTTGACCCACTTTGACTTTTGGTTTGGGTGTCTCAAAACGCGCGCACAAAACGTGGTGCACAGTGAACCACTGCTGAAGTGTCAACACAATATTGACATGGTGGAGAGAGAATAGATGGTCAAAAAATTGCATTTTGGAGCAGTGGAAATGTAGGTGAATTGGAACAACATGCCATAGTCCCATTCTAAGCTTTTTTTGTGTCAGGGGAAACAGACATAAAGGAGTTTTTTTCTATCCACAAAATAACAACTGAACCACTTTTTTTTGGAAATA
Organism: Benthosema pterotum; assembly: GCA_039105355.1. Taxonomy (NCBI): domain Eukaryota; kingdom Metazoa; phylum Chordata; class Actinopteri; order Myctophiformes; family Myctophidae; genus Benthosema; species Benthosema pterotum. The sequence continues at coordinate 164,182 of CM076977.1, read as the reverse complement.
ACTCAGAACCTTATAGGGTGGATTTCATCTTTAATGTCAACAGTTTTGACTGTCTGGGGGTCTGCACTGCCGTTCTCTTCTCCCACGCGCTCCGATTTCGACTTAAAAGCATTGCACTCTGTCAGCCCACATTTAAAAACAGTTTTCTGTCATTTCTCCTGTGGATGCGACGGGTCCAATCCGCTCAGATGAGTAAATGTCACACAGATAGGCCTGTTTGGCAACCCAGTCATCATCTATGAAGTGCTTTGCCAGGTCAAGGACCCTTTTTACTATGTAAGAAGACTGTTGCAGTGATTTGGGCGTCATGGGCAATTAAGCGTCACGGAAGCGTCACGGGCGATGAAGCCACACCCATACCATTTTCGGTTACAGGACTTTTATTAGTCAAGTAAAGCATCAATAATAACATCAGTTGTTGTTGAAGTTGCAACAGACACGCAGCATGCATAAAGCTAAAGGTCTGACTCAGAGAGTTTTCTGTTTTCAATGCTGTTGGTTCAGTGGTGACACAGCTGTAGTTAGTTAGTAGCAGTAGTAGTGTTTCAAATCATTTTAAATATAAGCACTTTAATTTGAAATATCTTGGGTGGTTTTGCATGGCATTGTGTTTGGTGGGGGCAGTCAGGGCAATTATTCCTAAATCCACCCCTGCTGGAATCCAGGCTAAACACACAGTGCATCTTCATACATTTATTACGGACGCAAAAAGCAAGTAACAGTGCCAAGTTATTTTTCCACATGTCGGTGGATTCCTGGTCTTGAACCGCGTACCACTGCGGAGTGGCACAAATCCTTATCCAAATAACCGCTTCTCATCATCCTCAGCCGTGTCATCAGCTCTCCTCTTTACTGTGTTATCAGTGAGAGAGAAGGAACGTGTCCAATGTTCTGGGCAAGAAGAATTTTGCCAGACATCCATCTATCAACAAAATGCCTTGTTTTTGATGGCAGTATCAAGCGCTCTCCCATGTGAAAAAGGCTTCGTAATTTAGCAATTCTATTTGCCATCAAATGCAAGCATTTCAAAGCAGCGACATTGACTGAACCTTTTTTTTCCTTCTCCTGCTGTTTGTGCGATTGTTTCCTTTCTCTGAAAGGATTCCACTGGCATACGCTATGCTGCAGAATGCAGAATGCTTTTTACATTACTTATGGATGAGGTTTTTACATAAGTGTCCTTGCAGGAATTAGTGGAAGTATTCTATCACAGATAGCACACAATACGTTTTGTGCTTCTCAATCACCTGTTGCTTTAACTGCAAATATGAGCTGTGATATTTCCACGTGAAGATGGACTTTTTTCTGTTTCTTAGCGATAGACGCTGCAATATCTTCTTTGTTCGCCTTTATCATGTGGCCTTTGGTGGCTTCAGTGAAAAAAATAAATATGTGCTCTTTCATATTTTCAATACTTTCTGTATCATGGAAAATGCATTGCGGGCAGAGTGCCCAGAGTTGCATCATTCTATACATGTTATAAGATGGTATAGAGCAGGTGCAGTGACGCCCCGTTTCCGGGAGTCTTTTCCCCATTCATTTTTCTCATAGACTTTTCGAAAATAATTTATATCAAGACGATTACGCCGCGCCAAAGCCAACTCAGGTCGTGACAAATCATGACAACAAACACAACATCGTCATATAATATATAATTAGGAAGAAGTAGAAAACGGCATGATACAAGACTTTTGTTTCGTTTTTCATCTTAAAATTATTTTATTGTCCCAAAAGTTTGTGTGTGTCATCATGATTCGTCACGACTCGAGTTGGGTTTTTCCGCGGTGGTAATCGTCTTGATATAAATTATTTTCGAAAAGTCTATGAGAAAAATGAATTTGGGAAAAACACTGGGCGGTGACGTCACTGCGCATCTCTATAGAGCAGTGGTTTTCAACCTTTTGATACCATGGCCCACTATTTATTCATATTTTTAGCCGCGGACCACAATTTGATGACATTTCAGCCCCTCAGACCCCAAAACTAAAGATGTATTTTGCTTTTGTCCACAATACCAGGATGGATTTCGGAGAAAACAAAACAGTCAAACATACAGATCAAAATGACCATCTTCTACATTCTCTAGTTGTGTAGACTTGGGGCTAATTCAGATGAGTATTTTAACTCTTGAGAGTGTAAACATGAAACCAAATGGACCCTCAAGGATCCATTTGGTTTCATGGCTGCGCCTCGGTCAGTTATTAGGAAACAAATCACCGGTTCGAAGGGTGTTATCCCGCTTATTACATGGCTTACGTCAGTGGTTTTCAACCAGTGGTCCGAGGACCACCAGTGGTCCATGAGAGGGTTCCAGGTGGTCCCCAGGCTAAGAGAGTTAATTAACCAGATGTAACTCTTTGAGAGCATAAACATGAAACCAAATAGACTCGCAACATAAACATAAAAAGAGAGAGAGAGAGAGGGAGAGAGAGAGAGAGAGAGAAGAGAAGAGAGAGAGAGAGAGAACAGAGAGACAGAGAGAGAGAGAGAGAGAGAGAGAGAGAGAGAGAGAGAGAGAGAGAGAGAGAGAGAGAGAGAGAGAGAGAGAGAGAACTAAATGTGGGAGTGCGCCGCGGATTGATATGAAGTTATGAGCACAGCTGTTTGCACTTTGGGGACCTTTATTATGCAGCGGTCCAATATAGAGCGGAGCGGTGAATTATAGTGTAATATGTCACCGCTCACGTGACCAGATCGCTGGCTTCTGATTGGAGCATTCATTCAAGCCATGTAATGAAATTAGTTATTACCATGAGGACCTATTCCAGGAAGATGGGTTGAGAAGTGTTGGAGAAGTGTTCCTTTAAGGCATCTGGAAGCAATCGGTTCATACTAAAAAGGTCCTTGGATGTATCGTGTATTGTGAGACGATGCTGCAGGTAATTGTCTGACTGGGATGCTATTGGAACGGCAGCAGCTGATTGGCTGCCTGGGATGTTATTGGAACGGCAGCAGCTGATTGGCTGCCTGGGATGTTATTGGAACGGCAGCAGCTGATTGGCTGACTGGGATGTTATTGGAACGGCAGCAGCTGATTGGCTGACTGGGATGTTATTGAACGGCAGCAGCTGATTGGCTGACTGGGATGTTATTAGAACGGCAGCAGCTGATTGGCTGACGGGATGTTATTAGAACGGCAGCAGCTGATTGGCTGACTGGGATGTTATTGGAACGGCAGCAGCTGGTTGGCTGCCTGAGATGTTATTGGAACGGCAGCAGCTGATTGGCTGACTGGGATGTTATTGGAACGGCAGCAGCTGATTGGCTGACTGGGATGTTATTGGAACGGCAGCAGCTGATTGGCTGACTGGGATGTTATTGGAACGGCAGCAGCTGATTGGCTGACTGGGATGTTATTGGAACGGCAGCAGCTGATTGGCTGCCTGGGATGTTATTGGAACGCAGCAGCTGAGTGGCTGACTGGGATGTTATTAGAACGGCAGCAGCTGATTGGCTGACTGGGATGTTATTGGAACGCAGCAGCTGGTTGGCTGCCTGGGAATGTTATTGGAACGGCAGCAGCTGATTGGCTGACTGGGATGTTATTGGAACGGCAGCAGCTGATTGGCTGACTGGGATGTTATTGGAACGGCAGCAGCTGATTGGCTGCCTGGGATGTTATTGGAACGGCAGCAGCTGATTGGCTGACTGGGATGTTATTGGAACGGCAGCTGATTGGCTGACTGGGATGTTATTGGAACGGCAGCAGCTGATTGGCTGACTGGGATGTTATTGGAACGGCAGCAGCTGATTGGCTGACTGGGATGTTATTGGAACGGCAGCAGCTGATTGGCTGACTGGGATGTTGTGAAGGATTGTGGTGTCTCCAAGGACAGTGTTTCTGCTGAGGGTCTGATGCCATGAATGGAGTGGCTGTAGGAGTGTTGTCATTTAGCCTGGATACAGACAAGGATTCTTCACACAGGCACTCAGGGACGTTTTTGCCATTAGGCAGGCTAGGCAGTTGCCTGGGGGCACGGGCGTAGACACGTGTCGAAAAGGGTACAATTGTAGGGGGGCCCAAAGTCAGGGGGGCCCACTAAAAGCTTGCATTAACAAGGTTTTATTTGTATTGATTATCATGAAAAATATTTGATCTCAAAGTGCACCAGATTGAAGCATTTTAAAGGGGAACTCCACCCATTTTCAACATTCTAATATGTCATTAGTATACCCTAGAGGTGCTGTATGGGTGGACATGATAAAAACGTTTCCCCCCTTTCTGTTTCCTGGAAATGGAGGTCTGAAGAAAAAACACAAAAACATGATGAAACACATCTTGATGGCATCATCAAGATGTACGTCATCATGTTAATGGATTTCTATAGACACTTCTTTTTTTCTGAGAGCGTACAAATGGAACCAAATGAACCCGTTAGGGTTCATTTGGTTGCATTTGTACACTCTCACTCCCGTCACTTGGCAGTTGCCCCCCCCCTAGGCAACTGCCTAGTCTGCCTAATGGCAAAAACGCCCCTGCAGCCGTGGTAGACACAGGCGCAGTGTTTTTTATCCCCTCAACATGTGTGCAACAGTACATGGGTAGATCTACTGTATTCCCTGTGCTGTGATGAGGTGTAGCAGCACAGTGTACTGTATCTACAACTACATAATCGCTTTCGCTGCCACATATCGTGTGTGTGTGTGTGTGTGTGTGTGTGTGTGTGTGTGTGTGTGTGTGTGTGTGTGTGTGTGTGTGTGTGTGTGTGTGTTGTGTGTGTGTGTGTGTGTGTGTGCGTGCGTGCGTGCGTGCGCGTGCGTGCGTGTGTGTGTCAACATGGTCTTGTTCTTTTGGCCACTGGGGAGTTGCAGATGTTCTGACCTGCTGTGAAGATGAATCAACAGACAGACAGACAGACAGACAGACAGACAGACAGACAGACAGACAGACAGACAGACAGACAGACGTGAGGAAGGCCGGGTGTCTCCAGAGAGTGTGTGTGAGAGAGAGAAGGCGACACACGCACGCACACACACACACACACACACACACACACACACACACACACACACACACACACACACACACACACACACACACACACACACACACACACACACACACACACACAGAGAGATAGACACTGTGTACACAGTGATCAGAATAAGTTCACACTGTGATCAGATCTAGGGACAACAGACTGTGTGAACACATGGAGAAAGGTCGCCCCAGGCAGACACACTCCCAGGTGGAAGACACCATGTCCACATGCCCCTGAGCAAGGCAGGAGGATCTGTCATCCCCACTACCTCCCCCCGCGCCCCCATTGAGCAATCTCACAGCTGTGTGTGTGTGTGTGTGTGTGTGTGTGTGTGTGTGTGTCAATTAAATCTGCAATCGCTAGAGCCACCATTCTAGGGTTGAAACGATCACAAAGTGCACATCACTGGTCCAGTCTACGTCTGCAGGGAAAATTGGCTTTCCTTCCCTTTGTAAACCACTCACTATCGCACTCTGTATTGTCAAATGACTCGTTGGTGAGGACATCCTCATTTCACTGTTAAAGCCCGCTTACAAGTGTTGCCTACCAAGTTTAACTTGGCAACCTGGTACCCATCATTACATGATCCACACTGTATTCTACATCCAGTACCACATGACACAGAAACAGTCGCACACATATTGAATGGTTGCAGCCATTATAAAGCACTGTACATCGCCAGACATGACCGTCTGGTCGACCTTGTCTCCGATAAGATCAGAGGAGTACAGGAGAGGACAACAAAAATGTATAAACACAGCACTGTACGGTTGGACTGGTTTGATCACAACGACACTCATGTCAATTCTCTACAAAATATTCCAAACACCCCAGATATTGTGTTCATAAATGAAATTAGAAAAACCGTTACTATATGTGAAATAGGCTGCCCTTTTGATTTGTATATGGACACTTGCTTCACATCCAAGCTCATGAGATATCAGCCTTTAGTGGAACGTATTGTGGCCTTGGTTACAACTGTCAACTTATTGTCCTTGTATTTGGTAGCCTGGGCCATGTCCATAAGCTTGTGCTCAGGGATTGCAATTGGGTGGATTGCAGAAAACAAATGCAAATAAGTTGGCTAAATACTGTTCTATCTCGGCTATTATGGGCAGTCTGTCTGTTTGGAGAAGGCGATGCTTTGTCTATCCTTAGAAAAAAAAACAAAAAGGAAAAAAAAAACATCCTGTTTCTGTAGTACCATGTGATAGTATGCCATCAATGTCTTGTACTTCTCTGTATGTTAAGCATGTGCTGCAGATCTATCTGGTTGATCTATGATATGTAACCTTCTTCTGATCAGTATTTGGATCTATTATGACTGTGCCTCTTGTGCAGATCCAAATAAAAGAATTCAAATCTGTGTGTGTGTGTGCGTTGTGCGTGCGTGCGTGCGTGCGTGTGTGTGTGTGTGTGTGTGGTCGGACGACTGAAGTGAAATCCATTTGCACGTTGTCTGATGTCTAGTTCTTTGTTATGCAGTGTTGTGTTGAAGCTATAGCCTCCACACCCAGGCTTCCGTTTTCGTTCGCATTACGCGAAAAGAGAAAGCCTGGTTTAATCTGTTAGCCATGGTGGCCTTGAAGTGGGAGGAGTCAACCTTTCGGGGTGGGCGTGGCTTCAGTATAAGCATCAATAATACCATCAGTTGCTGTTGAAGTTGCAACAGACACGCAGCATGCATAAAGCTAAAGGTC
>CM076977.1:145000-155000 GCA_039105355.1 Benthosema pterotum | reverse complement strand
ATGTGAATGTCATGTTGATTTTCTACAGAGCAAGAGTCCATCCTGAGATATGGTTTGGCCAGTTGGTTTGCTAACCTTACCGTTAAATCTAAATTACAGATTGATAGGGTTGCAAAAAAAATGGCCGGGAAGATCATGGGCATGTTTGGCCCACCGATCACCCCTGATCACCCCTGAGACCAGTGTTGCCAACTTGGCGCATTTGTCGCTATATTTAGCGCTTTTTCAAATCCCCCTAGCGCCAAAATTAGTGAAAACTCCTGGCGGAAAATCTAGTGCTTTTTGGCTGGTGAGTTGGGGCGAAATTGGTTGACAAGCGCCAGAGATAACACCCTCATTTTCACCATTTCTCCTCCTATGACAGTGGTTTTCAACCAGTGGTCCCCAGGCTAAATGATGGATAGTTGGTTAACCAGATGTAACTCTTTGAGAGCGTAAAAATGAAACCAAATGGACCCTTACGGGTCCATTTGGTTTCATTTTTACACTCTCAAGAGTTAAAATATTCATCATGTGAATTAGCCCAAGTCTACACAACTAGAGAATGTAGAAGATTAATGGTCATTTAATGGTCATATTCCCTTCCAGGCAAACATCTAGCGCATTCTAGTGCATTTTGGAAGTGCCACTAGTGCATTTTGGATTTTGGCAGTTGGCAACACTGCCTGAGACTTCCAGTCTCAGCGAACAGTAGAACAGGCAGTCATTAGACAAACCAAACCAAATGAACCCTTGCGGGAAAGAAAGAAATCTTTAGTTTTGTGTAGTGAAAATGTCCTCACATGGTGGTCCGTGGCTCAAATGCTGAATAAATAGTCGGCCCTGGGATCAAAAAGGTTGAAAACCACCGGTGCAAACTACGTGTGCAGCTCGATGGTTGTTGTCTCCGATACAAATTTCTCCCTTTCTCCAAATAAAAATAAGCTAACCCAAACCTTGAACTTGGACCTTGAACACCAAAGAAGCAGGGGTTGACATTAAGGTCTCTGAGGCACTTGCCCATCGGGCAAGTGCAAGTCAGGTTCAACTTGCCCTCATATCATGGTCACTTGCCCCCGAAAAATATATTCTAAATTTTGCACCTAGAGAGGGTTCTAGGTGGTCCCCAGCTAAGTTGCTTAACCAGATGTAACTCTTGAGAACGTAAAAATGAAACCAAATGGACCCTTGCGGGTCCATTTGGTTTCATTTTTACACTCTCAATAGTTAAAATTCATCATCTTAATTAGCCCATAGTGGTCACAGACCCAGTGGTCCCTGACCCCAGCAAAATGATAGTTTGGAACCAAATGAACCTGGGAGAGAGATAGGTAGAGATAGCTAGAAAGCAGGGAAAGACACAGAGGCAGAGTGCAATGACTGCCTTCAAGACAAATGTATCTTGTGTAGTGTTCACTTGCCCCACCATTTTTTTTACTTGCCCCGGGCAAGCGGGCAAGTGTTAGTGTCAAGCCATGAAGAAGGGAATTAAAATTAATCCTTTAACTAAAAGCGTATCTCCCCTTCCCCCCGCAGTGACGGCTGGGCTGACCGCTACGACGTGACGGACGGCTTCGTGCGCGAGGCGGCCGGCGGCATCACCATCAAGCTGCAGTCGGCAGACGTCAAGTGGTTCGACGACTACTACCTGCGTCTGCGCCCCGACAACAACCCCAGGAACCCCTGGTTCCCCGAGTTCTGGCAGCACCGCTTCCACTGCAGACTGAAGGGACACGCACAGGAGAACCCCAAGTACAACCGCACCTGTAACAGTGAGTGAACGCACGCACACGCACACACACACATCTTGTAAAAAACATCTTGATTGAATAATTGATTGATTAAATACATCTTGATTGAAATACACCTTGATGATGTCATCAGATGTATTTCACCATGTTAATGATTTTTTCAGACCTCCATTTTTCAGAAATACAGAATTGGGGGAAGTTTTTTTTTTTTATCATGTCCACACAACATGGACATATCAATGGCGTATTAAAATGTTGAAAATGTGTGGAGTTCCCCTTTAAAGGAGAAACACCAAAACACATTGGGCATCCATCTGCCTTGGTTGCTGTGACATCATACATAATGACCTTAATTGAGTTTTGTCGCAGATGAACCCATTTTCTACATTTCACCCTGAGGTCCCCCTCCCTCCAATGCAGTCTGCATTCATGCTGGTTGTCTTTATTCTAATGCAGGTATTTTAGTAGCTCCAAACATATTATTTTTTCACACATCACGTCAACCCACACACTACAGGATAATTGGGCCACTACATGATTTAAAAAAAAGCCAGCACCCGTGTGACAGGAGTTTGGTGATTGGAGAGGAGAGTGGCAGAAGGGAGGGGAGGAGAGGAGGAGGAATAGATTACCTCTGGGATTACATGTAAAGTCTGCCCCCGAGTGATGTAAAACTCATGTGTGAAGATCAGTACACTATTAAAATATGATGTTTGACAAAATAATACATTTGGAGCTAATAAAATGCCTGCAGTAGAATGGTCTGGAAATTCACCTTTAACGTTTCTTTCCTCTGCAAGCCAAAAACCGTTTCATGACCGACTGTTTCATCTGGCTGTGAACTCACTGAACCTTGTCGTTGCAGCTCTGAGCACCAAAGGGTTAAACTTCTTCACATTCAACTCCCCCCCCCCCCCCCCCCCTTCTGTCATATAATCTCCATTCAGAGGCAGATGAGCTGTGAGAGGCTCTTCAAAGAGACTCATGTATTCTAATGAAGAGGATCGGAACAGGAGAAGGTTTTCCGCTGCCGGATCCACCTTCACTATATGGGTCATCCAGGCCCAGATCTAAGCATGGGCTTGGGGGGGGGTGGGGGGGCAATGCCCGACCTAAATGCCCCCCTGACTGCCCCACCAAACATGATGATGACATCAAATCATAGGAGGAAAAATGGTGAAAAACAAGAGTTTTTTCCGCCAGGAGTTTTCCACTGATTTTGGCCTTAGGGTGGGTCAAATGCGCCAAGTTGGTAACACTGTGCTGACCAGACTGTGTTGTTGTTGTTGTTGTTGTGTTTCAGAGCATGACTCTCTACGCCAGCAGTACGCTCAGGACACCAAGATGGGCTTCGTCATCAACGCTATCTACTCTATGGCCTACGGCCTGCACAACATGCAGCGGGCTCTGTGCCCCGGGTACCAGGTCAGTTACCATGTAAACACTACCCCTACAGCACTGTGCCCTGGGTACCAGGTCAGTTACCATATAAACACTACCCCTACCAGGTCAGTTACCATGTAAACACTACCCCTACAGCACTGTGCCCCGGGTACCAGGTCAGTTACCATGTAAACACTACCCCTACAGCACTGTGCCCGGGTACCAGGTCAGTTACCATGTAAACACTACCCCTACAGCACTGTGCCCTGGGTACCAGGTCAGTTACCATGTAAACACTACCCCTACAGCACTGTACCCCGGTACCAGGTCAGTTACCATATAAACACTACCCCTACAGCACTGTGCCCTGGGTACCAGGTCAGTTACCATGTAAACACTACCCCTACAGCACTGTGCCCCGGGTACCAGGTCAGTTACCACCTAAACACTACCCCTACAGCACTGTGCCCCGGGTACCAGGTCAGTTACCATGTAAACACTACCCCTACAGCACTGTGCCCCGGGTACCAGGTCAGTTACCATATAAACACTACCCCTACAGCACTGTGCCCCGGGTACCAGGTCAGTTACCATGTAAACACTACCCCTACAGCACTGTGCCCCGGGTACCAGGTCAGTTACCATGTAAACACTACCCCTACAGCACTGTGCCCCGGGTACCAGGTCAGTTACCATGTAAACACTACCCCTACAGCACTGTGCCCAGGAGGGTACCAGGTCAGTTACCATGTAAACACTACCCCTACAGCACTGTGCCCAGGAGGGTACCAGGTCAGTTACCATGTAAACACTACCCCTACAGCACTGTGCCCTGGGTACCAGGTCAGTTACCATGTAAACACTACCCCTACCAGGTCAGTTACCATGTAAACACTACCCCTACAGCACTGTGCCCTGGGTACCAGGTCAGTTACCATGTAAACACTAGCCCTACAGGTCAGTTACCATGTAAACACTACCCCTACAGCACTGTGCCCTGGAGGGTACCAGGTCAGTTACCATGTAAACACTAGCCCTACCAGGTCAGTTACCATGTAAACACTAGCCCTACCAGGTCAGTTACCATGTAAACACTAGCCTACCAGGTCAGTTACCATGTAAACACTACCCCTACAGCACTGTGCCCCGGGTACCAGGTCAGTTACTGTACCACCTATACCCTGGAAAATACTGGAATATATCCCATAAAAGATTTCTCATCAAAATATATCAATGCATGGCAACAGCAATGCATGGCAACTTGAGGTGCTCTTCCTTCATGTTTCATCATGACTTTTCACAAAAAAACAAAACAACTTAAAAGGAAAAAAATGAATGAACAAAAAAAAATAAATCATGGGGGAGCAGCTATCAAGGAGGGGATCATCTACAATGCATGGTGTACGATCAGTAAAACAAAAACAAAAAAACAAGCAAAAAAAGGGAATTAAGTTAGGTTTAGAACTTCCCCTTTCCCCTTTTCCAAACATTCTTAAACATGTGAAATGAGTCCAGTTGAAGAGAAACAGGGAACGGCTGTGGTCCGCCGTGGCTCAAACGCCGATAAATGTGAAAGAGATATGAATAATAAATGATAAACACGTGCAGCAGTATCGACCAGCAGGATGCCAGGTCAGGCTCACTTGAGCATTGAATGTCTTAACCCTTTCTTCACTGTAACGTGTTTATTACTATGCTTTAACTATTGAAAAATATCAGACCTACAAGCTCACAGCGCGCCACCGAGTGGCGCGCTGTGAGCTTGTAGGTCTGATATTTTTGAAAAATCATGAAAACATGGCACAAATATTTAAAAACATTATTTCAGAAGCAAACATTTTTAACTCAAATCTTTGCTTCTGGAGGATCCCGTAGAACATGTTTTCAGATGGAGGTCCACAGCCAAATATAGATAATTCTGGGGGTCCTTGACATGAAATGTGTTGAGTATCACCGACAGAGGAACATAGATTTTTTTACACATAGACTAGAAATACTGTCTAGAAACTAGAATATAGTGTCAAAAACTAGACTCTAGTGTCGGAAACTAGAATCTAGTGTCAAGAACTAAAATATAGCATCGGAAACAATAATCTAGTTTAGGAAACTAGAATCTAGTGTCACAAACTAAAAATTAGCATTGGGAACTACAGTACAATCTAGTGTCATAGACTAGAATCTGGTGTCAGAGAATCTGGTGTCAGAAACTAGAATCTAGTGTCAGAAACTAGAATCTGGTGTCAGAAACTAGAATCTAGTGTCAGAAACTAGAATCTAGTGTCAGAAACTAGAATCTGGTGTCAGAAACTAGAATCTGGTGTCAGAAACTAGAATCTAGTGTCAGAAACTAGAATCTGGTGTCAGAAACTAGAATCTGGTGTCAGAAACTAGAATCTAGTGTCAGAAACTAGAATCTAGTGTCAGAAACTAGAATCTGGTGTCAGAAACTAGAATCTAGTGTCAGAAACTAGAATCTAGTGTCAGAAACTAGAATCTGGTGTCAGAAACTAGAATCTAGTGTCAGAAACTAGAATCTGGTGTCAGAAACTAGAATCTGGTGTCAGAAAACTAGAATCTGGTGTCAGAAACTAGAATCTGGTGTCAGAAACTAGAATCTAGTGTCAGAAACTAGAATCTAGTGTCAGAAACTAGAATCTGGTGTCAGAAACTAGAATCTAGTGTCAGAAACTAGAATCTAGTGTCAGAAACTAGAATCTGGTGTCAGAAACTAGAATCTAGTGTCAGAAACTAGAATCTGGTGTCAGAAACTAGAATCTAGTGTCAGAAACTCGAATCTAGCCAGGACAAAATGCCTTAATAAATATTGCATGATGGTGATTCCCTGCGGCAGTGCCACTCCATTCACTGATCCAGACAGCTGAGAGCTGCTGCAGCGCGGCATGGTGCGGCAGCACGGCTCGAGCTGCGTGGGTTAGCAGCTACTTGACAAGACACTTACAACCAGCGCCTACGGTTAGACATCGATTTACTGTCGCAGACATACGACACTCGTTGCCAAAGTTTAACACCCCTCAGTGAAATGAAAAATAGGTTTTTCACACTTGTTAGACCACCTCTGTGGTCAGTATATGGCCATACCCAATAATGCAGGCCAAGAAATGTTATATTTTTTTGTAATAGTAGTAGTTTTACTTCTGTGTGTTTTTTCAGGGCATTTACTGATTAAAACATAATCAAATTAATCACAGCTTCAAAATTAATTTAATCGTGATTAATTACCATTCACACTGTGTCCATAATATGCCTGTTTCCCTTTACAGGATTTGGACATTTAAAAAAAGAAAATAATCTGGGGGGATAAAGACCTGTTTATTTCTTAAATATTCATCAAAATAGGTGATCTACAAGCCCTCAATGCGTGTAGATACTCTATGGCTCTGGTTACAGGGAGACACACAGCTATATGCCTCTGTAAAACCCTGCTCTACTCATTTTTTTAAATGAGAAAATGCTCAGCGGCCTGAGTGGGTGTGTGAGTTAATGAATGCGTTAACATTTTTAATCAGAATGATCAACAACATTAATTTAACTAATTACCTCTGTATTTTCAACAACCTTAGTATTTTTACATCAAAAGGGGGGAAAGGTAAAAAAATATATATAGCTATATATCTAATTAAATAAAGTATTATATTTTCCTCTGGCATGTAGTCACAGTGAAAGTAAAGGTACTGGAAATACTTGAGTGCCAGATGTTTATTTTCTTCCTTTTAAGTCGTGACAGAGTATATTCATCTCTGCTGTGTTCGTTCGCACCACCAGAGCGTTGATAATAACTGACCATCGGTGTGTAAAAACGACACGTGTAAAACTCACAGTTTCCCCCTGGTGATTAAACAACAGTGTTCCTCCAACGTCTCCCAGCCGTGTTCACACATCCCTCTGACTGACTGCACCGGCTTGATAATTACTTGTCGTCAACATTGACATCAAAACGGTGTAATCGTTTGTCGTAATGTTCCAGAGTGGCGATCAGATCACAACAACAGAGCTTTAGAACGAAGGAATTAGAAAACATTTTCCTTAAAAGGATCCATGGCTAATAGCCTATGAGACAAATATTTCCTACAACGCTATACTTGCCTTCTATAACTAAAACATAAAAATAAAAAACACCTTCTATAGAAGGTGTTTTTACAGTCTTGATGATGTCACATGGCCCAGTCTTATGGAATATATGGAAAGTTAATAAAAAGAAAAAGAAAAAAAAAAAAAAACATGTAAAACGTTGCTATGATGCTCATGTTAAATTTATAAATTATTTATCTATTCATTTATTTATTTACTTAATAAGGCCCTGTGTTAAAGCCCTGATACACATATCCATGTTTTGATCATAATCATAAAAAAAAAAAAAAAAAAAAAAAACAATCAACAATAACATTGACTTTTACACTTTTCTATAGAAAATGATCAACTCCTGGTTGTTCACAAAAGTCAGATCATTAGCGCCCTCTACTGGTCTACATTATGGAATCCTCCAATCACAGCCCTCCTAGCATCATGTGATCCCTTCTCCCAGACTCTCACAGACATGAAACATGGCTGCTGCCTCACTGGACAGAAACAAGGATTTTATAACTTTTTTATTCTCCTAAATTAACATTTTGAGAACTGTTGCGTGAAAATGATTCAATTCAAACTAAAACCAAATTGTAAAAACAATTTGAATTGTGATTTTTGATAATACTTAGTGTTTTTTGTTACCATGTTAATGATTTTTCTTTGAGGCTCCTTTTTTCCTGCTCTCAGGGGGAAAAAAAGTACAATTAGTGTAATTCCCTTTTAATGGGAGGTGTTGCCTGTTGCCATGTGTCTCATCATGTTGCCTCGTTGATGTTGACATTGTTAGTTGATATTGATCAAAATATTGCTAGTGTATCAGGTCCTTTAGCATATAGCGCACAGCCCTTGGCTCTCACTACATGTTACAAACTGTGCTGATGAGATAAAAGTTCACACCATTTCTTATAAGAGTGTGCAGCGTAGCACACTCGTAGTCAAGGCCACAGCGAGACACTGAGTTTGCTATATAGTTGTGGAAAAATACAGAGGAGACAGAATTCTCCAGGACAGACACGGCGCTGGACCTGTGCTTTTGAGGGGCGAACTGGCTAAAGAGCTGATATATTGTGAATCTCGGTTGGCAGTATAACAGGTCGTATCTGCTTTCAATCATACAATGTCCATTTGCTGTTCATATTCCGACCATGAGAGGGATACATTCGATCCCATTGTGTAGTAAATAAATATGTCTAGGTCCCACAGAAGTTACGTCTACAGCCACTTATTGGACGTTAAAGGTGGTTGAACTTATACAGACGCATCAGTGCGCATTGAGGGCACGAATATGTTTGTTATTTCGAGGTATTAATTAACGTGTTGTCTGTAGGGTCTATGTGACGCCATGCGGCCCATAGATGGCGCCACCCTGCTGGACTTCCTGATGAAGACCAACTTCACAGGCGTGTCGGGGGAGGGCATCCTGTTCGACGAGAACGGAGACTCACCTGGAAGGTAAGCACAGCAAAGCACGGGGTCTGGGGACCACCTGTGGTCCCTGAGAGGATTCCAGGTGGTCCCCAGGCTAAATGAAGGGACAGTTGGTACCCAAATGGATCCTTATATAGATCTGTAACTCCTGAGATCGTAAAAAATGAAACCAAATGGACCCTCACGGGTCCATTTTACGCTCTCAAGAGTTAGATTATCTTTAAACATCTCAATTACTTAATTTTCAAGAATCTACATATTTAGAAAATCTAGAAGAATTGTTATTTCGA
Organism: Benthosema pterotum; assembly: GCA_039105355.1. Taxonomy (NCBI): domain Eukaryota; kingdom Metazoa; phylum Chordata; class Actinopteri; order Myctophiformes; family Myctophidae; genus Benthosema; species Benthosema pterotum. The sequence goes on along the minus strand of CM076977.1, from coordinate 146,083 downwards.
CCACTGTTTTGCCAGTTTATCTCTCCTAAATTGTGGACAAAAAAAACGTGTTTTTTGGGTTTCGAGACACTGAACTCAGCATCAAATGCTGGTCCGTGGCTAAAATGCAATAAGTGACAAGAGGCAGCTGTAGGTCAGCGTGGGTTTTACCCCGACAGACACGCAGCATGCATAAAGCTAAAGGTCTGACTCAGAGAGTTTTCTGTTTTCAATGATGAAATGCTGTTGGTTTAGTGGTGACACAGCTGTAGTTAGTTAGTAGCAGTAGTAGTGGTTCAAATCATTTCTTATATAAGCACATACCAAATAGATTTGGTATGTCTTAGATGGAGCTGTACAGGAGATCTCAAACTTGGATTCTGCTTTCCTCTGGGATTGTGGCTCTTTAAGTCTTTCTAGTGGTCCGTGGCTCAAATACTGTATGAATAGCGGGCCCCGGTGGTGTCAAAATGACTGAAAACCCACTGCTGTATTGGAAATAAAAATGAACTATAGGGGCATTAGTGTTAATGCGGTCCATAATGATTCCCTCCTGCCCTGGCTGGTTCCTCCAGCATTAGTCATCACACACCCACTCCTTATGCAGAACAAAGTGTCTTTGAAGAGTGTCGTGTGTGTGTGTGTGTGTGTGCGTGCGTGCGTGTGTGTGTGCGTGTGTGTGTGTGTGTGCGTGCGTGCGTGTGTGCGCGTGTGCGTATGTATGTGTTTGATTCGTACTTGGAGCAGGAACAGGATAAAATCTCAGTAGTATCAACCATTTCTTGCAATTATGATGGGTCTAGGGCAAGGGTTTTCAACCTATTTCATACCAGGGCCCACTATTTATTCAGAATTTGAGCCACAGACCACCATTTGAGGACATTTTAGCCCCACATACCCCAAAACTAAAGATTTATGTTGCTTTTGCCCACAATTCCAGGCTGGATTTGGGAAACAAAACAGTCAAACCTACAGATCAAAATGACCATTAATCTTCTACATTCTCTAGTTGTGTAGACTTGGGATAATTCACATGATGAATGTTTTAACTCTTGAGAGTGTAAACATGAAACCAAATGGACCCACAAGGGTCCATTTGGTTTC
>CM076977.1:102500-140000 GCA_039105355.1 Benthosema pterotum | reverse complement strand
TCACCTTTAAGGTTGGTGAGGGTAGGACTATGTTGAGAAAAAACAAACCAAACCAAACATTTTTCCCCCCATATATCATATTTGAATAGTTTACTGATACTCATGCATGTGTTTTATGTCACTCTGGGACAGAGTTTTACTTATAATCCCAGAGGTAATCTATTCCTGACTATCCTGTAGTGTGTGGTTTGATGTGGTATGAGAAAAAGGTTTGGGGCTACTAAAATACCTGCAATAGAATAAAGACAACCTGTGGCAATGCAAACTGTGGGAGAGGAGGGTGACCTCAGAGGTGAAATGTAGAACAGGGGGGGGATCTATGACAAAAATAAAGGGCAATATGTATGACAGCACAGGGATCAAGGTAGATTGAGGCCCAATGTGTTTTTGTGTGGAATTCTCCTTTAATTTTAGTGAGGGTAGGACCATGTTCAGACAACCAGATTTGGCCATCGGCCGCGACTGTTGGACCGTATGTCGCGAATTGATTTCGCCCCTGCTGAACAAATTCATGCCCATATATGCACATCTGTCATCAATGTATACACAATACATCCTTAAGCCAATGCCATGTCCAAATATGGAGATCTGTGCCATCCTCTATGGAACACAGACTCTGACGTCACAGAGTTCAGACTGTGACATCACTCACACACAACTGTCTACAGTATATAACAGGGCCCTCTGCCATCAAGTATTCAGTAGCTCAGAGACCAACCAAGTGTCAGTAAGTTACAGACATCAACTCATCGTCAATCATCATCATCATCATCATCATCAAGTCAGGTCATCAACATCATCATCATCATCATCATCATCATCATCATCATCAAGTCAGGACATCAACCAGCCGTCAATTTAGCGGCAAAACAATGTTGAAAGAGTTGGGTGCGACAGCCGTGACCACAGGGTCACTGGCACTCGCCTACTACGCCAAGGTGAAGATTTCCGAGGCCTTCGCCGAGGTCGGGGCTCGCGTCACCTCCCTGGAGACAAGCAACCAAGACCTACTGAAAGCCAACACCGAGGCCAGGGAAGCCTTCAGGCGGCTGGAGGAGGACAAGGCAGCCGTGGAACATCGCCTGAGCTCGGTGGAGAATTCCAAAGCAGCGGTAGAGCGTCGCCTGAGCTCGGTGGAGGATTCCAAGGCAGCATTGGAGGAGTCCAAGGCAGCATTGGAGGAGTCCAAGGCAGCATTGGAGGAGTCCAAGGCAGCCGTGGAGCGTCGCCTGAGCTCCGTAGAGGAGTCCAAGGCAGCAGTGGAGAGTCGCCTGAGCTCGGTGGAGAATTCCAAGGCAGCGGTAGAGCGTCGCCTGAGCTCGGTGGAGGATTCCAAGGCAGCCGTGGAGCGTCGCCTGAGCTCGGTGGAGAATTCCAAGGCAGCGGTAGAGCGTCGCCTGAGCTCGGTGGAGAATTCCAATGCAGCATTGGAGGAGTCCAAGGCAGCAGTGGAGCATCGCCTGAGCTCGGTGGAGGAGTCCAAGGCAGCGGTGGAGCGTCGCCTGAGCTCGGTGGAGGATTCCAAGGCAGCGGTAGAGCGTCGCCTGAGCTCGGTGGAGGATTCCAAGGCAGCATTGGAGGAGTCCAAGGCAGCCGTGGAGCGTCGCCTGAGCTCGGTGGAGGAGTCCAAGGCAGCAGTGGAGCGTCGCCTGAGTGAAGTTGAGGAGTCCAAAGCAGCCGTGGAGCTTCGCCTGAGCTCGGTGGAGGAGTCCAAGGCGGCCGTGGAACGTCGCCTGAGTTCGGTGGAGGACTCCAAGGCGGCAGTGGAGCTTCGCCTGAGCTCTGTGGAGGCAGCCGTGGAGCGTCGCCTGAGTGAAGTTGAGGAGTCCAAGGCAGCAGTGGAGCGTCGCCTGAGTGAAGTTGAGGAGTCCAAGGCAGCAGTGGAGCGTCGCCTGAGCTCCGTGGAGGACTCCAAGGCAGCAGTGGAGCGTCGCCTCACCTCTCTGGACGGAGACAAGAAGTCCCTGGAGAGGCGCCTGACCACCCTGGAGGGAGACAAGAAGGACCTGGAGCAGCACATCACCTCTGTCGAGGCGAGCAAGAAGGACCTGGAGCGGCGCATCACCTCTGTCGAGGCGAGCAAGAAGGACCTGGAGCGGCGCATCACCTCCGTCGAGGCGAGCAAGAAGGACCTGGAGAGGCGCAACACCTCCCAGCTGAAGGAAAACGAAGCCCTGAAGCAACGCCTCATCACCCTGGAGGCAGACAAGGAAGTCTTGGAGCGACGCATCACCTCCGTTGAGGGGAACAAGGAGAGCCTGGAGAGGCGCCTGATCTCCCTGGAGGAGAAGACCCAGGCCCAGGAGGTGGTCGGGGCCCTGGGGGTGCATGTGCCCTCCCTCGAGGAGAAGACCCAGGCCCAGGAGGTGCCAGTGGCCTCCCTTGAGGCGAAGACCGAGGTCCAAAAGAAGAGCCAACCCCTGGAGAAGAAAGAAGACGGGACGACCGAAGAACCAGAGATGACCGGCAGTAAACAGAACACCCGTCGTTGGGAAACAAGGGACTCTACAGCACTGCTTGTGGGGGCTGAGGCAAAGACCGAGGCCCAGAAGAACCATGGTCCGGAAAAGAAAGAAGACAAGAAGAACAAAGAACCAGAGATGACCACCAACAAACAGGACGTGGGGACCCGACGTGGGGGTAAAGTGGACCCCAAAGGACTCTTTGTGGGGGCCATCCCTCGGGATGTAAGCGAGGTTCAGCTCGCCGACTTCTTTGAGAACAAGTTCGGTGGAAGAGTCCGGGAGGTCCGGATCAAGAGGGGCAAGAAGAAGTTTGATTATGGCTTCATGTTCTTTGAAGATAAGAGGACTGTACAACGTATCCTTCGACACCCCGACCCCATACGGCTACCTTCTCATGAAGAGGGTCAGAATCTCTTCGTGTTGGAGTTGAGGCAAGACATGAGTTCCATGCCAACAGCCGACCCAAAGAGGAGACCATGAAGGTACAAGTAGATTGATAACACCCCCCCTCCTCCCACCGATGTCCCTGAAACACTAAGGGATCAGAGACATGGAGTCCGTCTAAAGGCTCAGTCATACTCCACAGTGAAGTGACTCGCAGTTTCACCGTGGTGTAGTTTTTTTAAGGCTTCACCCTGGAGTATGTATGCACCAGAGTGAAGCCTTAAAAAAACCGACATAGCAGTGAAACCTCTTCACTTAAACTCACTTCACCCTCGAGTACGTGTGAGCCTTTGCTGTACATATGGATGAGTACCAGGCCAGTGAAATCCTGAAGCCAAGACCTTAGCTAGATATATACAGTATATACAGTATCATATAAAAATAATAATAATTAAAATAAAATAAAAACTAAAGCCCTAGAGCAATTATAAAAGCCAGGCTGAACATGTCTGTGCATGCGTCACACAATCCATTTTTGGACATGTCTGACCCCAAACCAGAGTTCTCAATGGGCCTGAAAATTGTGGCCCGCCCCTACTGAGGACTAATTAGGGCTAAGGCTTTATTTATTTATTTATTTATTTATTTATTTATTTTTAAAATTATTTTAATAATTATTATTTTAAACCCCCAAAATGGGGTTGCAAAATCATGGGGAAAAAATATTATTATTTTTTAAGGGAAAAAAGGGTATATGACAAAGTATTGGGATGAACTTTTGTTCTTGACCAAATACTTTTTTCACCATAATTTGCAAATAAATTCAATAAAAATCAGACAATGCAATTTTCTGGATTTTTCCTCCTCAAAACAACAGGCCTCTCTCAACTTTTTAAGTGGGAGGACTTGCACAATTGGTGGCTGATCAAATACCTTTTGTCCCACTGTATAGTTTTACTGAGGTTAGATTTAGGGATAAGGTTAGATTCTGGTTTATGGACCTCAGTGTTTTGTATCCTACAGCTGGATGTACTGGAGTACAAGACGAAGAATGTTTGCATTTGCTATCTTTGCCGAATAAGAGTCTTAAGAATACCATTGCGAGTAAATTGTGAAAGGCTTTTAAATGTAGTATTTGGTATATAGTAATTTGGTTGTCCATGTGGTGAACAGTATCAACCTATGCTAACTATTTTATGCAAATTTACAGCTAAAGGAGATTATATAATGAACGAAAGTTTGAAATTTTCTTTTTTTTGGTGATCAAATTAAAGGAAAACTTAAAGAAAAATGATTATTTTTTTTATATTATTTTGACCATAAAATGACATAGGCCTATAGGAGCTTTAAAATAACCACAGTATTCCCCTGGTGCCACTATATGCATGTACTGGACTATCAAAAGCTAGCTGATCTACAAGCTCAAAACGCATCACAGTGCAACATGTTTTGATGGTATAGGGGCAGCGGTTTTCAACCAGTGGTCCGGGGACCACCAGTGGTCCTTGAGATGGTTCCAGGTGGTCCCCCAGCTAAGTTGGTTAACCAGATGTTGTAACTCTACACAACTAGAGAATGTAGAAGATTGATGGTCATTTGGATCTGTATGTTTGACTGTTTTGTTTCCCAAATCCATATTGTGGACAAAAACAAAATAAACCTTTATAGTTTTGGTCTGTGACTGTGATGTAACTCCTGAGAGTGTAAACATGAAACCAAATGGACCCTTGCGGGTCCATTTGGTTTCATGTTTACATTCTCAAGAGTTAAAATATATCATCGTTTAGCCCAACTAGATAATGTAGAAGATTAATCTGTATGTTTATTTTTCTGTATGTTTGACTGTTTTGTTTCCCAAATCCAGCCTGGAATTGTGGACAAAAACAAAATAAATCTTTAGTTTTGGGGTCTGTGTGGTGAAAATGTGGTGGTCCGTGGCTCAAATTCTGAATAAATAATGGGCCCTGGTATCAAAAATATTGAAAACCCCTGCGAACCCCACAGCATACCCAGCGGGAATCGAATCTGCGATATTCTAGCTGTGAAGAGGTTGACAGCCCCTGGATACTGACTGACGGCAGCGTTTATGGTCCACACGACTCCCATTTAGCAATTAGTGTCAGTTGTTAACGCCCTAATGCAAGCTAAACTACATCACCCATTACATAAACTTTATTGGCTGCGTAAAAAACAGACAAAGACAATCAATGGCCTCACCGCGTTTAACGACGTCAGAGCAGCACCCTGATGCGACCGTGTGTGTGTGTGTGTGTGTGTGTGTGTGTGTGTGTGTGTGTGTGTGTGTGTGTGTGTGTGTGTGTGTGTGTGTGTGTGTGTGTGTGTGTGTGTGTGTGTGCGCACGTGCGTGCGGGCAGTGCAGAAAGAAAGAAAGAAAGAGAAGACGGTGTGGGCGCATGCATGCGTACACACAGTGTGTGTGTGTGTGTGTGTGTGTGTGTGTGTGTGTGTGTGTGTGTGGTGTGTGTGTGTGTGTGTGTGTGTGTGTGTGTGTGTGTGTGTGTGTGTGTGTGTGTGTGTGTGTGTGTGTGTGTGTGCGTGCGTGCGTGCGTGCGTGCGTGCGTGCGTGCGTGCGTGCGTGCGTGCGTGCGTGCGTGCGTGCGTGCGTGCGTGCGTGCGTGCGTGCGTGCGTGCGTGACACATTCCATGTCCCTGATGCTTTGTCTCTCTGGCTGAGACACTGAGTAGTGTAGGAAGTGTCACCAAGGATGGTAATTAGACGTGTCCCTTTAATTAATGACACTCTATCCCTCCTGTCTGTCTGTCTGTCTGTCTGTCTGTCTGTCTGCTTGCCTGCCTGTCTGTCTGCATGCCTGGAGGAAATAGAGAAAGGGAGGAGGGGGAGACAGACAGAGAGATGGAGAGACAGACAGGGAGAGAGAGAGACAGACAGAGAGAGGGAGAGACAGACAGGGAGAGAGAGGGAGAGACAGAGAGATACAAAGACCCAGAGAGAGAGACACACACACAGCTGAAGCGTCTGGTTGTTTTGTAGGTGAACAGGACAGAGACACAGAAACTGCACAGTCATTCTCAGACATTGTCTCACCGGATTACCTTCTGGATGGTGAAATTGCAGCGATTAAAGGAAGCCGTTATAGAAGTGGCATAGTGCACATGATTTCTGCTGTGTTCGCATTATCCTATCCTTTAGAAGGGAAACTGTTTTTGTTTCATGCCCTTGTTAGATCCTTGTTTTCTCTGTTAGTCAGGGAGCCTAGACATTGGAATTGTTGGTTGGTAGAGTAGTCTCCTTTATTTTCTAGGCAGGGACAGACGGTTCACTCCTAAAGACCTGGGTTCACTCCTTATATATTAAATAGAGAGGACACCGGAAGTTCCCCTCTCATCCACTTGCATTAAGTTGCTCACCCAGCGCATGAGGCGATTTCACTCCTCTTTGAGGGGAAAAAACAGAGTGCGTTCTGGGAAAATGGGCCGAGAACATGAACGCGAGAAATGCGTAGAGCGCTGCAGATTTCTGGAGGGGGCGGAGCCTAATTCATGTTCATGTTTCTGGCCCACTGCTCCTCAAACTGCATTCTCAACTTTGGCCACTATGTCCATTTCACCTCAAGGTTTCCTCAGGGTGTCCAATCTATTGTATAATATGTCAATGGTTCACTCCGCAAGGCCTGAGTTCACTTGCAAAAGCCACGCCTCCTCCATCACACAGTAGTAGCCTAATATACTGTATGCTAACAGACGCTTGGCCCCATTTGTATAGTTTATCTACGGAATGTCAATTCCATTCATTATTCCATTTTTGGCAGGAACTTCTCTTGGTGTTCTAAGCATTCATTATTACCATTACTTAGCATTATTAGCATTATCATTACTTATTAGCATTATTAGCCTTACTTACTTAGCATTAGCAGCACTTAGCATTACTTAGCATCATTAGCATTATTAGGATTATTAAAAAATACTTATCATTAGCATTACTTAGCATTACTTAGCATTGTTATCATTAGTTATAGCATTACTTAGGATCATTGGCATTACCATATCAGACCTACCAGCCCATAGCGTGCCACGGAGTGGCGCACTGTGAGCTGGTAGCTCTGATATTTTTGAAAATGGTGAAATTTTGGCGCAAATCTTCGTAAGTTCAGAATGAGTTAATACTCATGTCATGTGAGATCAGGCTGAATATATAATATATGTATATATAATAGGCATGATGGGAAAAAGAGAGAGATAAAGACTTGTGTGCGTGCGTACATGGAGGAGTCACACAGGAAGAGGAGGTTCAAAAAGTGAGGAGAACGACGACAACGACGGGGGAGAGAAGGAGAGGGAGAGAGAGAGAGACAGGAAATAATGAGACGGAAATAATGTCCTCCCATTTATAGAGGCAGGAGAGATAAGCAGAGATGGATGGAAACAGCTGCGCACGGGGGATGAGGAAAGAGAGAGAGAGAGAGAACAGACTGAATAATATAGTATGTGAATGTTAATAACTATGGGGAAAGACGCATATACTGTATATACAGTATATATTTATATAGGAGTCTTTTATATTCAAATAATAATATACTGCTGGATGTAAGTGACTCTGTGAGGATGAGTGAAGGTGGAATTAGAGCCACGTTTTCCTACAGAGCCGTTCATGACAGATGGAGGGATGTCTAGATGTATAAAATGAGCTGCGTACGGACTAGAAGAAACACCTATACGTTGTGCGTTTCTGCTCTTGTGAACAGAGAAAAATGTCTGCTGCCTTCACGGCTCAGTGGAACAGTGTTGGAACCAATCAAGGCTCGGTATTCAAAGTGGTGTCTGCTTTATAGTGTTAAATGGTGCTTTGACTGTTTCCAAGGTGCTTTCATACTGTAGTGCAGGGGTTTTCAACAGGTGGTCCGGGGACCACCAGTGGTCCCTGAGAGGGTTCCAGGTGGTCCCCAGCTAAGTTGGTTAACCAGATGTAACTCTTGAGAGTGTAAAAATGAAACCAAATGGACCCTTGCGGGTCCATTTGGTTTCATTTTTACACTCTCAAGAGTTAGAATATCCCTCATGTGAATTAGTCCAAGTTTACTCAATTAGAAGATCAATGGTCAATCACCAAATTACCAAATTATCAATTACCAAATGGACCCTTGCGGGTCCATTTGTTTTCATTTTTACACTCTCAAGAGTTAGAATATCCCTCATGTGAATTAGTCCAAGTTTACTCAGTTAGAAGGTCAATGGTCATGGACAGAAGCAAAAGAAATCTTTAGTTTTGGGGTTTGTGGGTCTAAAAATATCCTCAATTGGTGGTCCGTGGCTCAAATGCTGAATAATTGGTGGGCCCTGGGATGAAAAAGGTTGAAAACCCCTGCTGTAGTGCAGTGATTCTCAAAACTTTTTAGAGCCAGCGAAATCACTTTGCGACTGCGACCGTGGTCTCTGACGTTCCAAACGGTCGCGACCGTTTCGGAATGGCCGCAGCGGTCACGATCGCGAAATGATTTCGCTCCTCCTGAACTTTTTAGTACATGGGCGATTTTAGGCTGTCCCAGCAGGGGGAGGGGGTACATTTTTTGTTTGGTTGTTTTTAGGCTACTTATTTTTTGTGTTGGTAACCAAATGGACCCTTATAGATATCTGTAACTGTTTTAACTGTGTTAAACTATATTTAAACATCTGAATTATGTAATTATCAAGAGTCGACACAATTAAAAAATGTAGATGAATTGTTATTTTGACCAACATTTTGCCAGTTTATCTCCTAAATTGTGGACAAAAATTTGATAATCTTTAGTGTTGGTTCTGAGAGACTCCGAGAACTCAACATCAAGTGGTGGTGATAAAAGGCAGAATAAATAGTGGTCCCTGGTATGAAAAAGGTTGAAGACCACTGCTCTAGAATATAAGGAACTAAATATGCTAGATAAGTACTTGTTTTGTTTTCCAAGACAAACACGTTCTGGAACATACTACCATACAAGTACATATTACAAGGCTTGAATGGAATGAAAACTAAATTCATATAAATGTAAATTTATATATATGAGTATGAAGGTAAAATGAAGTATGAAGGTACAATTGAATGAAGTTACAACTTATAAAATAGAAAACCCCCTAACCTAGTACCACCACAGAAAATATTTGGCTCTTCGGGTACCGCCATTACGGCTCAAAAATACCTCAACCAAATCCAGCGGCGCGCACCTCTAACCTATCTCATCCTATTCACACAGGAGTGGGATTTGAATGACACTAATTGGTGCAGCTGGGATCTCTGTGTCTGCCCAGATGTCATGTAACTTCACTGGAGCAATAACAACGCTGTAGGTCTGTCTCTGTCTCTATGACATCCACCACTGCAGTTCTAACTCTCCTAATGCGTTTATAGAGATTTGGTTCAGATTTTTGGAGCTTTTGGAGATTAAGTTGAACTTAAAGGGGTATTTCACTTTCCAAAAAAACAACCTTTTGGTCATGTTATGGTCTACTCAGTCTCATTCTGAACACACCAGACAGTTTATAAGTTACTCCATCCAGTATTTAGATTTTTGATGTTCATGCATGTTGTGTCAATAAAATAACCCCAAAATGATACGATATGATACGATACAACTTTATTGTCAGTTTGCACTGAAATGCGTCTTGCATCCACGGTGACACCGTTCACATATAAGACAACATACATGTACAACATACAGTACATTACAGACAGCAAAACAAAGAGCAAAACATGACAATCATGACCTTGGATTTATGGATTCTGGTTTAGAAGTAGGACAGACTGGTGTACAAAAGAGTTCTTTAGTCTGTTTTTCTTAAATTTAGGAACTCCGAACCTCCTCATGGATGGTAACAGCTGGTATTCTTCATTGAGGACATGGTCAGAGGAAATACTATTTGCCAGTCTGCTTTTAGTATGGGCTTCTGTGAATGAGTGTAACACTGCCTCAACCGGCCTGCCAGTAATTTTAGCACAGATCTTAATTTGGCTGTACAGTATATTTTTTATAGGTTATTAACAGGCTGTTAAACCAGGCCGTGCTACAATCAGTGTTGCCAACTTGGCGGCGCTTTTGTCGCTATATTTAGCGCTTTTTCAGACACCCCTAGCGCCAAAATTAGTGAAAAAACTCCTGGCGGAAAATCTAGTGCTTTTTTGCTGGTGAGTTGGGGCGAAATTGGTTGACAGGCGCCAGAGATAAAAACCTTGTTTTTCACCATTTTTCCTCTTATGATACAGTCTGTAACTCTTGAGAACTTGAGAGCTCTCAAGAGTTAAATTATATTCCAAACATCTGAGTTTCCTCATATCACATCACATCAAGAATCTACACATTTAGAAATGGCTATAAATAGCTATTTTGACCAACATTTTGCCAGTTATTTCTCCTAAATTAGTCTGAGAGACTAAACTCAACATCAAATGATGGTCCTTCTGGGCTAAAATGCAGAATAACTAGTGGGCCCTGGTATGAAAATGGTTGAAAACCACTGCGCTAGTGCATTCTAGTGCAATTTGGAAGTGCCACTAGTGCATTTTGGATTTTTGCAGTTGGCAACACTGGCTACAATACAACACAGTTTGAATTACAGATGTGTAAAAGAGAGACCGAATACGTTTCGGTATCCTCAATATGTGAGGACCATGATAGGTTGGCATCTATCATCACCCCCAAATATTTGTATGACAGAACTTGTTTAATATCAGTACCATGGATGGTTACAGGTGGTGTCAAGACCTCGGGAGCGGTACCAAATATAATTTCTTCAGCCTTATCAGTGTTGATGATAAGGTGACTATTATCACACCACTCCACCAACCGATCAACACTACGCTGGTATTGTTTTGGGTCATCACTGACAGACATCAGGGAAATCAAAGTAGAATCGTCCGAATATTTGTGAGTGAGGAATGTATGATAGAACCAGATAACATAAGGTTTTATTTGTAACTGAATCATTTCAGTGTGAAGCAGGTCCGGTCTTATTGTGTTGGAGGCAGATGAAAAATCTATGAAGAGACCTCTGGCATATATGAGTTTGGATTGTCGAGATGTTTAGTGTACCAGCATGACTACTGCATCCTCTGTACTGCCACTTTGTTTGTATAAGCGAATTGAAAAGGATCCTGTGAGTTACATATGGCATTATTGAGATGATGAACCATGATTTTTTTTCCAGAACTTTCATGATAACAGAAGTGAGTGCTATAGGCCTGTAATCGTTGTGTTGTTTGGGATTTGGCTTTTTTTGGCAGAGGTTTAATATGTGCAGTTAGCCAGGCTTGTGGAATGCAGTGGGGATTATTCACAACATGTTGAAAAATAAGCTGCCAATTTAAGCTGCCAATAAGGTGCCAATTCTTTGGCATAATCTTTTAGAATGAGGGGACTACAGTAATTAACTTCGGTCCAGGGGCTTTCTTAGGGTTTAGTGGCTGAAAGATGATCCTGATTTCCTCCTCGTTTACTGTGATTCTATCACTACTGGAGGACACAATAGACTCAAGTAGGTCTGCACATGTACTGTATCTATTCTATACCATCATTATTTTCAGACTCAAAGGGAGAGAAGTTGATGTTAGGATCATTTGCAAACATCAGTTCATTTTCTGCCACAATTGGCTTATTGGAGGTGGACATGCCTGTCACACTCTTCATTTAAAAAAAAAAAAAAAAAAAAAAAAAAGTCGTAAACCATCATGATACAGTACATTACTGCAAGTTTTTAAACAGTTCGCATTTATTTGGCTTCATTTTTTGTCTGTTTATTATTTTTAAGCAATCCCTTTGCTGTAAATCCTGCAGGTGAATATTGCAGGCCTCTACTGTATGTTGTAACCCTTATGCGTGACACTATGCAACGCGATGGGAAGAAGAAAGCTCTGGTATAGAGGGGGGGGGGGGGCCCATAATTTCTAGATCCGCCTCTGCCCCTGAGCCACCACCACCCCCACCTTAGTGTCGCAGGTTTTGGTTTTCTGAAGTGTGTATCTGCTTTTGGCCTTCTATTCATACAGTACCCCCATCTGAAAAGGTTTTGTGCCATAATTGTGTATACGCCGGAGTGAGTGCGTATGTGTGCAAGTGTGCAGTGCACTCACAGCTTGTGTGTGCGTGCGTGCGCGTGTGTGTGTGTGTGTGTGCGTGCGTGTGTGTGTGTATGTCAGTGACGTGCGGTGAGGGATGGGGTTGGTGAGGCACTGACTCGAAGTCAGATTTACAAACGTACAGTAGCCTATGACTCTAAGGCAGCGGTTTTCAACAGGTGGTCCGGGGACCAGGATTCCAGGTGGTCCCCAGGCTAAATGATGGAAAGTTGATTAACGAGATGTAACTCCTTGAGAGTGTAACCATGAAACGGACCCTTGCGGGTCTGTTTGGTTTCATGGACCGGCATCTGAATTAGCTCAAGTCTGTCACAACTGTCACAACTAGGGAATGTTGAAAATTAATGGTCATTTTGATATGTATGTTTGACTGTTTTATTTCCTAAATCCAGCCTGGAATTGTGGAAAAAGCAAAATCAATCAAGAAATCTTTAGTTTTGGGGTCTGTGGTGCTAAAGTGTCAAAGTGGTGGTCCGTGGCTCAAATGCTGAATAAAGTGTGCCCTCGTATGAAAAGGGTTGAAAACCAGTGCGCTAAGGCACTGACTTACAGGTCAGATTTACGAGCATACAATATTAAATTATGGTTGTTATCCCATTCTTGATTAAATTGAAAAACATTTTAAACACACCACTAGGCTATATTTAAACACACCACTGTACATTTTAAGCACACCACTCCAGTATTCTTACCTTTACTTAGTCAGGGAAAGCAATAAAGACGTTTTTTTTTTAAGCCAGTCTTTTTTAGAATACCAATCCGTTTCGCGTTATAGTCCGTCCTGGGAGGCCCGTGGTTTGAAATAATCCTCACAGTTCTGGCGTTGGTCTCCATATATTTATGACTTTGACTGAAAGTCCAGTTTTGAAAAATGTCTTATCTTAGATATTACATCCTCCGTTTTCAGTTCAATGCGTTAGCACAAGAATGTTGTTGGTTGTTTTGTTTTGTTTTTCTTCTGAATTTACTCGTGTTGTGAACTATTCTCACTACCGCCCCCCATCTTTGAGGCAAAGGTACTGGCTGCCTCAAGGCCTGTATTTTCGCGCTGGCTGCAAGCACGCGCCGTCTGCACGCGCTCAATACAGTGTGTGAGTGGTGCACACGCTCACACGCACGCCCTGAGAGGCACTACCTGTCACTGCCTCAACTCCTGTGATTCTCGTCTCTCTGTTGTTATTTGAACAAGAAATACAGCTATTTTGACTATGAAAATGATCAAAATATATAGGAAACACACCAAAATTGCATTAAAAGCATAGACCACAGGACACATATTAATACTTATTTTTATTATATTATTCATTTTTAACATCTTATGGTGACAGCTGAGGAGACCATTTTACCTCCCCTGGTGGCTAGGTGAGGCACTGCCTCACCTGCCTCCTCTGACCGCACGTGCCTGGTGTGTGTGTGCGTGCGTGCGTGACACATTCCATGTCCCTGATGCTTTGTCTCTCTGGCTGAGACACTGAGTAGTGTAGGAAGTGTCACCAAGGATGGTAATTAGACGTGTCCCTTTAATTAATGACACTCTATCCCTCCTGTCTGTCTGTCTGTCTGTCTGTCTGTCTGTCTGTCTGCCTGCCTGCCTGCCTGCCTGCCTGCCTGCCTGCCTGCCTGCCTGCCTGTCTGTCTGTCTGTCTGTCTGTCTGTCTGTCTGTCTGTCTGTCTGTCTCTATAGAGCTGAGCAGTCCCGCGTCTTTCATGACGTCGCCATGTTCCAGAAATGGAATACTTGTTTATTTTCCTCATAGACTTTTTGAAAATGGCTAATATAAACACGATTACACCGCGGACAAAGCCAACTCGGGTTGGCTTTGATCATGATTATCATCTAATATCTATAATCATGATTATCATACAATATCTAATTAGTAAGAAGAAGAAAAAAACAGCAGGATAAAACACTTTTTGTTTCGTTATTTTCTACTTAAAAATTATTTGATTGTCCCAAAACATTGTGTGTGTCATCATGATTTGTCACGACCTGAGTTGGCTTTGTCCGCGGTTGTAATCGTCTTTATATGAATATTTTTTGAAAAGTCCATGAGGAAAATGAATGGGGAATCCATTTCTGGAACAGGGGCAACGTCACGAGGGGGCGGGACTGCTCAGCTCTATATCAACAATAGCATATGTGCACACTTTTAATCCTGAAAAGTTGTGGAAATTCACTGAACATCTGAACGCATTATAGACAGTGGTTGGTAGTTTTTGGATTATGTATAGCAGGGGGTTTTCAACCTTTTTGACACCAGGGACCACCATTATTCAGCATTTTAGCCACGGACCACCATTAGATTACATTTTCACCCTAAAGATGTATCTGGGAAACAAAACAGTGTAGACTTCTTAATTAAGTGGTGCTAATTCAGATTAAGAATATTATAACTCTTGAGAGTGTGAAAATGAAACCAAATGGACCCGCAAGGGTCCATTTGGTTTCATTTTTACATTCTCAAGAGTTACACCTGGTTAACCAACTTTCCATCCTTTAGCCTGGGGACCACCTGGAACCCTCTCAGGGACCACTGGTGGTCCCCGGACCACCTGTTGAAAACCCCTGGTTTACACCATTAACTGCCCTGTCCTGTGTGCTCCATGCTGCAGGCTGTGATCCCATCCCAGTGGAGTACCTGCGCTGGGGAGACCCAGAGCCCATCGCTGCTGTGGTGTTCGCCTGTCTGGGACTCATGGCTACCTTCTTCGTTACCGCTGTCTTCATCAGGTAATGTGTGTGTGTGTGTGTGTGTGTGTGTGTGTGTGTGTGTGTGTGTGTGTGTGTGTGTGTGTGTGTGTGTGTGTGTGTGTGTGTGTCACTTAAAGGAGTAAAAAATGAAGGAAAAACAACGTCAATATGGAAACTACAAGTACAGTCAGACAGTACAGATGTAAAATGTAGATGCAATACAGATAAATTATTGTTAAGAGAAACATTCTTAGCATACTTGTAATCAGAGAGAGTAGCAACACTCTCGTTGACTCCAATGCTACAGCCAGGGCTTAATTTGTGCCATGCGCTCCCCCTTGCTCCACATGCATTCCGGGAGCTGTCAGTGGCGCTCCCCCACCTGCAGAGGGCGATGCGGGAGATATGAGTGGCAATCCAGCCAATACAGCCCCGTTCATTTCAGTCGTTGCTATAGGATACCACTCTATTGGCTGAGGCTGAGCCTTCCCAGCTATGGGATGTTTATCGAGAGTCAGGGAGGGATTTGGTCGCTCGCAGCTCAGTCTCAGGCTCACACAGTTCACAGTTCTCGCACGTTGCTAGCTGGGCTGCTGCTGCTGCTGCTGCTGCTGCTGCTCCCACCGGCTGACCGTCTCCCCCTCCCTCGCGAGGCACGGTGGAATATGATCGCTATAATAATGATTAAAAGGTACTCAGGAAGCGGCCGGACCCCTACATTTTGTGGTCTCGACTCGTTGGAAACACAAGCACACTGCGCGACGCATTTGAGCTTGTGGATCGGCTCTTTACAAAGTGTGTGTGCCATAGTGTCTCTCTCTCTCTCTCTCGCACACACGCACGCACGCACACACACAATAAATTTCCGCCAAAAATCGACTTTTCTGCGCACGTTTTTCGGTGCGCGCATGTGCGTGAGGTGCGCTCCGGAACCTCCCGAGTTACAAATTAAGCACTGGCTACAGCTGAAAAAAGATTGCTGTTGGCTGAAAAGCACACGTGACGCAGTAGTAAGGAGGGATTCAAGTTCCAAACAAACCACTCTCACCCATCCATTGACAGCAGGATGCACGTTTGTAGCGTCATTTTAGGACATTTTAACGCTTAAACAGACATCTTGTTACTTTTGTGAATAAGGATTTGCTATATAACTGGCTTTACTTCATGTATATTTTAACAAAACAGGCTATGTTGTGATGCAGTAGTTAACTATGTAGGCCTATGTTTGGAACTTACAGAGCTCCAGTGCAGGCGCGACGCAGCGAGATCAAAGTGTGTCGCTACTCTCTTCCTACAGATTCTCTAAGCCCGTCTAAACAGCCCCAGATTGACCCACATACCAACAATAAGTGT
Source organism: Benthosema pterotum (assembly GCA_039105355.1). NCBI lineage: Eukaryota > Metazoa > Chordata > Actinopteri > Myctophiformes > Myctophidae > Benthosema > Benthosema pterotum. The sequence goes on along the minus strand of CM076977.1, from coordinate 124,024 downwards.
ATCGGCTAGAGTAGAAAAGCTGTGGTTCCAAAACGTTTGAGTTCAAGATCCATAGGAGAAACTTTAGATACACTGGACATCTATACATACAACGTTTTAACAATAAGCTGAAATCACTTCCAGTATTCTGATATTAACCTGAGGACCAGGTGCAGATGCCACCAGTTGTCCATGTATGGATTAATCTAGCTTTTTTTTTCTGGTGTTGTGTCTGTGTGCAGGTTCAGAGACACTCCGGTGGTGAAGTCCTCCAGCAGAGAGCTGTGCTACATCATCCTAGCAGGCATCTGCCTGGGCTACCTGTGTACCTTCAGCCTGATCGCCAAGCCCCACGCCATGCACTGCTACCTGCAGCGCCTGGGGATCGGCCTGTCCCCCGCCATGAGCTACTCTGCCCTGGTCACCAAGGTAATACCCTAAACCCTAAACCCTAAACCCTGTCCCGCCATGAGCTACTCTGCCCTGGTCACCAAGGTAATACCCTAAACCCTAAACCCTGTCCCCTGCCATGAGCTACTCTGCCCTGGTCACCAAGGTAATACCCTAAACCCTAAACCCTGTCCCCTGCCATGAGCTACTCTGCCCTGGTCACCAAGGTAATACCCTAAACCCTGTCCCCCGCCATGAGCTACTCTGCCCTGGTCACCAAGGTAATACCCTAAACCCTAAACCCTAAACCCTGTCCCCCGCCATGAGCTACTCTGCCCTGGTCACCAAGGTAATACCCTAAACCCTGTCCCCTGCCATGAGCTACTCTGCCCTGGTCACCAAGGTAATACCCTAAACCCTAAACCCTGTCCCCCGCCATGAGCTACTCTGCCCTGGTCACCAAGGTAATACCCTAAACCCTAAACCCTAAACCCTGTCCCGCCATGAGCTACTCTGCCCTGGTCACCAAGGTAAGGCCTGTCCCCCGCCATGAGCTACTCTGCCCTGGTCACCAAGGTAAGGCCTGTCCCCCGCCATGAGCTACTCTGCCCTGGTCACCAAGGTAATACCCTAAACCCTAAACCCTGTCCCCCGCCATGAGCTACTCTGCCCTGGTCACCAAGGTAATACCCTAAACCCTAAACCCTAAACCCTGTCCCCCGCCATGAGCTACTCTGCCCTGGTCACCAAGGTAATACCCTAAACCCTAAACCCTAAACCCTGTCCCCTGCCATGAGCTACTCTGCCCTGGTCACCAAGGTAATACCCTAAACCCTAAACCCTAAACCCTGTCCCCTGCCATGAGCTACTCTGCCCTGGTCACCAAGGTAATACCCTAAACCCTAAACCCTAAACCCTGTCCCCCGCCATGAGCTACTCTGCCCTGGTCACCAAGGTAATACCCTAAACCCTAAACCCTGTCCCCTGCCATGAGCTACTCTGCCCTGGTCACCAAGGTAATACCCTAAAGGGGTGGCCAACCGGTCACAGACTAAGACCCACGTTTTTCACTGTGTTACTGCAAAGAGCCACATCAAATGGTCACAACGGTTAGAAAACCGCCGTGCCGGCCGTCACGGTCGCAAATAGATTCCCCCTCTCCTGCCATAAGACACGTGCGTTTGTGTGCAGGTGCACAATGCAAAGACACACTATTAAAACATATAGACATGTATTTTGAAACGGGGTTTACAATCCAAAAAAGTATATGACACGTCTCAAGAGTTAAAATATGCATCATGTGAATTAGCCCAAGTCTACACTACTAGAGAATGTGGAAGATCAATGGTCATTTTGATCTGTATGTTTGATTTCTTTTGTTTTCTCTGAAATTCAGCCTGGAATTCAAAGTAAATGACACAAGTAAATGAAATCTTTAGCTTTGGGGTCTATGGAGCTAAAATGGTGGTCTGTGGCTCAAATTCTGAATAAATGGTGGGCCCTGGTAGAAAAAAAGGTTGAAAACCACTGGTATAGGGAATGAATGACTGCACCATGAGGCCAAGCGTTTTTTGACGGCTTCATGTGGAAGCCCCTTAAGAGCCGCATTTAACCAGCTGAAGAGCCGCATGCGGCTCGCGAGCCACGGGTTGGCCACCCTGTCCTGCCATGAGCTACTCTGCCCTGGTCACCTAAACCAGGGGTCAGCAACCTGCGGCTCAGGAGCCTCATGCGGCTCTAGAACACAGCCCTAGTGACTCCCTGGCTGTAGCAGCATTATTACATACTCATTAGGGTGATCCGCCAACATAATATAAACATTTCAGTCACTGACAGCACCCAACACGCCATTATGTTATTGAGTTATGTCGCCAGTTAACGTAGCGCTTGTTAGCCGTGCCACAAAAGCCCTGTACGTGCTGTATCAGAGATCGAGTTTTAATCTCAACCACCCGTTTTCAACAGTTTATCATTAATATGTATTAGAGGTGTTGTGTGGACATGATAAAAAAGTTACCCCATTCTCAGTTTTCTAGAAAAAAAATGAACATGGTGAAATACCAAGTTGATGACATCATCAAGTGTTTTCACAATGCTAATGATTTTTCTTTTAGGACTTATTTTTTTCTGTGAGTGTACAAATGTAACCAAATGGACCTGCCAGGGTCCATTTGGTTACATTTGTACACTCACAGAAAAAAAAAAAAATGCGTGAAAATCCCCTTCATTTGTACATTCGTACATTTGTACACTCACAGAAAAAAATGAAAATGCGTGAAAATCCCCTTCATTACGCTTACATTTTTTTGCGGCTCCACCGCTCCAGACAGATTTTTAATTAAATTTTTGGTCAAAAATGCCTTTCAACATCTTGGGTTGCCGACCCCTGCCCTGAACCCTAAACCCGTCCCATGCCATGACCTACTCTGCCCCGGTCTCCAAGGTAAAACCCTAAATCCTAAACCCTGTCCCCTGCCATGAGCTACTCTGCCCTGGTCACCAAGGTAATACCCTAAACCCTAAACCCTGTCCCCTGCCATGAGCTACTCTGCCCTGGTCACCAAGGTAATACCCTAAACCCTAAACCCTGTCCCCTGCCATGAGCTACTCTGCCCTGGTCACCAAGGTAATACCCTAAACCCTAAACCCTGTCCCCTGCCATGAGCTACTCTGCCCTGGTCACCAAGGTAATACCCTAAACCCTAAACCCTGTCCCCTGCCATGAGCTACTCTGCCCCGTCTCCAAGGTAAAACCCTAAATCCTAAACCCTGTCCCCTGCCATGAGCTACTCTGCCCCGGTCTCCAAGGTAAAACCCTAAACCCTAAACCCTGTCCCCTGCCATGAGCTACTCTGCCCCGGTCTCCAAGGTAAAACCCTAAACCCTAAACCCTGTCCCCTGCTTTGAGCTACTCTGCCCCGGTCTCCAAGGTAAAACCCTAAACCCTAAACCCTGTCCCCTGCCATGAGCTACTCTGCCCCGGTCTCCAAGGTAAAACCCTAAACCCTAAACCCTGTCCCCTGCTTTGAGCTACTCTGCCCCGGTCTCCAAGGTAAAACCCTAAACCCTAAACCCTGTCCCCTGCCATGAGCTACTCTGCCCTGGTCACCAAGGTAATACCCTAAACCCTAAACCCTGTCCCCTGCCATGAGCTACTCTGCCCTGGTCACCAAGGTAATACCCTAAACCCTAAACCCTGTCCCCTGCCATGAGCTACTCTGCCCTGGTCACCAAGGTAATACCCTAAACCCTAAACCCTGTCCCCTGCTATGAGCTACTCTGCCCTGGTCACCAAGGTAATACCCTAAACCCTAAACCCTGTCCCCTGCTATGAGCTACTCTGCCCTGGTCACCAAGGTAATACCCTAAACCCTAAACCCTGTCCCCTGCTATAAGCTACTCTGGCCTGGTCTCCAAGGTAAAACCCTAAATCCTGTCCAAGGTCACACCACTCTGGTCACCAAGGTAATACCCTGCAGGGGTTGACACTAAGGTCTCCGAGGCACTTGCCCATCGGGCAAGCCTAAGTCAGGTTCTACTTGCCCTCAGGTCATGGTCACTTGCCCCCCAAAATATCTTGTAAATTTTAACTTAAATTTGGCATTTTAAGTTTACTTTCTACTTGGGTGTCTTAAACATTTCCTTTCACAGTCGAACACCGTTTTGTCATAATCAGCTACAGTAAATATTCAACTTGTAAATCAGTGGTTGCCACAATGGCCACGGACTCAGGGGTCTGTGACCCCAGCAAAATGATAGCTTGGAAACAAATGGACCTGGGGGAGAGATAGGAGAGATAGCTAGAAAGCAGGGAAAGACGCAGAGGCAGGGCGCAGCGACCACCTTCAAGAGAAAATATATCTTATGTTGTGTTATAGCGAACTAAGTCACACACTTGCCCAATCGGGCAACGAGGTAAGAGTCTTCACTTGCCCGATCATTTTTTTGTACTTGCCCCGGGCAAGCGGGCAAGTGTTAGTGTCAAGCTCTGCCCTGAACCCTGTTCCCTCTGATGCTGCGTTGCCATATCCTTCAAGTCTGACTGAACCCTACAAACCCTCCCAAGCACTCAGATCGGCTGACACAGGGAAGCTGGACGTAATAGCATGTTATGTAGACAAAACACACTGTAGTGTATGCATTTATACAAGCATAGTTTGACTGTTCTCAGGTTCTTAAGCTTAATCTATAGGCTGTGATTCATGATTACTGTTTTTATGTATATTGTATGTATCACCGTGTTTATGCTCTTGCTTACTGTAATTGTCTCTATTGTGTACTGTGCTGTACTGTCCTGTAATGCAATTATAATTTACAATGTAAGCATTTAGCAGACGCCCTTAGAGGTCTTTACCGGCGTTTCGTGCTCAGAAAACGACCTGCGATAATGAGAGCGTGTAACGCTGGGCGTTATTGCACGGCGTCCAGTGTTGTTAATGCACACCGTGTTTGTTTCGTGCACATGCCGGCGATTTATTTTAGACTTCAATCCTTGCAATCATTGCAATGCATACTTCAAACATTGCAATGCATACTGTACTGTACAGTACTGTAGAGTACTACGCTGTATTGTACTGTAGAGTAGTGTACTGTACCGTAGAGTACTGCGCTGTATTGTAACAGGAGACTCTTTTCGTTTCTTTGACTCCACAGCTACATAAAAAAATATCCGATCACCAAGCTCACGACTACAAGCAGCCATACAAACCCTTTTCCTTGTGTTGTTCTGCTCCTCTCTCTCCAGACCAACCGCATCGCCCGCATCCTGGCGGGCAGCAAGAAGAAGATCTGCACCAAGAAACCTCGCTTCATGTCCGCCTGCGCTCAGCTGGTCATCGCCTTCCTGCTCATCCTGCTGCAGCTGGGCATCATCGTAGCTCTGTTCCTCATGGAGCCTCCTCAGGTAGGGGGCAGCAGAGAGCTCCACAGGTAGGGGGCAGCAGAGAGCCTCCACAGGTAGGGGGCAGCACAGAGCTCCACAGGTAGGGGGCAGCAGAGAGCTCCACAGGTAGGGGGCAGCAGAGAGCTCCACAGGTAGGGGGCAGCAGAGAGCCTCCACAGGTAGGGGGCAGCAGAGAGCTCCACAGGTAGGGGGCAGCAGAGAGCTCCACAGGTAGGGGGCAGCAGAGAGCCTCCACAGGTAGGGGGCAGCACAGAGCTCCTCATGGAGCCCCACAGGTAGGGGGCAGCAGAGAGCTCCACAGGTAGGGGGCAGCAGAGAGCCTCAACAGGTAGGGGGCAGCAGAGAGCTCCACATGGAGCCTCCACAGGTAGGGGGCAGCAGAGAGCTCCACAGGTAGGGGGCAGCAGAGAGCCTCCACAGGTAGGGGGCAGCACAGAGCTGCTCATGGAGCCTCCACAGGTAGGGGGCAGCAGAGAGCTCCTCATGTAGCCTCCACAGGTAGGGGGCAGCACAGAGCTCCTCATGGAGCCTCCACAGGTAGGGGGCAGCACAAAGCTCCACAGGTAGGGGGCAGCACAGAGCTCCACAGGTAGGGGGCAGCACAGAGCCTCCACAGGTAGGGGGCAGCAGAGAGCTCCACAGGTAGGGGGCAGCAGAGAGCTCCTCATGGAGCCTCCACAGGTAGGGGGCAGCACAAAGCTCCACAGGTAGGGGGCAGCACAGAGCTCCACAGGTAGGGGGCAGCACAGAGCCTCCACAGGTAGGGGGCAGCAGAGAGCTCCCTATAGAGCAGCACAGAGCCTCCACAGGTAGGGGGCAGCAGAGAGCTCCTCATGGAGCCTCCACAGGTAGGGGGCAGCAGAGAGCTCCTCATGGGGCCTCCACAGGTAGGCAGCAGAGATTTTCAACATATATTCATATAATAGGTCCTCACTAATGCACATGATAAAATACCACTAAAGCCATTCATAAAAATATGAATATCTTTTCAAAAACACATTGTTTTAAAAAAAAATCTGCAGAATGACATTGGAAGAAGTTTCTGAACTGTCCACAGACCTCCTGTGAGACACAGACTGTGTAGAGAAAAAAAAATAATTGTATTTTATCATGTACATTAGTGAGGACCTGTTATATGAAGAACATTGAAAAGTGGTGAAGTGGCAGCGCGTCTATGGTGTCTGTTTGAACTACTACCCTACTCGTCGTTGAGGTTGTGTTTTTGTGTCCCTGCAGGTCATCCACGACTACCCCAGCATCCGGCAGGTCAACCTCATCTGTAATACCACCAACCTGGGAGTGGTGGCGCCGCTGGGCTACAACGGTCTGCTCATTCTCAGCTGCACCTTCTACGCCTTTAAGGTACGTACGGGACGGGACGGACGAGATAAATGTTCACATGGTGATTTATAATATTTACTGTTCTGTTCCCAACCCATCGTAACTGAGACAGACGTTTGGCTCTATTAGTCTATCTGCGGAATGTCAATTCTCATTTGTACTATTTATGTGAGATCGTGTCGCCATCACTGTGGGGACTGATGTTATCAATTTCGTTCTTCATGTAACAATGACAATAAAGTCTCAGTCTAATTCAGTGTTCATATACCTCTGAGTAGTGTTGCCACACGTCCCGGATTTTCCTGATTGTCCCGGATTTTCATGGTCTGTCCAGGAAAAAATAAAATAAATCCTGGACACCTGAATGTCCCGGATTTTTATACATGGTCAAAAGTATTTTTTTTTTCTTTTTTTTTAACATGGCCAAAACTAGAGACTGCAACTAACCTGACTTGCGTCACTCACAGTCTCAGATCAGTATGATAGTCCTATTAAATTGTAACGTGCCTGTACGTACTGTACCAGTGTTGCCAACTTGGTACATTTGTTGCTATATTTACCTCTTTTCCAGACCCCCCTACCGCCAATATTAGTGGAAAAACTCCAGAATCTAAATCTGTTTATCTAAAGATAACTGAGATGAGTAAAATGAAAACTGGACTGCTCCAGAAAGAGTTAGAAATTAATGGTTAAGTAGCCTAATTATTAATCTGATATGTAGAAGAGTAATAAAATAATGAGAGCAGTAACATTTCAGTGTAAAAGTGTGATATATTTCTGGGTTAGATGTTTAAAGAGGTGCGTTTCTTCCGACCAAAAGGCCGATAATCGCCGCCGATAATAGGACGCCGGTTGGATGGTCAAAATGTCCAGGATTTTTGTCAGACACATGTGACAATCCTACCTCTGAGCTACAGCTGCAATTCAACAGAGGTAGAAACTATATGGCAGAGCCACTTTGTCCTCAGAAAACACTTAGTATCAGGGCATGAAAACTCTTAGTATCAGGGCATGACCTGCTGGAATTGAACACCATTGTGCGCATCGAACCGAACAGCGAGCAAAAGAGCATCGATCTGGACCCGCATGGTGACTTTTCCACTGCTGTATGTCTGTCTGGTCTTCAATGTGAGTCATCACAGCACATAAATATCCATGCGAACAGCATGAGTCACTGCGGGGTGCAGTACGCATGACAGTTCCATGTATAGCGTGGAAACATGAAGAGACATGTCCTCAATGTCACAGCAGCGCGTGGATGATAGGCCACGGGCCAGAGGCTGCAAAATGAGAAACCGTTGCCATCAAAAGGGACGAGACATACAGTATGTGGTATCATTACGTTTAGCAATGTTACTCATTTTATGAAGGTCCGATCTCTATGTGCCGTTATATACGTTGTTGTAAATGTGACTAATCAACGGCATGGGAGGATGTAACATTTCCCAATTGGGTATTTAGTCAAGTAAAGCATCAATAATAACATCAGTTGTTGTTGAAGTTGCAACAGACACGCAGCATGCATAAAGCTAAAGGTCTGACTCAGAGAGTTTTCTGTGTTCAATGATGAAATGCTGTTGGTTTAGTGGTGACCAGTGTTGGTCAATATTACTTTTGAAAGTAACTTCTTTACTTTACTCATTACCCCTTAGACAAAGTAATATCATTACTTTACTTATTACTGGAATTGAAGAGTAATATATTACATATTACGTTATTACTTTCCCAATTTCTCAAATCCCACCTTATGGAGTAAAAGGGTTGTAGAGATGTACAACATAATCTCTTTAGCGAGCTCTTTTTTAGAACTGAATCCAATTTATTGGAATAATAGTCTCCAATCCCACAAACTGCACCTGAAAACAAAGCCAACAAAATCTGTCTCTTTGACTTTTTAAACTTTTTCACAATTGTTTTCAACGACAGTTGAGGTCTTGTATTTAAAAATAAAATACAAAATAAAGCAGCAAGTGATTTGTAGTTTACATTACTATACGCAGGAGGCAGCATCAGGACTGGATCTACTGTACAATCTAGTGCACATTTCTGTTGTTACAGTACCTGTTGATAGCTTGTAAATCTGTTCTATTTTTGCATGCAACAACAAGCTCATTTTAAAAAAGTAACTTGGCGTTACTTGCAAAGTAATGCGTTACTTACCAGTATTACCCATTTTTGCAGAGTAATCTCGTTACTTTACTTTTTGGAGCAAAGTAATAATATTACAGTAATATGTAATCTAAAATTAGTTACTGCCCAACACTGGTGGTGACACAGCTGTAGGTAGTTAGTAGCAGTAGTAGTGTTTCAAATTATTTTAATTATAAGAACTTTCATTTGAAATATCTTTGAAATTTGGTTTGGTTGGCATGCCATGGTGTTTGGTGTGGCAGTCAGGGCATTTAGGCATGGGCATTGCCCCCCCATGCCCATGCCTGATCAACGATTAAAATTATATAAGATAGAATACCATTATTAAGGTGGAGAAAACAATTCCCAAAGTTAGTTTTCTGACCTTGTGCGGGACACTTTAGTATTACAGGACATTTTGATACAGAATGACCATGACATTGACCTTTGACACATGACCCTGAACTGGAATTGCTTCGATCTACCCCCCCCCCCCCCTCTCTCTCTCTCTCTCTCTCTCTCTCTCTCCCTCGCTCTCTCTCCCTCTCTCTCTCTCTCTCTCTCTCTCTCTCTCTCTCTCTCTCTCTCTCTCTCTCTCTCTCTCTCTCCTCTACCCAGACCCGTAACGTTCCGGCCAACTTCAACGAAGCGAAGTACATCGCCTTCACCATGTACACCACCTGTATCATCTGGCTGGCCTTCGTTCCAATCTACTTCGGCTCCAACTACAAGATCATCACCATGTGCTTCAGTGTCAGCCTGAGTGCCACCGTGGCTCTGTGCTGCATGTTTGTACCCAAGGTAAGGTTGTAATGACTCTATGCTGCATGTTTGTACCCAAGGTAAGGTTCTGATGCCCCACCATGGCTCTGTGTTGCATGTTCGTACCGTAAGGTAAGGGTCTGATGGCATAGTGTGCCACTCTGTGGCGCACTATGAGGTGCGAACACTTGCTATATTTTTCAAGGTAGGGGAAGTGATTTCACTTTTGTCAGATATCACCCCAAAAGATTTTTTTCTGTTAAAATGCTCTATTATAAGGTGTGCAGACCATACATGGAGTTTCCCCCTCCCCCACGTTAGCAGAGGAGCTAATAAAAGTTCCCCAGGTGGTGGGTGAATTCTCCTCCAATCAGGATCGAGCAGCAGGTTCACATAGTGTAGCTACTCATGGGCGCCCCTAGTGCACCAGGCTGGTACTACACCAGGAATTTCAAATCACTTCCCTTAGCTTTAAAACACAAAAGGAGAGTGCCACTACAGAAGGCTTTCTTCCCTTTATTTCTTCTTGAGACAGCTGAACCACGGCTGAACCAAAAGTGAAAGTGTGAGTGTCGACACACTGTTGACATGGTGTAGAGATTTGTTGGGGCAGATTTGATGCCCATGCCTAGATCCTCCCCTGCCTGGACATGGAGGTTTCCACCACAGCAGCAGCCTCAGCCCAGCCTGCGTCACAGTCTCAGAACAAGTAGAGCCACACCAGGGCTCCACACTGACGCAGGGCAGCCAAATGCTCAGCCACATGCCTGGAACATGTTCACCCACACATGCCCTGTAAGGAGGCTATAGGGACGCGTTGTTAGGCTGTGCAAACTGTGTTCTCTTCGTATGTCTGTGTCCGTGGTGACACCGTGGCTCTGTGCTTGTGCCCCTGAGGAGAGATGGTCACCCGTGACGTGTGCCAGGTGCCCCTGCCACAGTGCCACTCTCTGGGTTGCCAGTTCTGCTTATTGCGAGCGACCTTGACCTTTTTGGAGTGGCATTTTTTTTCCTGTCGTACAGTTTGCTTTTAATGTCGTTTAAATGAATATGACATCACAATAGGGCAGAATGTGAGAGGGCCCATTGAGAAAATCAGGCATACATAATCGTAAATCCTATTCTGTGCTCAAATGACGTGCAGTTTCATTCGTGCAAGCGCACAAATCTGGGCGAATCTACAATTTGAAGATCCGCTAGATGCTGATGTATATGTTTTTTAAAAACGCTGGTGTGGCCTTTATAGACCTGGTTGCATGTTTCTCTCTCAGAGTTGGGCAACCCTGTCCACTGTGTCCTTCGCTGTATAAATAAGCAGCTTTAGAGGAATCTGCTGCTTTGTGTCTCATGCTGACTTCCATTACGTTGTGAACACAGCATGCTCTGCTGCTGCTCTGCTGGACGCAGCGTTAAGCTAGATGGCTTTCTGGACAGCTCACAGACCATGCATTTAAAGTGTGCTGAGGCGTTTGACCGCAAAAAACACGCTGAAACCGACATTTAGAGCCAACAACGCACTTATAACCTTGCTCACGTCTGTTTATGCATAAGTACAGCATTGTTTTAATTTGTCACACAGATCAAATACATGCATAGTGGACCACTTGCAGACAGGTTTTCTGATCACATTTGGAGATCCACTAGCTTACCGGTTCACAAACGGATCAGGACCACTTGCTTAATAGTTTTCGTGCCGTGGAAATGAATCTACGTCACCCGTTATCATTATGATTTACAGTAACAACTGATGCCGCTGACGTTAACGCTACTTGATGTGACGTTACTTACCCGCGCCGGTTTAATACGATCCCCATGCTAACAGCAGCTAGCAGCGACTGCAGCGACCATTGCTAGAGCATAACAAGGGACGGCCTAACCCGGAACCAAAAGTGTGTGTCCGTCAACTAACTTGTCCGTCGGGAAACATGGACCGAAATATGAAATATGACTTTTAGATGAAAATCGCTGGCACTGGCGACCTCCAAAAATATGAAAAAGGGCTGGCACTGAGAGAGTTAATAGTTGCGACTAGGTCAGCGCAGGGAGGGACGGGGGAACTTTGCCCTGCACCTCCTGGGCTCCGTGGGACATCCAGGTTGGTGTGCATGCGACCAGTATTCTGGACCACGCTGCGACCGCGGCGATAGTCGCTGGTGGATTACGCTGTAGGCCCCTGCATGCTGTATTTTCTTCTATAGCAGGGGTGTAAAACTAAAAATACACAGTGGACCAAAATAGGAAAGATTGTGGAGGGCCAGACTATGTTTGGAGACAGATAATGTGTGCCAGGGGTACACCTTATCTTATGAGAGACAGGTGTAGCTTCAGATCAGTGGTGTTTCTAAGCACTTTGGAGCCCCAGGCAAGATCATTTGGCAAGGGGGGCTCCGGGGAAAATCTCCTGTGATGTCATACCTATGACAGGCACAATAAAATTATTAAACTAAAGAACAAAATAGGAAAGATTGTGGAGGGCCGGACTATGTTTCAAGACACAGGCACCAGTTTACGAGGACGTCCCAGGAAGGCAGCAAAAAAGTAGCTTTCCATCAAAAGATGTGTCCCTTAATGGCAAAATGAATGCAATGCAACTGCATGCATTAAAAACTGCTCTATGATCCTCACCCAGCATTGCTTTCATAAGTAAACCAATTCGGTTGGGAAAGTAAAACAGTCACTTGCATTGGGGAATATGCCAGAGGGTCAGTTCTAAGAGTAGCTCAATATCATCTCGTGGGACGAAGATAATTCATTCACGGGCCTGATTTGGGCTCCGGGCCTTGAGTTTGACATTTACGCTATATACTGTAGATTATTGTCCTTAACACAAAGGTTTTCATAAAGAATGGAGAATCTACCTGATATGTGGACGAGCAAATCTGTGTTTTTGTCTTAAAAACAAACATTAAAAGTAATAGAGAAAACTTTTTAGCCAAAAGTCTAAGTTTTATTTTTTATTCTTTTCCTTTTTCCCCTCTACGTTGCTTCTATTTGATGCTGCAGCTGTTTCCCTGCAGACAGACACTTGTATCGTCCTGCAGACGGTCCAGAACTTTTTTGTTGTCAACAAATCATAGCAAACAAAAACATTCGTCAGGCTCAAGAGAGGCGGTGCTAATTTGTGAGCGGGGGGGGGGGGGGGGGGGCTTGTGTGGAGTGAGGCAGAGTGAGGCAGCGCTTTAGCCAATCACAGCACAGCAGCAGTCTCCAGCAGATTCATAATGAGCCAATAGAGTTGAGGCTAGGTGGAGTTAGATTCTGTTTTTAAACAAAATCTGTTAACAAACACAGTGTTTGTACACATTAAGTTACCTTTAATTTCCTGTTTTCTCCATGTGACATTTTGGATATTTAAGATGGGATGCACTTTATCTTATGAGAGGCAGGTGTAGCTTCAAATGACTGTTGCTCACAGCAGCGATCGCAGCAGGCACCACCTGCATCCACCCATCTTCACCCTCTTATATTCAAGGTAGCGTCTCAGATCGCTGGCAGATCAAGAAGCGCAAAACGACTTCCCTCTCCTGGGTTTGCCAGCTCTGACTGAGGAGATAGTGAGTCGTTCCCAGTCCAGTGTGGAGATCTAATCCCTCCACCTGCTCCTCTGTCTGACTGGGGAGCTGCCAAGGCCTCCACAATGTGGACTTTTTCTTTTTTTTTGTTTCTTACAAAGCGATAATTACCCCACCCTGCACGCTAACTATGCTTTAGAGACTATCAACGGTCGTTGGCAGAAGTTACTGTATTTACAGTCCCCAGAGAAACAACCCTGTTCAGTCCGCACTAGTGTTTTGACTTGTTCACTTGTTCACTTATTTTCAGAAAAAAAAGATTCCCATGCACAAAGCAGTTATGGAAGTGTGGAAAGTGCACACAATTCTGTCTTTAAATCTTTACAACGGCTTTGCCAGCACAAAGGGAGAAATAAAATGTTTCTGTGGGGTATACATTTTCGGGAGCACCGCACTGTGATTGGCTGAAAAATGGCAACTTTCGGGGGAAGTTAACGCTAGCAGGGGACCCAAATAAGAGACCGGACCGGGAGCAACATTCTGTGCGCCGATCTAAAATGCACGACCGGAAACATCGACAAAAATCTGATTTATTTGAAAAATCACTGGCAGTAGCTACCAACAAAATCAAAAAATGCTGGCAGGTACAGTGTTTAACGTTTTATATATTTTCTTCTAAGTTCATTTACATACCGTCTTTTGTGTGTGTGTGCGTGTGCGTGTGTGTGTGTGTGTTCAGGTGTACATCATCCTGGCCAAGCCGGAGCGTAACGTGCGCAGTGCCTTCACCACCAGCACGGTGGTGCGTATGCATGTGGGAGACGGGAAGTCTTCCTCAGCCGCCAGCCGCTCATCCAGCCTGGTCAACCTGTGGAAGAGACGGGGCTCCGCTGGAGAGACCCTCAGGTAGGGCTGGGTGTTGGCCTGGGTGATTGATGGAATGATTGATCATGTTTATTAGACAACATAATGCAAACAGTATAAAATACAGTCAGACATAGCATTGATCCAAAAGGAACACCAACGAAAGACCTTGCGTTACATTACAACTAGAGTTCTCAACGGGTCTGGAAAAGTCGGTCTGGCCCTAAGTGGGCCCTCAATAAATGAGCCCGAAGCTCGGCCTAGGTCGACTAATCAAAGGGTGTTATGCCGCTTATTACATGGCTTACACTGACAGAGAGGCTTAATAATTGACAGACAATTGGAGGTCTGAAAAAAATCATTAACATATAGTGAAACACAACTTGATGACATCATTAAGTTGCGTTTCACCATGTTAATGATTTTGCTTTTAGGAAAAATGGGTGTAATTTCCTTTTAGTGATGCAAACGATGGCCCAAACCAAACACAGAACAAATACAGAATGCTCTGTGAGCAATCAGAGAATTAGACGCCACAATGCAGATGAAATTGATATATTTTTTCGGGCGTGTTGTTGTTGTTGGTGGTGCTGCAGGGGCGCAGGCAAGGCACTCATGGGCCAATTACATAGCAGATCAGCAAAAGAAAAAAACCCTGAAACTGTACGCTTTCGTGGGCGTGGAATTTAGAGGGATTGTAAGGGCTGGACAATCTGACTAGCAAATGGTCACTGTGTACTAGGTGACTCGTTTTAAAGTAAACAAAATAACGTGTGTGTGTGTGTGTGTGTGTGTGTGTGTGTGTGTGTGTGTGTGGTGTGTGTGTGTGCGTGCGTGCGTGCGTGCGTGCGTGCGTGCGTGCGTGCGTGCGTGCGTGCGTGTGTGCGTGCGTGCGTGCGTGCGTGCGTGCGTGCGTGCGTGCGTGTGCGTGTGCGTGTGACTTGCAGTGAGATTTGTAGCCTGCAGGTCAATGCCTGGTTAGAACCACTAAAACAGAATGTACCGTTTCTTTAATCTCTAATAGCACCTCTCAGAGACAGTCGCCAGTGCACATGCTAGTGTGCACTGGTTGTCTATGCGTGTGTGTCTGCGTGCGTCCTCGTGCGTGGGTGTGACTTCTCTGAGAGCTGTAGTCTGTCACCCTGACCCTAACATGAACCACAGGCAGTGACCTAATGGAGGCTGTAGTGAGAGGATCTGGAGGCTCAGTCGGTGCTCTTCAAGCACATCATGGGATCAATAATTGTCACACAAACAATTCTACCTTCCATGACTGGTCATTGCGGGTCCTGTGGACCCGTCGTCACCCTCCTCCCCCATTAAAGCTAAAAAAAAAAAAAAAATGTTTTCCAACCTTTGTCCTTCCTGGTTGGAAATTCAATTGGAATGTAAATAAACTCTTGTTGCAGGGGTGCCGGCTGAGTTTTTAAAAATCATAAAGTGATTACAAATTATCTATCTAGTGTGTGCTTGTGCCTGCACCAAACCACTTGGATTTGCTTTTTTTTTGTTTTTCAGGACAAAAATAGTGCATTTTAGAGGGAATGCTGGGGACACGAGACTCTCCCCAGCATTTAGAATAGACTCCTGCCAAGGTCTAGCAGGCTTTGTTTCGGTGAACGGTTGTGTCTTTGTTTATTTTGGGGGAATTGTACCCTGACGCGGCAGTGGGAGACTGTGGCTGTCTCGCTGTAAGCAGGGCGGATCTAGGCATGGGCAATGCCCCCCTAAATGCCCCCCTAAATGCCCGGCCAAACACGATAGCATGCAAACCAACCCAAGATATTTCAAATTAAAGTGCTTATAATTAAAATGATATGAAACACTACTACTGATAAGTTGTGTCACCACTAAACCAACAGCATTTCATCATTGAAAACAGGAAACTCTCTGAGTCAGACCTTTAGCTTTATGCATGCTGCGTGTCTGTTGCAACTTCAACAACAACTGTTATTATTGATGCTTTACTTGACTAATAAAAATCCAGTAGCCAAAAATGGTATGGGTGCGGCTTCATCGCCCGTGTCGCTTCGCGCCACGGGCGATGAAGCCGCAGCCATACCATTTTCTCCTGCCCCCCCCCCCCCCCCCCAATTGTCTCATGTTACATCCGCCCCTGGCTGTAAGTGCAGCTAGCCCAGGGCTCTGTCCACTCCTGACACACTGGCCTTGTGTTTACAGCTGCAGCCAAACGGAAAACCGTGGGCATTTTTTTTTAGCATGAATCCCACCTGAAATGCTGTGAAGTGTGAAGTTTTCTGAATCAATCAGAGCGTTGCATGCCTTGGTGCAGGACCATGGCAGGATGCATGGAGTGTGTTGGTTTACACCAGGGGTGCATGCCCACACTTTTTTGACTTGAGAGCTACTTTCAAAATGACCTGCTCAACAAGATCTACAGATACATAAAAAAAATCCATTTCAAAGCTCCCAAGTATAACTTTGAAATAGTGGCGATGGTGTTACTTATTGTTCTAGTGTTTAAGAATAATGCACTTGTAATGAAAAATAGAGGGGGAGAATTGGAAGGTTTTCCTGTATATGCTACTACTGATGTTTGAAAACAGTATTTGGGGTTTGCACCCAAAGCTAATAACTTTAACGTTTATGTCCACAATTGGGAAAGAGAACTGGCAAAACGTTGGTCAAAATAACAAGTATTCTTCATTTTCTAATTGTGTGGACTCTTGAAATTACGTAATTCAGATGTTTAACATCTTTACAGTTATCCCACGAGAAAAAGCGTGATGTAATATTCTGTCCCCTGTTTCCCACGTGAAAACGCGTGTTGTACTTTTTTAATCTATAAGCATAGATTAACTTGCAGACTATCATGCCATGTAGTCACTTAGGGGTTAATGTCACTAAAATAGCCGAAAAAACACTGGTGCATGTGATGTGGTATCAGCAGTGTTGGGGAAGTTACTTTTAAAAAGTAAGGGCATTATAGTTATAGTTACTTCCCTGAAAAAGTAATTAGTTACTTTATTCCTTACTAAATTCTGAAAGTAAGGGCGTTACTTTACTTTACTTTACTTTTTTTTTAAACATACAAAAAAGGGGTGTTGTTCTGTGGTATTCGTGGTCACAAGTTTAAAGTGGAATTCCTCCCATTTTCAACATTTTACTGACATTAATTAATATGCCTTAGAGATGTTGTTTGGACATGATTCTGTGTTTATTAGAAATGGAGGTTGTGTTTCACCATGTTAGTGATTTTTCTTTTAGGACCTTTTTTGAAAAGGGGTGGAATTCCCCTTTAATGGCAGCATGCTGAGCATGGACTGTAATAAGATTTTCTTTGCTGAGGACAATGCTTGCTGCCTTCTAACATAATTTACACTTCACTTCAATGTTTTTGTCCTGGTCCTTTACCACAGTCGTTTTCAACCTTTTTCATACCAGGGCCCACTGTTTATTCTGCATTTGAGCCATGGACCACCATTTGAGGACATTTTGGCCCCACAGACCCCAAAACTAAAGATTTCTTTTGTCCACAATATCAGGCTGGATTTCAAAAACGAAACAGTCAAACATACAGATCCATGTTTACACTCTCCGTTGCATCTGGTTAACCAACTTTCCATCATTTAGCCTGAGGATGGACCACCTGTTGAAAACCCCTGCTTTACCAGCAAGAATGTAAAATAATGTTTATATTTCCGCGCTGCAAAGGCTCCAGTCACGCTGTCGTCGTCGTATCATTGTATTTGAGAGCGTATGTTTTATTATTATTATTATTTTACCGCAGCGAGTGCGAGTGTGTGTGCGCAGCAACAACACAGCTTTGTGTATGTGTGTGCTTAGAGGCCAGAGCCTTTAATTACGCGAAAACTCTGTTCACTTCATGGGGCCACTTCAATGGCGGCTCATCTATATATACTCTTCCAATTGGGACAACCGAGGTTACCAAATGCATTTAAGTCTATGGGATCATACGCTTTGTTTTCTGCCCCCTCAATGTCGCAACTCTTCTACTAGATGCTTGACGAATAAGACTGGCTCTGATTGGCTTATACTGCCATGTGGCGCCGTGTTAGCCAATCAATGACCTTTTCTGTGACGTGGTGGACGGCATCACGTTAGACACATAGATATATAAATACTAGATCAGGCATCCGAAATTAATGCAAGTGGATGAGAGGGGGACTTTAGTCCGGTGCCTTCTCTATTCAATATACTCTATGTTAGACTGAAGAAGCGAGCAGACAACACACAGTGCAGTGCAGTGAGTCCTGCCGCCGCCGCGGAGTAACGACACTAACGGTGGTACAATAATCATAACGACGTTATGGATTTGAGAAATGTAAGGAGTTACGTTAGAAGTTACTGAAAAAAGTAATCCCTTACTGTAAGGGCGTTACTTGTAAGGGCGTTATTCACAACACTGTATATCAGATCGCCCCATAGAGTGCCATTAGTTTGGTTGTTGTTGTTGTTGTTGTTGTTGTTGTTGTTGTGCCATGTGGCTACAGTACAATGCTAAAGGAACTCACCTCTCTTCTCCTTCATGTTGCATCATTGGGCGCGCGTGCGTGTGTGTGTGTGTGTGTGTGTGTGTGTGTGTGTGTGTGTGTGTGTGTGTGTGTGTGTGTGTGTCGCGACGCTTTCTCTTTCTCTTTTCCTCTCTTCTGTGTGTGTGTGTGTGTGTGTGTGTGTGTGTGTGTGTGTGTGTGTGTGTGTGTGTGTGTGTGTGTGTGTGTGTGTGTGGAGGGGGGGGGGTGGGTCTGGGATCGTGTTTCTGTTCAGTCAAAAGCAAACAATGATGGATAGGTCAGCTTTTTTCATGCATGCTACCTTTAGATGGCGCCATCTCCACACTGGAACATGTCAGAAAGTTTGTCTTTTTTTTTTTTAATTGTAGCCAACTACCTGATCTTTAAAATGGTATAGGCATATGGATATCTACTTGAAGCACAAAAAAGTTATATGAAAGATAAAACTTTAAACCTGATTATTTCATAACTAGTCCTGGAGGAAACGCCAGTGTGAACAACGGGGCCCTTTTGTACAATTTATATAAAAAAAAGAAAACATATTATCGAGTTGGGCTATTTTTTCCCTTAAAGTGGACACCTCAAGCTGTCTTTGGATATCATTGGTTTGCACAAATTCATAACAGAGGATTTTCTATAAATCATTTTGTTACTATTGAGCCCAATGGGAACAAGACTAGCTTTTTGCCTGATCAGTTAAGGAGTTAAATATAATGTAACTCTTGGGAGTGTAAAATGAAACCAAATGGACCCGTAAAGGGTCCATTTGGTTTCATTTTAACGCTCTCAAGAGTTACAGATCCACACATTTTAGGGCACTGTCATGTGATCTACCTGCATGGCCTGTGTGATCTACTGGTAGATCACCATCTACCTTTTGGGCAGCCCTGGTTTACACACTGACTCAGACAGTGTAGCTTTTCCAGTTTACTGCTGTGTATTTCTAACCATGTTTCCAGATATACTGTATATTCTATAGTAGTGCATTTCCGACTGTAATCAAAGCCACTCGTGTTTGGAAGATGATTCAGAAATGGGATAATGGGACTCACTCCCTAATCTTCCACCGCAGTCTGAAAACGCACCTCTTCAGACTCCATCTCAGACCATAGCACTTGTATTACCGTATTTTCCGGACTATAAGGCGCACCTAAAAGACTTTCATTTTCTAAAAAATCCACACTGCGCCTTATAATCCAGTGCGCCTTATATATGGATTGTTCGACTGCAGTCAGTGGCGGCCGGTGAATAGGGGCGCATGTGCGCCGCACCACCATGCAATAGCCTACATCATGAATGACGGAGAAATGAAATCTGCAGCTTGTCATTTTCTTTAAATAAGCAATCCATCAGTGCAAATTGTATATAATATAAGTAACTAAAGCCCACTATAACCACAAAGTGATTAAAAGTTGTAATATACTGCCATGAAATGTCAAAAGTTGTTTTACGTTGTACAACGTTGCTGATAGGTTACTGAGTCTCACGTGTTGGTTCGCATTCGTCTTTAGGCATTGAGCTCTGCACTGAAGGGCAATGCATTGCGGTCCTATTGACTTCAATGCAAACGGTAGGAGCGATTCCGGTCGCAAAATGTGCGCGACCAAACCACTTGAGGGCAGCACACAACACAGTTTTACATAGAGTTGAACACAACTCCACCACAGACATGAATGAAGAGACACAGAGCAAGGTAAAGGGAGGAATATACAGTAGGCTAGTTGAATTAATTTTGATAATGGAATAACAAGACAAAGATTTTATAAGATAACTATAAAGCAATGCAGAAAACACCAATTGAAAGCAAAACACTGCAGAGCTAAAGAGCTGGAACCAGATAAATGTAATCATCACACAAAAATCCAAGGACAGAGGAAGAGAGTATCCTACACCAGTAGCCTACCCAGGAGGCCCAGGACCTTTTCAAAGAGCTGGTAAAGATTGGCTGACAGCATCCATTCACACCAACTCATTGTTTTGCTTCCATTGAATGTGATGATATTATTATATTATCATCATTATTATTATTATGATTTTTTTTTATAGCGCCCCCCCTAAAGAAAAAGTCACCAGCCGCCACTGACTGCAGTAGCTTCTATTCTATGTTAACTGTAGTAGCTTCTATTCTCTGCGCCTTATAATCCGGTGCGCCTTATACAGTATATGAAAACAGTTCTAAAAGGTGCGCCTTATAAGCCGGTGCGCCTTATAGTCGGTGCGCCTTATAGTGCGGAAAATACGGTACATAACAACCCATAGTACTTGCAGTATCCTCCTAGGTAGTTTAGACAGCACCTCATTGGACTGAGATAGCAGTGACTTACTGTATAATGTATTACCATGTTTTAGTGCTTACTTTGTAAATTGTTAAGTGTATTGTAAAGTCTGCTTAAAGCTCATATATATGTAATTTTATGGTCAAAATAATAATTACAGTACATTGTTTTTATTGCTTTTTATGTTTTTCGTGAAGTCTTCCTTTAATTAGAAAAAAATCTATTCTTTTTGACGCCTCTAGGGGCTGCAGGAGGATCCAAAGACATCCCTAAGCTTGATAAGCATGGTCATTGGCTATCAAATAGTCCCGTCGGGACCCATTGTTGTTGGGTATGGCCATGGAACAACCACGGACGTGGTCTTTAACCCTCCAAGGCCCGGATATATTTCTACTTGAAAAAAAATGTTTTCAACCTTACTACTAGGTTGTACTACCATAATCTATTAAAAAATATTTATTTATGCTAATTAATTAATTAATTATCTTACTTTTACTTACTTTTTAATACTTTTTAAAAATTGGGGATATCTTTTAATATAATGAATGTACATGCTCTAGACATTCTAATGATCACAAAAATACTGTATATTTATTGCAGTCATTTTACATATTTTTATTAGGGTTTAAGGTGAAAGGTTAAAAACCATTAAAAATCAGATTAATTGAAGAGGTTAATTGCAGTCTCTGTATTGTTATGCAAATATCATGACTAATTGCAAAAAGTGTGATTTTTTTTTCTCCATTTCACCACAACTTTAACGTTCTCTCTTCCACCGCAGCTCTAACGGGAAGTCAGTGTCCTGGGCTCAGACGGACCGCGGCGGCGGTGGTGGCGGTGTGGGGGGCGGCTCCAGCGCCAGCGGCGGGGG
>CM076977.1:35000-97500 GCA_039105355.1 Benthosema pterotum | reverse complement strand
ACCTGTGGTCCTTGAGAGAGTTCCAGGTGGTCCCCAGGCTAAATGACAGAAAATGGCTAACCAGATGTAACTCTTTGAGAGCGTAAAAATGAGTGTAAAAATGTTTCATGTTTACACTCTCAAGACTTAAAATATTCATCATCTGAATCATCTCCGCCGTGGGTTTCCCACTGGTGGTCCGCAGAGGTATTGCAACATTGGCCATCTTCGGTTTTAAAAGTGCTTTATTTCTGAATCAAATCAAACAATGTTTAATACAATCAATCTAATTCTTGATTTGAGGCATGTGGGACAGTAGTGCTACTACAGTAGTGCTACAATAATGCTGGTCCCCAGGTTGCTCTTAGACAGACTGGTGGTCCCTGGGTCAAAAAAAAGGTTGAAAACCCCTGGAGCGGATGAAATGGTCCCATCTTATTAGCAGGGCAATAGCAAGGTTCAGCTCTATAATGATATTGTGTTGAGGAATGGGTGCTCTTTTGGGAACTTTTGGCCCTGACCATGTCTATTTTATCATTTTTTCTTTTAAAACGTAGTATTACTCAGCCCACCCTTCTTTTCAATCGCCGCCTCCCTCACCGACCCCCCCCCCCCTTCTCTATGATAATCTCATGATGTGTGAGTTCTTCAGAAGTATGAATGTATATTTTCTAGTCAACCTGAATGGTTTAGCAGCATCTATAGGGACCAATCAATGTGTCTGTGACGACATAGCAGGAGCAGGCCAGTGTTCCAGACTTTTAAGGCTCTTTCAGTGTCTGGAATTTCGGTGGCCACCGCGAGCACCGCTCAGAGCACCGCGACCACCGCTATTTCAAAGTCCACTGTCAGCACCGCACCGCGCTGTGGTGTGTTGTGTGTTTTCTTTTTTTTAACCAGCCGTTAAAAACAAGCAACCACCGCGGTGCGGTGCGGTGGTTAGTAAAATACGAGAGGAAGGCTGGGAGGTGCGGTGGTTGCGGTGGTATGACGTCATATTGTAGGAAACGGTGGTCGCGGTGGGCACCGAAAATCCATCTCTGAATAGGCCTTTACTGTGTGCATCTTATGGAGGGATTGCAGTTCCACCCGCTTCGACCGTTATCAAGCGATAATTCCCAGGAGGCTCATGCTTATTAGCCGATCTTAACGAGGAGGCGAGGAGGAGGTTGGAGCAAAATTGGTTGACAGGCACCAGAGATAAAACCCTCGTTTTTCACCATTTTCACCATTTTATCCACCTATGATAGAGTCCTCCTTCCATTGGTAAACAAATGGACCCTTATAGATCTGTAAGATGTAAGATGAATTACAGGTCCATTTGGTTTCATTTTACGCTTGGTTTCCACCAAATGACTCAAATTAAAGGGGAATTCCTACCATTTTCAACATTTTACTATGCCATTGTTATACCTTAGATGGGATGCACCATTTTTCCTACAAATGGAGGTCTGAAAAAAAAAAAAAAAAAAAAAAAACATTAACACAGTGAAACACAACTTCATGACATCATCAACTTGTGTTTCATCATGTTAATGATTTTTCTTTCAGGACCTATTTTTTCTGAGAGTGTACAATTGTGCAGGAAAAAAATGTGAACCAAACGGACCCTTTGTGGTCTGTTTGGTTCACATTTTTTCCTAAAAGAAAAATCATAAACATGGTGAAACACAACTTGATGATGTCATGAAGTTGTGTTCACCGTGTTGATGTTTTTTTTTTCTTGAAAATCTTGAAAATGGGGGGAATTCCCCTTAAAGTCAAACTATGAGGTGTCGCCGGTGCCAAACAACTGAATTTGGGTCAACTGTGTCACTCAATAACAAAATAAAGCTCTAGTATTACTGCTCCATGATAGCCAGGAATAATACACTTCAGTCTGATTTTGTAAATAATAAGGGCATTTAAAGACATTTATGTCATTTTCTTTTTTATTTAGATGAAAGTAAAATTAATTTACATATCATAAAAAATAATGACGACACCGCATTTTTTGTAAAACCGTATCGTGACATCTGACTGTACCGAAATGTACAAAAAACTGTGTTAAAAACGCGCCGAATCTGAAAGTGACCATTCCTATTGAAACGTGCTACAGTAATTCCACGATATAATAACGATTAACGTGAATTATGATTATGATTATGATTATTATTATTATTGTGCCAAAGGGGTTAGGAGGGCTTTGTCAGACGGATGTAAACTATTAAGTAGCTTGTGGGTATAGTTAATAGTTTTTCATAAAAAAGAAGAAAGAAAAAAAGAGAAAGAAAATATGTTGTATGTTCTTATTGTTTTTTGGATATTTTATATATAAATATATTCCAGACTTTTACATGTGAAAGCAATACTATCCATGAAGCATCGACGGATCATCTGTATTTTTTATTAGGTTTTGTTGAATGCAGGCGTCAGGTTTAACAGTGTGGGCAACCGTCGGTTTCTAATCATGATGGCACACACAAACTTTTGGGACAAATTCAATCAAATAATTTTTAAGATGAGAAACGAAACAAAAAGTCTTGCATCATGCCGTTTTCTACTTCTTGCTAATTAGATATTATATGACGATATTGTGTTTGTTGTCATGATTTGTCACGACCCGAGTTGGCTTTGGCTGCGGCGCAATCGTATATAGATAGTTCTGGGGGTCCTTGGCATGAAATATGTTGAGCATCACTGATACAGGAACATAGATTTGACCAAAAAACTAGAATCTGTCAGAAACTAGCATCAGAAACAGAAACTAGAATCTCGTGTCAGAAACTACAATCAGGTGTCAAATGGAATATAGTCTCAGATTTGCGCATCATTTTCATAATTTTTCAAAAAAATATATCAGATCTACGAGCTCATATCGCGCCACTCGGTGGCACGATATGAGCTCGTATGAGCTCGTAGATTTTTCAATAGCTTAAAGTGTGACATAATGCGTTGAACACCAAAACGCGTTCAGTGCACAAAGGTTAACTTACATCGTAAGATGGCTGCCTCCTTAAAAGAAAGGTGCTCCTTAAGGTGCTCTGCAGCAGCTTGTTAAACTCTGATCTGGTACAACGGTGAGCAGATGACCAACATGTTTCTCTAAAGAGGAGCTTATCCAGAGGGACGCATCTGGAGTAATAATAACTCCCTGTTAACTTTACAGGAGCTTAATCTTCAAACCTTGTTGATTATATCGGCTCGGTTTGTCCCCTTAGATCGACTTTCTACTTTTAGTCTCAACAGAGCAAGAGAGCTTAGCTTTTATCAGCAGTGGGATTGGCCGATAGATACATACGTTCCAGTGTTCTTAAGCACTGGGCACACCATACTGTGGACTTTGGACGCAGCGCTTTGCATTCAAAAACTCCAAACATGGCGGAAAAGACTGCAGACTTTTTTTCCGCTAGTGTGTGCTCACAGCCTTACCGTCTCTGACGCTGTGTGCCACACACAAAGAAGTGTTGGACGTGGTTAGTTCTCTGTGATTGTCGTCGTTGAGGTGCTACAGCAATGTTTACTGACCTGAATTAAGTAATTAATTAGTGTGAGGACCTTAAAGGGGTTGGTTGGTTTCAGATTGGACTGACCAATTACACTAATGTCCTGTTTGGACATTTTAAATGTCCATCTTAACATGGACTCACAGGCCTCTCACAGGCACTCAATGTGTTAACACAGACTCACACACCGTCAGATGGCTGCCTCGTTAAAAGAAAGGTCGGGAATGTACAGTAATTGCAGATATCCTGGTTTTGTAGAATGGTTTCTTGGAGGTTCTGAAATGCTTCTTGGACTTAGTTTTTAGTTTTGTCTTAAAGGGCTGAATCCTTTTGAATATTCCAATATCTAGCCTTTAACGAAGAGATATTGGGGTTTTAAGTTTTAAGAGTTCAGCAAACTCTGTTTTGGTGGATTTTATAAATTTATGATGAGTTTAAATGTAAAAAGTGAAATGGTACGCCAAATAATTTTCCTTTTTTTTTTTACATCAGGCATACAAATTGCAATGTGGATAACCGATGGATAGACCAAATCTACCAATTTACAAATTTGTGTATAGTAGTATTGTGGTATTTTCATCTTAGCCAGTCTTGCAGTTAGTCTGGTTCAGATAGTATCTTTCATGTATGCTGTCAATGACAACAGTCAATGTTCAATGGTGTTGTGCCAAAAAAGAAAAAAAAATAACATCAAAACAACAAAGCATGAATCAGACTTAAAGTCATAGTGTGATTCATTTTTTATTATAGGGCTAGTGGTTGTTGTAGGCCAATTTTGCGGTCTCTGTGGTTGAAAGTGGATGAAATGAAGTTAAAGACACTATACCGTTGAGTGTAATATTGCTATTCTACCACAGTTACCCTTAAAACTAAGAGAATCGCTGAAAAGTAATATTTTTCAATGACGGATGTAGTCGCAACACCTACAAATAGTTTACATGGATGGAATGGTGATTGTAAAGAGAATGTCGGTGTTACAGACTTTTTTTTCCCCCAACAATTAACACAAGCAAGTACAAGATCTACAAGTTCATTTTGAGCTTGTAAGCTTGTAAATTTGAATTCTGAAAAGTAACTGTTTTTGCCCCACTGTTAGCATATCGTGTTGCTTTAGTTGCTTTTCAGCATTTTGAGGACCACAGTCCATTCTCAGAGCAAACCATACACTGAACAGACCTTATATTCTTATTCTTAGCTGTGCATTGTTCCATTCCGTGGCGTTGTTCCGAAGCAGACACGTAAACTCAAACGACCGCAAGCAGCCAACTGCGTGTACACAGAGCATAACGGGATACACTAGGACAGAGGTTTTCAACAGGTGGTCCGGGGACCACCAGTGGTCCTTGAGAGGGTTCCAGGTGGTCCCCAGGCTAAATGATGGAAAACTTATCTACCAGATGTAACTCTTGAGAGTGTAAAAATGAAACCAAACGGACCCCCGCGGGTCCATTTGGTTTCATTTTTACACTCTCAAGAGTTAAAATATTCATCATCTGAATTAACACCACTTAATTCAGACGTCTACACTGTTTTATTTGCAAAATCCAGCCAGGAATTGTGGACAAAACCAAAAGAGTTCAGTTTTAGGTCTTTTGGGTGAAAATCTAATCAAATGGTGGTCCGTGGCTCAAATGCTGAATGAATGGTGGTCCCGGGTGTCAAAAAGGTTGAAAACCCCTGCACTAGGATACACTATGGGAGCTTTGCAGAGGCGTTTTTGACATTAGGCAGGCTAGGCAATTGCCTGGGGCACCATGGGGGGCATATTTTGTCCACCTAGTAAGTTCACCCCATTCGTTTTACAGTCCTTTATTTAACCAATGGGGGTCGCCGTTTTCATTACAAACAGAGCAGTGTAATATACGGTACGTCAATGTTTTACGTTGCAATGCTGGGTATCATGGAATCAATGAAATTCATTCAACCCCCCTTACCAATACAATTCAGTGGTGGGGGGGGGGCACCAGGGAAAATCTTGCCTGGGGCTCCAAATCGCTTAGAAACGCCACTGGAGCTTTGCAGATTATTGTTTTGTGTTTAATATAACGTTGTACTGAATGTCGGCTGTACTTGGGGCCCACATGGCCAGAGCACATGGCTTAGCACGCATATGAGGACATAGGGGTGCTAGATGACACATAAATCGTTTATTCATTGGTCATCGTGTGTTGATAGAGCTGTAGCATTATTTTATTGTAGTTTATTGGCCCATTTTGGGGCGAGAATGTGTTCTATACATTCATAGAATCAGCTCTCAGTCAGAATGGGTTAGGAGAGCACAAAGTAAAGACAACATTTCCTTCATTAAAGTATAATAATTGGTAAATGACCTACATTACATTGGCCTATTATAGCGCCACCAGGAGGCCACGACCTGACCTGGTGGAGACCTGTGCCCGGAATGGCACTTTTTCTAGTTGGTAAATGTGACCTACATTATTATTGGTGTAGAGCAGTGGTTTTCAACCAGTGGTCCCTGAGAGGATTCCAGGTGGTCCCCAGCTAAAGGATGGGCAGTTGGTAACCAAATGGACCCTTGTATGGTTGGTAACCAAATGGAACCTCATTTCACGCTCTCAAGAGTTACAGTAAATCATATTTTGGGCCTTGGTATGAAAAAGGTTGAAAACCACTGGTTGTAGAGAATAAAGCCACCACTGTGACATCATGCTGTATCATGGCTATGGCGTTGTGTATATCTCCGCGGACCCAACAGTAGAGATATCAGAGACATGACGCTTGACAGAACATGTTGCTTCCTCGACCAAAGGCATTATAATGGCATAATTGCCCAAGTTGTATTTTCAAAGTTTTTAAGGGGAGACTAAAATCACTTTTTATCATCAGTCGGGACAGGTGATGCAATCATAAGGAATTCATTTGTTTATCTGCCTATACTCGCCTATAGCACTGCTCAGCATTATCAGAATGATTTAGTTCTGAAGTGTAATAAAAAAAATGTCCCCGCCTTCTGATAGGTTGAGGCAACTATAGGCAATAAGGTGCAATGAAAAGCAGCCTTGCAGAGTCGACATAGACTAGAGGCTGAAATGTCTATTTTGGACGTACAATTATTGTGCTATGAGGCTATGACAAAATATTGGTTTATATCGTATTCGGCTGGGGACGAACCATGCCTAAGCTTTTGGCATCACCCCTTCTTGTCACTTTTTTTTTTTTAGGGCCAGTGTAGAGGGTTAGGGTTAGGGTACGTTTTATCAATGCTCCTGGGCAGAATGAAAGATATACTGTACTTGCGTTTGCTGTCTGATACTGTCTGTGCGGTTTGATAATATTACAATGTTTATTCATTTTATTATTAAACGTGGGTTTTATCCACACTAACCCTGGCATCCCTATTTAGGGCAACTATATATGTCCACCTTTTAAAAAAAAAAAAAAGATATCTCTTCTCTTTTACATCACTAAAGGCGTGTACCAGTACAGGGCTTCAGAACATTCTGGATTTCTTTTTTTTAAACTAACTTTATTGCATAGATAGATTGCCTGTATTCCATAGATTTGCGTATGGGCTTTCTGTCCGCATAAATGAACAGAAACAAAACTGTCCCCAATATGCCCATGAATCTAAATGTAATGACAATCCAGTGGGATTGTTATCTAGATGTCGAGGAGGATTTGAATGTCACCTATCATAGAAGTAGGCTAACAGTTTCTGCTAATTTGTGATGATAATGACCGAGATTTACGCTGTTTGATGTTTGATTAATTCAGTCTGCTGTAGCCTAATGACTATTTCTATGTATTTTTCATGTGGCCTCAAACGTTTTGGATGGTTCGTGACTTGTGACGGGACTCGAATGCAAATGTCATTCATCTTAGAACAAAGGCAGTTCATCTGCATATAAATGAACATCACACACACGATTGAACGCGTGCACGCGCACGCACACGCACGCGCACACACACACACACACACACACGCACACACACACACACACACACACACACACACACACGCTGTTGTGTTTTCCGATGTCAACACACTCCATTTAACAGCTAAATTCATTGTAATGTAATTACTTTGAATTCGCTGAAACGATGAGGTAAATAGCAAGCTTGATTCAACAACAACAACACTGCTAGCAGCTGTGTTCTGTGTCTCTGCAGGCCCTGATACACCTAGCAATGTTTTGATAAATATCAACAAGCAACATCAATTCAACATCAAGCAACATCAATTATCAATGTTGACTTTTCACTTTTCTATATAGAAAATGATCAACTCCTGGTTGTTCACAAAAGTCAGATCATTAGCGCCCTCTACTGGTCAACATTTTGGAATCGTCCAATCACAGCCCTCCTTGGCGTCATGTGATCCTTTCTCCCAGTCTCCCAGAGATAAACTTTTCTGAAAACAACATGGCTGCTGCCTCACTGATCTGCTAAGTGAATATTTAGTTGAAAATGATTCAATACAAACTAAAAATTATAATTTTTAATTATACTATATATATATATATATATATATATATATATATATATATATATATATATATATATATATATATATATATATATATATATATATATATATATATATATATATATATATATATATATATATATATAACTTTTCTTTTACCATCAACATGGTGAAGCCATGTCAAGTTGTGTTTCACCATGTTAATGTTTTTTTCTTTGATGACTAGCGGGTCCATTTGGTTCCATTTGTACACTCTCAGAAAAAAAAAGAAAATTGTTAGTTGATATTGATCAAATATCGATCAATGTCAAGTGTATCAGGGCCTTAAGAGTCGTGCCTGACTCTGAGAGTGTACTAAATGCATACATACACTTGAAGATTGTCAGATGGTGCAGAAAGTTTCTGTAATCTGTAATCTGTAATGTCACATCATGTCCCATCCAGGCTCCAGTTCATTGTACTGTCATAGACACAACCTCTTTCACTCAGTGCCAACTTTATATAATAATGTCTCCTAATGATTTCAAGTGCTAACAATAAATCAATGAGTTATAGTTGGATGAACGCTACAGGATCTTTAGCAGGCTAGTCAAATGCATTTAAGTTGTCTCAAGGTCATAATTGTAACTTTAAAATTTACACACAAAAAAAGACAAATCTGAAATGCCTTTATTTCCTCTTTATTTACTCTGGCAAAATTGGCTAATGAGACTTAAAGGAGAATTTCACAAATTTTCAAAAAAGGGTCTGAAAGAAAAATCATTAACATGGTGAAACACAGTTGATGATGTTATCAAGTTGTGCCTCGCCATGTTAATGATTTTTTTCAGACCTCCCTTTTTCGACCGGTTCTGACTACAGTTCTTGGAATCGCCACTAGATGGCGGGAGCGGCAGTTGCCGCCATCTTGGAGTGATGACGTCAGCGGCGCCATTGAGTGGTGTTATCGCTCCGCCATCTGCTGGTGAGTCCAATAATTGCATTATTTCGCCTCTTTATATAAAGCCTCAATTGCCGCAACGGTCCACATCCATTCAAAAACTCCAAAACATGGCGGAAAAGACGTCGGACTTTGTCTGCTATCGTGTGCTCATAGCCTCACTGATCCTGTAGTGTTCATCTGCCTGGTGGCTGTTCCATAGTTCTACATTAGGCCTATATCTGTTATTTTATATTCATTTAGTTGTTTTTTACGGTTATTTTCATGACTTTATTTATTTATAATGTTTATTTATTTGTTCTTCTACTGATGTGCAGAACTGTAAACTGTAATGATTCTGTATAGATGTGAATGTGATCATGGAAGTTGGTTTATGTTGATATTCAATGATAATATTTAATATTTCCATTCGGTTTTGTACAATGTGAGAATATATAAATTATATATGGTTCAAACTAAACTGTGAAAGTATTTTGTTGTTTTCTTTCTGTGTGTGTGTGTGTGTGTGTGTGGGGGGGGGGGTGTGTGTGTGTGTGTGTGTGGGGGGGGGGGGGGGTCATTTATGATTAATTGAGGCAAAGCCAATTTTAACCTTTCATTTTCAGGTGATTTGAAAAACCCTACTGTCCCCTCGGTAACAAGATGTGCACATGCACACACTCTGCTCCAAGGCCCACACTGCAAAAAAAAAATCTGAACTAAGCAAGTAAGTCAAATCTTAGATCCTGACTTAAAATATGATTGCTCTTGTTTTAAGAATGATTATACTAAATCATGAAATTGATTTTGAACCTGGTGATTCAATATTGATATCATGGCAGTAAGAATTGCGATATATTGGCATTTCATTTTTTTTTTTTTTTTTTGCCCACCCCTATTTGATTCCTGGCCGGGTCATACTTTAAAAATGGGACCCAATGCCTCCCTGCTTAGTGCTCGGCAACATCTGAATTAAACGTAGCCTATCTGTCATTTTAGGAAAGCAAGCAATAGTGGATTTACTGTATTAAAAGTAATATTACAATAATCTAAGCAGAGACTTGCAAGGGCTCAGTGTAGGAACAACACTGTAGCCCAGAGCTGACCAAAAGATTGTGATCTACCAGTAGATCACACAGGCCATGCAGGTAGATCGCATGACAGTCCCCTAAAATATAGAACAAAGGCGATTTTAGAGGCAACCTTATAGATCTGTAACTCTTGAGAGCGCTAAAATGAAACCAAATGGACCCTTACAGGTCCATTTGGTTTCATTTTTTTTATTTTTGCGCATTTTTGTGCTTGAGGGCGCTAAAATGAAACCAAATGGATCCTTACGGGTCCATTTGGTTACCCCTCTCAAGAGTTAAATTATATTTAAACATCTGAATTACGTAATTTCACGTAGTCCACGCAATTAGAACATGGAGAATAATTGTCTCTTCTCTTTCCCAATTGTGGACAAAAAAACGTGAAAGTTCTCAGTTTTGGGTGCTTCATCAGACCCGACCCAACCTCAGTTATATGAGCTGTGAATCAGTATGAGATCAGTGATGATGACAACAGCACAGTGAATCAGCACAAACACACATCGTAAAATGTGCCAAATTGACCTGGCTTTGAGTTGTTGTTGTGAGTCACTAGCGGGTGAAATGGTTGCACTCTCTCTCTGTAAATACTGATCTATAAAGTCTGTGTGTTATTTTATGTCTTCTTGTCTGTGTGTAATCCAGATAATTCCAGAACCAGTCGCCCCACCGGATTCAATAGGGACTTTAAGCTGCCGCATTTTAGACCGGCAACCCTTACAGCAGGGGTGTCCAAAAGGTAGATGGTGATCTACCAGTAGATCACACAGGCCATGCAGGTAGATCACATGACAGTCCCCCCAGCACTTGGACCCTTATAGATCTGTAACTCTTAAGACCGTTACAATGAAACCAAATGGACCCTTACAGGTCCATTTGGTTTCATTTTACCACTCTCAAGAGTTAAATTACATTTAAACCTCTGAATTACGCCAGTTCTCTTTCACAATTTTGGACAAAAAACGTGAAAGTTCTTAGTTTTTGGTGCAAGAAAATAAACTCAACAATATAAAGCATACAGCAAAACCTTCCAATTCTCCCCCTCTATTTTTCATTATACTGTAAGTGTATTATTCTTAAACATCATAACAGTAAGTATCACCACTATTTCAATGCTCAAACCTTCTAGGGGGGCTTGAAATGGATTTTCAGTAATGGAACAATCACATATTTTTGATGTGTAGATCTTGTTGAGCCGCTCATTTTGAAAGTAGCTCTCAAGTAAAAAAAGTGTGGGCACCCCTGCCTTACAGGAAGTACCGTACGGCTTCTATGACGCAATCACCGTAGCTGTCAGAATCATTTATCAAACAGCCATCCATACGGGCGACGGGTTACCAACCATGGTGACTTTGTGGAACACCTGTGAGGTGGGATGGATTATCTCAGCAAAGCAGGAGTGCTCACTATCACACATTTAGACAGATTCGTTTTGAGATTTGATACACATTTGTTTGAGAGAAATGGTATTATTGTCTATATGGAAGTCCATCTCATGACTGGAGTCGGGACATGTGCTCTACGTAACTTAATATATTACATAATATATTACCAAAATGCAGTAACTTGTAATATAAATGTATTACTTAACAAAAAAAAAATCTAATATATTGTACTTTTCTTTCTGCATTACTGCATTACTTTCAATATTACTTTCTGTCAATCTGTCTCATTGGAAGTGTTGGAATTATCTTTGACAACTGCAGAAGTTAAATAATTACTATTTTCTATATTTTTTCATCAAATTATTTACTGGCTTCCATAAATTCAAGTAATACATTTAACTCCTGTGTTAGGTATGCCAATGCCTACGCAATATTTGATTAATAGTGACACTAAATATTTAATTATGAATTTTGTAAAAAAGCTTTTCAAGTAATATGTAATAGTAATATTAATATATTACACTTGCTCAGACAGTAATATTGTAATATAATATATTGCTTTAAAATGAAGGTAATAGTTAATAAATGATATATTAACAAGTAAAGTAATATTCCCAACACTGCTCATGACAATGGGAGCAAAACCAAAAGTGTTGCATCGTTGTTGAGTATATGAATGCACGCAGTGGCGTTTTTCTGTAAAATGGCGCCCCCCCAATGGATAAAATTATGAGATATTAAATAACATATTATGTGTTTAATGTTTTTATCCATATTAGGCTAATGGCATAAAGGATAGTCTGGTATCCTTTTAAAGCATATCTGGTGGTCGCCCCTCCCCTCGCCCCCTCCGCTCATGGCGCCCTAGACAACTGCCTAGTCTGCCTAATGGCAAAAACGTCCCTGAATGCACATAATCATTAACACTGTTTTTCCAAGTAGTTTTTTTTTCAGGACCACCTGGGGAAACCCTATTACTGCTACCTCCCCTCCCTCCCTCCCTCCCTCCCCCCTCCGCCCACATCACACCCTCCCAGTGCCGTGCCCATACCATGCTGTATAAATACCATGCTGTATAAATAGCACCTGCTCCTGTGTGAATTGCATGTTGTCAGATGGGACTTACATAATGATGGTGTAGGTGAGCAGTGAAATGCCAACACATTGACTGCACGCGTGTGCGTGTGCGTGTGTGTGTGTGTGTGTGTGTGTGTGTGTGTGTGTGCGTGTGTGTGTGTGTGTGTGTGTGTGTGTGCGTGTGCGTGTGTGTGTGAGCAGTCAGTGACCACAAAGTCACTCTGAAAGACTCTAAATATCGTTGCTGTCTGGAAGAAATCTTGTATTCCATATTGCAGGGGTGTTTTAACCCTTTTGACTCCAGGGACCACCATTTATTCAGCATTTGAAATAAAATTAAAGAACTCTTTTGGTTTCGTCCACAATTCCAGGCTGGATTTTGCCAACAAAACAACGTAAACTTCTTAATTAAGTGGCGCTAATTCAGATGACGACTTTCATTTTTACATTCTCAAGAGTTACCTGTACATCTGGTTAACCAACTTTCTATCATTTAGCCTGGGGGCCACCTGGAACCTTCTGAAGGACCACTGGTGGTCCCCGGACCAGCTGTTGAAAACCCCTGCCATATTGGAATACAAGATTTCGAGTAGGGGTGAAACGATTCACTTATGGTACCTCAGGATACGACACAATATCGATATTTAGGGTTCTGAATCCATTTATATTGCAATTATTAATTATGCTGTGATTAGATTTGATATATCGCATTTTGCCACAAATGACTGCACTTTTATTAATTATACTAGAACATTTCAAAAGGGAATTCCACCCATTTTCAAGATTTTTTTTCTGAGGGAATACAGATGGAACCAAATGGACCCGATCTGTACGCCCTCAGAAAAAAAAAAAATCTGAACAATATGGACCATGACAAGTTCAATCAACTAGAACATTTTAAAGCAATTTTAAACAATATAAATACCAAAAAGTTCAATCATACACATCAATGCAGCCTGATAACGTCAGTCAGTCTTTCTGACATGAACAAATTAATGAATAGGACCTGGCGATTCGATTCGATTTGATATCATGGAATTAAGAATTGTGATATATCTTGGCTTATTGATTTTTTTTTTTTTTTTTTTTTTTTGCCCAGTCCTAATTTCGAGCCATGGAGCAAATCAAGAATGTTACTTTTATTTAATTATTTAAATAACAATTCTGCTTTACCTCATTATTACAACCCAATCTTTAAAATTATTTTAATCATGATGACACAGGGAGAACATGTGAGGGTATCTACCCTAGGGGACGCGGGGAGAACATGTGAGGGTATCTACCCTATAGAGGACACAGGGAGAACATGTGAGGGTATCTACCCTAGGGGACATAGAGAGAACATGTGAGGGTATCTACCCTAGGGGACATAGGGAGAACATGTGAGGGTATCTACCCTAGGGGACATGGGGAGAACATGTGAGGGTATCTACCCTAGGGGACACGGGGAGAACATGTGAGGGTATCTACCCTAGGGGACACAGGGAGAACATGTGAGGGTATCTACCCTAGGGACACAGGGAGAACATGTGAGGGTATCTACCCTAGGGGACAGGGGGAGAACATGTGAGGGTATCTACCCTAGGGGACACGGGGAGAACATGTGAGGGTATCTACCCTAGGGGACACGGGGAGAACATGTGAGGGTATCTATACCCTAGGGGACACGGGGAGAACATGTGAGGGTATCTACCCTAGGGGACATGGGGAGAACATGTGAGGGTATCTATACCCTAGGGGACACGGGGAGAACATGTGAGGGTATCTACCCTAGGGGACACAGGGAGAACATGTGAGGGTATCTACCCTAGGGGACACGGGGAGAACATGTGAGGGTATCTACCCTAGGGGACACAGGGAGAACATGTGAGGGTATCTACCCTAGGGGACATGGGGAGAACATGTGAGGGTATCTACCCT
This sequence comes from Benthosema pterotum, assembly GCA_039105355.1. NCBI lineage: Eukaryota > Metazoa > Chordata > Actinopteri > Myctophiformes > Myctophidae > Benthosema > Benthosema pterotum. Next base: position 83,200 of record CM076977.1, on the reverse strand, counting down.
AGGGAACACGGGGAGAACATGTGAGGGTATCTACCCTAGGGGACACAGGGAGAACATGTGAGGGTATCTACCCTAGGGGACACAGGGAGAACATGTGAGGGTATCTACCCTAGGGGACACAGGGAGAACATGTGAGGGTATCTACCCTAGGGGACATGGGGAGAACATGTGAGGGTATCTACCCTAGGGAACACGGGGAGAACATGTGAGGGTATCTACCCTAGGGGACACAGGGAGAACATGTGAGGGTATCTACCCTAGGGGACACGGGGAGAACATGTGAGGGTATCTACCCCAGGGGACACAGGGAGAACATGTGAGGGTATCTACCCTAGGGGACACAGGGAGAACATGTGAGGGTATCTACCCTAGGGGACACAGGGAGAACATGTGAGGGTATCTACCCTAGGGGACATGGGGAGAACATGTGAGGGTATCTACCCTAGGGGACATGGGGAGAACATGCAAACTCCACACAGAAAGGCACTTTCCCCGGGGACTGATCTAAGATCAGAAGTCCCATAGATCAAAAGTCCCATTAGTCCGAACATGCGCTGGAAATCCACTATCAGCGTGGCCGGTTGGCCGCCTTGTTTAAAGCCCCACTATCAACATGGCAACATGCTTGCGACTTTGACCAACCCCGCCTCAGGGGTATGGGCACTGATGATGCGGAGGAGGAGGGAGCGCGCCGCCAGCACCCACAGCAGCGCGCCTAGCAGGAATCAAACCCAGGACCTTCTAGCTGTGAGGCGACAGCACTATCCACTCTGCCACCTATTATTTTTCATGCTATAGCGTTATCACACTCCTCTTCAGCACACCTGCAGCAGAGCAGACAGAGATTCTAGGCGTCAACGCGCCTGTGCGTTTGAAAAGCCCTTATGTCTACATTGTGATATTGCTACTTTCATTTAAGCAGAACATCTTTAGTACTTCCATTCCAAACGGATGTCTTCCTCAGTCCTCACACCCCGGTGCCATGCAGACAGCAGCTGCACGGCGCGTGTATCTGTCTATATGGCTTCTTTCTACATCCATTCATCATAGGCTGCTGACAGCTTCAGCTTCTGACAAACCACCATATAAATGGAACTGCCACCAAGACAGGGAGGACGAGGAGAGAGGAAGGAACTGGGGATGGGGGGAGAGGGGGGGGCGTTTAATATGGTGGAGGAGTGAGTCATGAACGGAATAGAGAACACACACGATCCGGAGAACGCTGGGTTGCACACACACCCGGGTGCACGCACACACGCACCCTCCTCGTCGTGCAGCAAAAATAACCGATTTAAATTCTACACATGCTGCCCTCCGACAATATTGTTGTGAGCTCGTAGAAGTGTAAAGGTTTTGTAAGACTCATAAATTCAACCCCATGACATAACCACCTGACATAACCTTTACGTGTTAATGCTTACAGGCCTATACTTCTGAATCGTCTCACTGTTACGGTTGTTACACTTTATACACAGTAGTGACATGATAGAAGAAAAGAGAAGTGATCGTTCCAAATCAAACGTTTACTTTGGCATTTCTGCAGCGCCACCAGGAGGCCGACTTTTGTAAAGTGCATCCTAACCACATGAACCTGAACCACCTCCGCTGGCTAGAAATTTCCAGGTGAAGAAGCAGTGGCTCCAGGGGCGGATCTAGGCATGGGCATTGAGGGAGGGGGGTATGGGGGGGGGGGGCTAAATGACCCCCTAAATGCCCAGACTGCCCCAAAAAACATGATGGCATGAAGTGCTGTGCTAATATTTAAAATGATGTGAAACACTACTACTGCTACTAACTAACTACAGCTGTGGCACCACTAAACCAACAGCATTTCATCATTGAAAACAGAAAACTCTCTGAGTCAGAGCTTTAGCTTTATGCATGCTGCGTGTCTGTTGCAAATCAACAACAACTGATGTTATTGATGCCTACTTGCCTAGTATAAGTCCTCTAACCGAAAATGACGCTTCGTGCCGCGGGCGATGAAGACGCACCCATAGGGCCTATCATTTTCTCTTGCCCCCCCAATGGGAAATGTTTCATCCGCCCTGACATCCAGACACATCCAGCGAAGCAAGCCACCTCCCAGAGTTTTGTATCTGCGTATTTTGTATGTACTGTATATGATGTTTGTATGATGCCATGCTATTTCTTTTTGTTTGTGAGGTGCATGGGGAACAGGCTGTGTGCAGGAATGCTTGGTGGGTGGGTGGGAGGGTGACTTGTTTAATTTCCTGCCGGTGGTAGAAGTGGGAGCCATTATGAAGACGGAAACAGCTAGGGGATTCAGTCGGTGAATCACTGCTGGAGGAAGCATGGCTGTGCACAGGCTGCTACTTAACACCCATTCTGTGTCATGTCTCTGTCTCTCTGTCTCCCTCTCTCTCTCTCTCACACACACACACACACACACACACACACACACACACACACACACACACACACACACACACACACACACACACACACACACACACACACACACACACACACGCACGCACCCGCATGCACGGATGAGTCAGACTCTGCCACAGTAACTATGGTGATTATAGATCTGTCACTACTTCCCTAATATAAAGTGTCCAGCGGCTAAAATAAGTCTTTTAAGTGCACATCCCTGGATACCATTTAACGCGCGCACACACACACACACACACACACACACACACACACACACACACACACACACACACACACACACACACACACACCACACACACACACACACACACACACACACACACACACACACACTGCATGTAAGTATCAACTGGTACGGCTTACCTCACCTAATTCTTACACATCTTTAGGCCTGTCTCAAACGTCCATGCTCAGAAAATGAGGTGAACGGTTCTTTTGTCCGGTATCACTTCCAATTTCACCTTATCTCAATAATCGAGCACCTCGTTCTGATTGGATAGCAGGCCTGTACAATTTAGGCATTTAGCTCTTAATCCCATTAGCAACTTACTTTAACCCTCCAAGGCCCAGATATATTTCTACTTGAAAAAACATAAAATAAATAAATAAATCATCAAAAATTGCACTAAATCCAGAGATTAATTGAACAGGCTAATTGCAGCCTCTATGGGGGGTATTGTATTGTTATGCAAATATCATGACCAATTGCAATGGAATTCTAAACATTGAACATCTACCATGATGTTTATGTGAAAAACAACAAAAAATAAATAAATAATGATAACATTTTTTTTAAAATAATTAAAGGGTTCTTGTTGCTAAAAAGCAACATTGGGCCTCCTAGCATGAAGAAAAAAGAAAACATGACAATACTTAATATGCATAGAAGGTAATTAATGTGAATCATACATAAGCAAAGGAAGTAACAGTATAAAGTCTATACTGGCTAATTAAACTGTGCCTAGGCAATATACTGTACTACCCCATTGGTTTGAATATAAACCACTTCTTCCATTGGCAAATATATCACTTTACAGCGCCTTTTATTCGCAGTGTCCCAATGTGTTCCTTTAATAATGCTGTTTTGTGAACATGTGATGTTTTAATATGACATCCCTGTGTGAGAACATGGTGAGAACCGACACTCACTTAGTTGGTAACAGGGGCGGATCTAGGCATGGGCATGGGGGGCAATGCCCCCTAAATGCCCAGTCTGCCCCACCAAACATCATGTCATGCAAAAAAAACAACCCAAGATATTTCAAATTAGAGTGCTTAGAATTAAAATGATGTGAAACACTACTACTGCTACTAACTAACTACAGCTGTGTCACCACTAAACCAACAGCATTTCATCATTGAAAACAGAAAACTCTCTGAGTCAGACCTTTAGCTTTATGCATGCTGTGTGTCTGTTGCAACTTCAACAACAACTGATGTTATTATTGATGCTTTACTTGACTAATGAAAGCCCTGTAACTGAGAATGGTATGGGTGCGACTTCCTCACCCGTGGTAACAACCAGCACATCGGGAGCACTTTGGTGTGCTGCGTGTTGCCCAAGGGCACTTCAACATGTAGACAGGAGGACCGGCATTCGAACCTGCAGCCGACCCACGGATCACTGGACGACCTGCGCAACACTCTCCCAAAAAAATGTGGCATGGCCTGGACTGGACAAGCACTTCATTGCCAGTGTTCACATAGTTAGGCTGGCCCAGCTGGAGACAAGGAATGCTGGTCGAGTGGGCACACTGGAGATGTAGGCACACACATTTCTAGCAAAGTGGGCAAAAAGCCAACTGGGCATACAGGCAGTTTGGCACACAGGTTAACTGGGCAAATGGACCAGAGGGCATACAGGCTATATGAGCATATGGACAATTGGGCAAACCAGATACTTAGGCATATGACTTTGATCTTGAAGTACCCCCCGGCCCCCCATTGTGTGAGAGAGACAGTGAGAGACGGTCATGGCGTAATGGTTGAGAGAACCACTGATCTGTCTGTCTGTCTGTCTGTCTGTCTGTCTGTCTGTCTGTCTGTCTGTCTCTCTCTCTCTCTCTCTCTCTCTCTCTCTCTCTCTCTCTCTCTCTCTCACACAATAAAGACACAACTTGAGAAATAAAGGACCAAAGTTAGTTCCTAATGAAAATGCCTCACTCCAAGGGAATGTGTTAATGGGGGAGGGGGGGGGGGTGCATGTAAATGAAAACATGTATTTAAACTTTAACAAAGTTCTAGGTCATTATAGACAAACTAGACTAAAACTATCATGAATTGAAATGACTAAAATGTGACTTTTACTGTGGGTCTTTTACTAACAGTAGTCATTTCCAGTCAGGAATGTTGAGAAGTGGAGAATCATGTTCACATATCTGCAGAGATATGGAAGGTGACATGTGACTTAAAGGCAATCCAGACCTGGCTTGTGAAGAGCTTTTGGCCGCGCTGTGATGCCACCAGTGGCGTTTCTAAGCAATTTGGAGTCCTAGGCAAGATTTTCCTTGGAGCCCCCCTTACCCGGTCCATTTGGTAAGAGGGGGCTCCAAGGGGGGACAATCTCCTGTAAAATGGGGGCCTAGGCCAAGGGATAAAATGATGAACTATTGTTGAACTAAATAACATATTACATGTGTTTTAAATGTTCAATTCTAGTTATAGAGGGTAAGTATAATGTATTCATCCATATGAGGCTTGATAGCCTGGTACTTTTAAAGCATGTCTAGTGGTCCCCTCATGTTCGCCCCGTCCCCTCATGGCGCCCTATGCAACTGCCTAGTCTGCCTGATGGCAAAAACGCCCCTGACGATATGGCAGGTGACATGTGACTCAAAGGCAATCCAGACTTGTGAACAGCTTTTTGTTTTTGATGCCACTTCCTTGTTTTTACTGGTGTGAGTGGAGTAGGTGCAGTAAGTTGGTCGGTGCACAGTGTTCGGTTCTCTGAGTTCGTGTTTGTTTGGCGGCGGTCGGTCCTCGGGGTATTTCCATTGGCCGGTTTTGGTGGTGACATGATGATGATGATGTGAGTAATAGACCTAATAGAACTAATGTCATGAGTATTAGCCCACTCTGCTCACCCACAAGTAGGCCATGGCCTAATTGCGCGTTGTGGGTAACGCGCAATTTTGCACTCGACCCTAGTTTTGAATGGTCAATGATAAGTTCTGGCTTGTTCCGGCTTGCGTTTTCAGCTTGCTGGAAAATAAACTTGCAGAAGCCGCAACAGACGGACGGAGACATCAGAGAGGCAAGGCAAGGCAAGGCAAGGCAAGGCAAATGTACGTACACAGGGCAATTCAAACTGCTTTACAGAATGCAGGCAGAATTACAAAAAAAAGTACAACAGTGCACTTTGAGAATCAGACAGTAGGCCTACAGATTAGAATAGATACATATTTCAAATACATAAAGAAAGATATAAATAAGCATAAACATTAGAAAGGTAGACACAGGCCAGACCTAGGGGAGTGGGACACATGAACACGACTACCATAGATAGAAAATAGAAGTCATGATTGACAATAGCAAGGATGGCATTTGACTAAAGTGACCTCATGACGGGTGCTAGGCTATATTGAGTATTTTGTTTCCAGAAGCGGAGTGTGTGTGCGTGCGTGCGTGCGTGCGTGCGTGTGTGTGTGTGTGTGTGTGTGTGTGTGTGTGTGTGTGTGTGTGTGTGCGTGCGTGCTGTTTGGTACAGAGTAGAGAAGAGAGAGAGAGAGAGAGAGAGAGAGAGAGAGAGAGAGAGAGAGAGAGAGAGAGAGAGAGAGAGATGGACTGACAGACAGACAGAGAGACAGACAGCGGTTGTTGACTTTGCCCCTCATAAATAACCCTAACCGCCAAGATCCAAAATGCACTAGTGACACTTCCAAAATGCACAAGAATGTGCTAGAGCATACCTGGGCATTATGCGGCCGGGGTCATCCCTATGTTCCCCGGGTCCTATTGTAGGCTATAGGTGGCTGCGTTACTACTTGCCCATTGGGCCATGGCTCTTTGGCGTGATTGGTAACGTACGCGGCTTGTATTTATGAGGTCCCGGGTTCGCCTCCCGGCCGACTACATTGGTGGCAGCGGTCACAATGGCGGTGTGTATGGGTCTCTACCCGGGTGGCACAGACCGAGCGTAGTCGATGGTCCCTCCCCCACCTGGAGTGGAGGTCCCCCCGGTCAGTTGAGCCTCGCTCCTGGCTGGCGCGCGTGGACGCGCTTCTAGGTGGGGGGGACGACTGTAGGCTATAGGTGGCTGCGTTACTACTTGCCCATTGGGCCATGGCTCTTTGGCGTGATTGGTAACGTACGCGGCTTGTATTTATGAGGTCCCGGGTTCGCCTCCCGGCCGACTACACTATGTTCCCCGGGTCCTATGTTCCCCGGTATCGGGGAACATAGGACTGCTCCCATGTGGCCGGGGGGCCAAATACAGCCCTTTGGCTGACTCTGACCGGCCCCTGAAAGTGTCAGGTCCCTGGTGTCAAAATGGTTGGTCTTACTCTTACATTTATCTTGAAATTAAATTAATATTACGCAGACTTTAGTTAAGCCTTTAGTCTTGGCCCTCCACAATATTTTATGTATCTCATTTGGCCCTAGTGTTGCCACACGTCCCGGATTTTCCTGATTGTTCCGGATTTTCATGGTCTGTCCAGGAAAAAATAAAATAAATCCTGGACACTTGAATGTCCCGGATTTTTACACATAATCAAAAGTATTTATTATTAGTATTATTATTATTTTACATGGCCAAAACTAGAGACCGCAACTAACCTGACTTGCGTCACTCACAGTCAGATCAATATGATAGTCCTATTAGTCCTATTAAATTGTAGCGTGTCTGTACGTACCAGCGTTGCCAACTTGGCACATTTGTCGCTATTTTTACCTCTTTTCCAGACCCCCCTACCGCCAAAATTAGTGGAAAACTCCTGAATCTAAATATGTTTATCTAAAGATAACTGAGATGAGAAAAATAAAAACTGGACTGCTCCAGAAAGAGTTGGAAATTAATGGTTAAGTAGCCTAATTATTAATCTGATATGTAGAAGAGTAATAAAATATTGAGAGCAGTAACATTTCAGTGTAAAAGTGTGATATATTTCTGGGTTAGATGTTTAAAGAGGTGCGTTGCTTCTGACCAAAAGGCCGATAATCGCCCGCCGATTGGATGGTCAAAATGTCCAGGATTTTTGTCAGACACATGTGGCAAACCTTTTTGGCCCCTTGGGAAAAATAATTGCCCCCCCCCCCCGCGCTAGAGCAGTACGTGGTTTCCAACCATGTTGTTTTCATACCAGGGCCCACTATTTATTCTGCATTTTAGCCACGGAGGAGGACCACCATTTGAGTTTAGTCTCTCGGACTAATTTAGGAGAGATAACCTGCAAAATGTTGGTCAAAATAGCAATTCTTCTACATTTTCTAAATGTGTTCTTGAAATTTAGGTAATTCAGAATTAAAATGAAACCAAAGCTAAATATAGTGACAAATGCGCCAATTTGGCAACACTGGATCTCTGTGCTATAGGCCTAATTACCCTACTTTTTATTTATTTTTTTCTATTGCCAACATGTTTTTTAAATGCATTTAAAATTAACACCCGTTTGTAAATCATAAAGAGTAACGCAAACCCCGTTCACCTCATGGAGACCAGTCCAATGGCAGCTTTTATATTGAGAATGGGGACAACAAGCCTTGGACCGGATCATTTTATGTAGAAAATAATAATTACTTTAGTTATTAAAACAGTTGACATATCGCACCCTCGTTGGAAAACAAAAAATAAAATAATAATAATAATAATAATAATAATAATAATAATAATAATAATAAAGCATTTCCCAACTCCAGTTTGTCCCTAATCTGCTAATCAGACTGCACGAACAGTTTTTTCCGATTTTGCGTTCTGTTCTGACCCCTCAATGTCGCAACTCCGGAGGACTAGATGCCATTTATGCGAACCGCGCATGCGCCGCGGCAGGCTGCAAAGGTCATATGACCACAGAGAGAGGAAAAAGTTTCAGTTTGTGTAATAATCAGGCTGCAGCTGCTGCTGCTTGTTGTTGTGTCTGTGGAGGAGAAGCAGGAACCACCACGCTGTTTTACACACCTATGCCTGGCTACTAGATCTTTACTTTAGTCTGTATCTGTGTCCTGTGTCCATCCATCCATCCATCCAGCAGCATGAGGCTGTGTGCAGCAGGGTGCATGGTTCTGGTTCTGGTGGTGGTCTTGTTGTTGTGTCCTGGAGGCTCCAGGGCAGACACTCCTGCTAACTGCACCTACGAGGAGCTGCTGGGCAGCTGGGTGTTCCAGATGTCCGAGGGAGGCAAGGACAAGGACATCAACTGCTCCGATGAAGGTACGCTAGTAGGAAAAGAGCATTTACATTCACAGTCAGGGGTTTTCAACCTTTTTGATCCCAGGGCCCACCATTTATTCAGCATTTGAGCCACGGACCACCATTTGAGAACATTTTAGCCCCACAGAACCCCCAAAACTAAAGATTTATTTTGCTTTTGTCCATCTTCTAGTTGTATAGACTTGGGCTAAATCAGATGATGAATATTTTTAACTCTTGAGAGTGTAAAAATGAAACCAAATGGACCCGCCAGGGTCCATTTGGTTTCATTTTTACGTTCTCAAGAGTTACATCTGGTTAAACTACTTAGCTGGGGACCACCTGGAACCCTCTCAAGGACCACTGGTGGTCCCCGGACCACCTGTTGAAAACCCCTGAATTAGACTAAAATTTAAACGAGAAAGACTCTCTACGAGAGAGTCTAAGTTCGCTTCCTTTATCTTTCGTGACATAGAATGAGCTCAACGTTTCTTCCTCAAGGTAACTCTTACCTTTTACAAAGGCAGCATTTAAAGCCCCGTACATGGAGTTCCACTCGTCTGGTCACTATTCGCTAAGAAATCACAAAGCAGAGACTTCGTAGTTTTCAATAAAACGGGTGTTTTGATCCACTCGGTTCGAATTTCCTGGTTTACACCCAATAGAGTCGCGCAGGCAGTTGCACTATTAGCGTAGGCGAGGAGATTCAGAGACGAGTTGGATCAAAAACAACCTCCGTTTTTTATTGAAATCTACAGCCCTGCTTGTTGTAATTTCTTGGCGAATAGTGATCGGATAAGTACAGCTCCATGTCCGTGGTCTTAGATGTTACATTAGTGAAAGGCAAAGAGTTACTTTGAGGCACAAACTTTCATTCCACCTGTTCTTCCGGCAAGCAAAGGAAACTATGAGCACTTAGACTTGATTTCGTCAAAATCGGAAAATGCCTCTCTCTACCAGAGTCTAAATATTAGGCTACCTGTGATTGTGCAAGATAAAAAAAATGAGCTGATTGATTTATTCTGAGATCAATTGACTTATCATAGTCGAGTCTTTAAAATCAACATGTCAAAACTGACTTTCACTTTCGTTTTAGACCTGGTTCAGGTTAGCCCTGAAACATGACTAGGTTCAGATCTACTTCCTGTTTGCTCGCAAAATGTCAAACAATATCATCAATTGCATCCTCTTTGGGACAAATGGCAAAAATGTCACTCCAGTCCAGACTATACAGACCAGGGGCGGATCTAGGCATGGGCATGGGAGGGCAATGCCCCCCTAAATGCCAGACTGCCCCACTGGCATTTCAAATTAAAGTGCCTATATTTAAAATGATTTGAAATACTACTACTGCTACTAACTAACTACAGCTGTGTCACCACTAAACCAACAGCATTTCATCATTGAAAACAGAAAACTCTCTGAGTCAGACCTTTAGCTTTATGCATGCTGCGTGTCTGCTGCAACTTCAACAACAACTGATGTTATTATTGATGCCTTACTTGACTAATAAAAGTCCTGTAACTGAAAATGGTATGGGGGCGACGCCGACACGGGCGATGAAGCCGCACCCATACCCCCCCCCCCAAATGGGACATGTTACATCCGCCCCTGATACAGACAAGATCATATTTTGGGTCAGTTAAAAAGTAGCAGCTCTGTGTTCATGGGCAAGGTCCACATAGTACTGATAGTAGTCTTTATTGGCCAATATTCCGCTGTGTTTGCACATTGTTGTATTTTCTCTCAATGGGTAAAGCTGGTAATACAGTAAACATGGACTGTAGTCAGTAAACAACTAGGTTAATATAGTGAATAGTTATCCATCCATTGTACCCCATGTTTTTATTCCCTACCCTGTATATCTGTGTGAAAATATCTTTTAAAAAAGGTCCTAAAATAAACTGCAGGTAATCTTCCTTAAAGTTCACCTCATGTACAACACTGAGGAAGACCACACTGGTCGAAACGCCTATGTTGCTGCTCGCTGTGAGGTAAATAAAGAATAACGAAAAGGACATTCAATGAGAGCTGGCATTTTTCTCTTCTTTTCTAAATCTCCCAAAAATGAACCAGCCAAATTCTGTACATTTGTGGTCGAGGACAAAAACATGTAAATCTAAATGTTAATCTAGCATAAATAATGGCATAGGTGGAAAGAATGGATGCATATTAATAACCTTTATTAGGATACGTCGGATATACCTTATGACTTGTCTATATAATGTAACTTGTTATGTTTGCCATAATGTTTACAGACACACAACATGGTCTAATAAGTCAAGGATTTTCAACCTTTTTGACACCAGGGCCCACTAACTTTTCTCAGTTGATCCTTATGTATTTTGTCCCGTAGAATTAATTTCTGCAATGTACATCTTTGTAATTCGCATAATTAATGACATAATCTGCATATTTGATTAATTATCCTAATTGTCTCATTAACTATGCATGATGCAAAAATATATCAAGCAGAATTGGATTCTTCGTTAAAAATCATGTTAAGAACAACTGAGAAAAGTTTGGTACACCCTTGAATCAGGTTTTTATGGTGAACTGGTACTACTGTGAACTGGTACTCCAATACAAAATAGTGATAAACTTCTGGGTGATTGAGCTACCTCTAAATATGCTTCAAATTCAACCAAATTTTAAACAAAGTAGTTTTTGTCCATTGTAACATAATTAGGGGGTGAGACACAAGAAAATCAAAACTTGTGCTTTTTTGATCCACCCCACCCACTATTCATTCACCATTTGAGCCACGGACCACAACTTGAGGAAATTTTAGCCCCACACAGACCCCAATACTAAAGATTTCTTTTGTTTTTGTCTACAATTCCTGGTTGGATTTGGGAAACAAAACAGTCAAACATACAGATCAAAATGATCATTAATCTTCTACATTCTCTAGTTGTGTAGACTTGGGCTGATTCAGATGATGAATATTTTAACTCTTGAACGTAAACATGAAACCAAATGGACCCACAAGGGTCCATTTGGTTTCATTCTCAAATATGATTTATGAGAAGATTCCAAGCTTAGTTTACAGGTCCACGTGGTTAAATAATGAGCTTCCCCAACCTGTAAGGGTCCATTTGGTTCCTAATCCCCTCACAAGACACCCATCTTGCTCCCTTGTGCAATACTATTCTCACGTGAAGGTGAGATTTCACTTATATCAGCAGACAGATCACAGGACATCATGTGATCTGAGCTCATGTGAAGGTCATGTGATGTAATGTATTGTATTAGACCATCCAGTTCACTGCATTGATGATATTCATGATTCATGATTTTAAATATATTAATCTGTGCTGGTAAACAATATTACTGTGAAATGAGGACAAGCTAGGACTGGACTGATATTGCAGAACAAAACTATACTCAAACATATGAGCGCAACACTTGTTTTTGCTTCCATTTTTCATGAGATGGATTTAAGATCTAAAATTAATTTCCCATACACAATATTACCATTTTGACAGCGTGTACCAGTTCCCACTAATATCCCCAATAAAGCAAAAAAAAGCACATTTCAGGGTGGCCTTTTATTGCGGACAGTCTAAGGACACCTGTGTACTACTCATGATGTCAGATCCCTATATTGCCTACATCAACCAATACCAATATATGCAGGCATTTGTTGTGGGAAAGGAGCATTCAGTGATTAGGAAAAAAAAAATAACAGCACATGCACCAAGGCCTGCCCCCATTCAATCATAATTGAAGGACCCTTATATATTTTTTTTTCCAGATTGTGTGGCTCTATAATGATTTTAACGATTAAAAACAAAACAAAAATAGACATATTTTTTTATATTTTTTCCTGATATTGATATTTTCTGATATTACTGTTTAAAGCCTTTATCGGCCGATATTCTTGGGAGGACCGATTTATCTGCCCGTCTTCATAAAGGTGATAGCAGCGGCTAAGGCAGCCTCCTACTACTGTCACTTTGACACTTAACTTTGTATAATTGTATTGGTGCCAGATCTTTTCACTATCATTTTTAAAAACACAATCGGTTGCAAATCGGTTATCGGTGGTTATATACTGTGTACCTGATATACATGACTTGACACGGAGTTGCACTACTCACTTCAGTGTGATTTTGTTTTTTCTCTGTTTCCTGCAGCCACCGGGGTGAAGATGTTGACCCTGAACCTGGAGAAGCTCTCTGTGGCCACAGACGGTCTGGGGAACACAGGCTTCTTCACGCTCATCTACAACCAGGGCTTCGAGGTGGTCATCAACAACTACAAGTTCTTCGCCTACTTCAAGGTAAACCTCACTGCAATGCTTAGAACTCTCTTATTGCCCTTGACGCCGCTGACGCTTTAAACCAGGGGTTTTCAACCTTTTTGACACCAGGGACCACCATTTATTCAGTATTTGAGCCATGGACCATCATTTGAGGACATTTTAGCCCCCACAGACCCAAAACTAAAGATTTATTTTGCTTTTGTCCACAATTCCAGGCTGGATTTGGGAAACCAAACAGTCCATCATACAGATCAAAATGACCATTAATCTTCTACATTCTCTAGTTGTGTAGACTTGGGCTAATTCACATGATGAATATTTTAACTCTTGAGAGTGTAAAATGAAACCAAATGGAACCGCAAGGGTCCATTTGGTTTCATTTTTACACTCAAGAGTTACAGTACATCTGTTTAACCAACTTAGCTGGGGACCACCTGGAAGGAACCCTCCCAGGGACCACTTGTGGTCCCCAGACATCATGTTGAAAACCTCTACTTTAAACGATGAATGACCTTGATGCCATTGAGACTTTATTCAATCCCTAATGATTGTGACATTAATTTCAGGCGATTAACATTTTATTTAGCATGATCGGCTAACGGCCGGTAGTACTCACTTAGAAATGGCCCAAATTGTCGGGTGCACACGCTCGGTCTGCATGTCCATTGCTGATCATAATCCAAACATTGGCGTGTCATTACAGCTTGATTTGACTTATACATGCAGGAGTTGACACTTAAGGTCTCCGAGGCACTTGCCCACTGGGCAAGTGCAAGTCAGGTTCTACTTGCCCTCAGGTCATGGTCACTTGCCCCCCAAAAATATATTGTAAATTTTGCATTTAAATTTACTTCCTACTTGGGTGCTTTAAACCAGGGGTTTTCAACACGTGGTCCCTGAGAGGGTTCCAGGTGATCCCCAGCTAAGTTGATTAACCAGATGTAACTCTTGAGAACGTAAAAAATGAAACCAAATGGACCCTTGCGGGTCCATTTGGCTTCATTTTTACACTCTCAAGAGTTAAAATTCATCATCTTAATTAGCCCAGGTCTACACAACTAGAGAATGTAGAAGATTAATGGCCATTTTTATCTGTATGTTAATTTGCCTGTTTTGTGTCCCAAATCCAGCCTGGAATTGTGGACAAAAGCGCAATAAGTTGTAGCATACTTGCCCGATCGGGCAACCAGGTAGCAGTCTTCTCTTGCCCCACCATTTTTTTTTTTCTTGCCCCAGGCAAGTGGGCAAGTGTTAGTGTCAAGCCCTGTATATGATTAGATAACACGATCACTCCAATCGAGGCCTTGATGAGAATAACAACAGCCTCTTTCCAAAGCAGCAGTGAAACGGACAGACCTGAAGTACTCATTACTCTGCCATCGTCTGCATTACTGCCACCTACTGGGTGTTATCATACAGTATAGTATATTTTCAACTCTACAAATGACGAGTATTTGGAATTATATACTTATAATTTGATAAATACAAAATATGTGATCAGATATGGTGCTTTGTTCCCCATGTCGGGAAAATTTCTGAAAATTCAAATGGCTTTTTCTCAGTTTTGCTATTTTGGGACACTCAGATTTAAATGCTCATAACTACTACAAAAATGCTCCAATTTCCTTGAGTGATGCATCATATGAAAGCTTACGTTGTATACTTTAATAATCTGTAAAAACAGAAAATTGATCCTGGCCTACATGAGGCACAAATTAGCAGGTGCTGTCACATATATGAAAATTGGGGTTCAATGTTGGCATGATTAGGAATAATGAAGTGAGCAATGAGAGGGTTATAAATAACAAGCCAGATAATGACTAAATTATCTTTGCTCACAAAGCCTTGAATTCATTTTTTTTACCCCTTTTTAGTCCTGGAGCCAGACCTCCAATATTGGAGTGTTAATTAATTAATTAATAGCCATATTAAATTGTTAATAGCAGGGTTAGGTTAGGTGCTGTGACTGGCAAGTGGCCCAGTGACTTTTCGAAAATGATCTATATCAGTGGTTTTCAACCTTTTTCATACCAGGGCCCACTATTTATTCAGCATTTGATCCACGGACCACCATCTGATGACATTTTATCCCTACAGACCCCAAAACAAGATTTATTTTGCTTTTGTCCACAATTCCAGGCTGGATTTTGTGGAAAAAAACAGTCAAACATCCAGATTAAATTGACCATTAATCTTCTAATCTTCTCTTGTTGTGTAGACTTGGGCTAATTCAGATGATGAATTTTATAACTCTTGAGAGAGTAAATATGAAACCATTTGTTTCACGTTTACGCTCTCAAAGAGTTACCTCTGGATAACCAACTTTCCATCATTTAGCCTGGGGACCACCTGGAACTCTCTCAAGGACCATTGTTGGTCCCCGGATCGCCGGTTGAAAACCACTGGTTTATAGGATCAATTTAATGAAATTAGGCTACTATATGATAAACCCTTCCAGAATAGTAGCGTTTTCATATATTACATGTTTTGCACATTACCTTATATGATGTCTAATAATTTTTATACAATAAATCATTGTCTTTGTGTAAGTGATCAACTGGGGACGTTTCATACTGTGAAAATGAAATCAAAGACAAAAAAAAGCCAAGATTAAAAAGGTAGTTTAAACCAGATTATGGCTTAAACCGTGTTGGTGTAAATGGATCTCCTTGTGTCAAAGTAGCAGATTCACAAGCTCGAAACATTGCACAATGCAAATGGATATGCTGTACATACAATATCAAGATATTAGTCTGGAACTTTGGTGTGGAAGATTTATATCCAAGGAGGTTTACAAACCTATTCCACTTCACAAAGTCTCACTTTGAATAGTAGGCTCTATTCATCATTAATGCCATTAACTATTCTGATGTATTCTCGTGCGTGCGCGTGTGCAGTGCACGCCCCACCTTGCCTCCAGTGGTTGCCACCACTGGTGTGTGTGAATGTGGGAAGTGCTGCTTCCCACATTCGCCACGCTACTTCCCGATGTATGAATGAATGGACCATTGTAAGCACTTTGAGTATACACGCAGTTCATAGAAAAGCGCTATAAAAATGCAATCCATTATACAAATGCAATCCATTAAGAGCCTGAATAGATTTTGGGGTCCCATCGATCCATTATCCCATACACCTGCACACTTAAATATCTCTGTTCAACTTCAAAGCCTAAAAAACACACAAAAATGTGATGCATAATGTATAATGCTCATTGACAAAAAAAAAAAAAATCAATTAGATTTTTGTTAATGAATTACAATTGTGACAGTTAATTGTCATAATCCTGTGCAGTAGATTGAAGTTGTGTTGGAGTGAGTGCTGAACAGATGGGAGACATTACTGGCTGGCATCGGTTCGTACCAGGGTTGCCAACTGACAAAATGCACTAGTGTCACTTCAAAAATGCACTAGAATGCGCTAGAGCAGTGGGTTTTCAACCATTTTCATGCCAGGGCCCACTATTTATTCTGCAGTTTAGCCACAGAGGACCATCATTTGATGTTGACTTTAGTCTCTCGGACTAATTTAAGAGAGATAACTGGCAAAATGTTGGTCAAAATAGCAATTCTTCTACATTTTCTAAATGTGTAGATTCTTGGAAATTAGGTAATTCAGATGTATAAATGTAATTTAACTTTTGAGAGCATAAAATGAGACCAAATGGACCCTTAATGGTTCCTTTTTAGTTTCATTTTACGCTCTCAAGAGCTGCAGATCCATAAGGGTCCATTTGGTTACCAATGGTCCTTTCTATGAAGGAAGGAGGACTCTTATCATAGGAGGAAAAATAGTGAAAAACGAGGGTTTTATTTCTGACGCCTGTCAACCAATTTCGCCCCAACTCACCAGCAAAAAAAGCACTAGATTTTCCACCAGGAGTTTTTTCACTAATTTTGGTGCTAGGGGGGGTCTGGAAAAAAAGCTAAATATAGTGACAAATGTGCCAAGTTGGCAATACTGATCGGTTGGCATGTCAGAGACATTTGAGGGTTTTGCTTCTCCTGTTTGCTTTCTGTTCCGTTTTTAATCATTTATTTTTTTCCACTTGGACTCACATGACTCTTTCTCTGCCGTGGTTTTTATTGCTAAGAGGAAGCGCCAAGTTCAGTCTGTCTAAAAACAAAAAAAACAGTGTGGATGAGATGATTCACTCAGCAAACTTCCACACTGGAGACACTGAGTCAGTCAGTCATTCTCTTCTACACAGACAGACAGCAGAGCAGACAGACAGTCTTCCACACAGACAGCAGAGCAGACAGACAGACAGTCTTCCACACAGACAGACAGCAGAGCAGACAGACAGTCTTCCACACAGACAGACAGCAGAGCAGACAGACAGACAGTCTTTCACACAGACAGCAGAGCAGACAGACAGTCTTCCACACAGACAGCAGAGCAGACAGACAGTCTTCCACACAGACAGCAGAGCAGACAGACAGTCTTCCACACAGACAGCAGAGCAGACAGACAGTCTTCCACACAGACAGCAGAGCAGACAGACAGACAGCTTTCACACAGACAGACAGCAGAGCAGACAGACAGACAGTCTTCCACACAGACAGACAGCAGAGCAGACAGACAGTCTTCCACACAGACAGCAGAGCAGACAGACAGACAGCTTTCACACAGACAGACAGCAGAGCAGACAGACAGACAGCTTTCACACAGACAGACAGCAGAGCAGACAGACAGACAGACAGACAGCTTCCACACAGACAGACAGCAGAGCAGACAGACAGACAGTCTTCCACACAGACAGCAGAGCAGACAGACAGACAGACAGACAGTCTTCCACACAGACAGCAGAGCAGACAGACAGACAGACAGTCTTCCACACAGACAGCAGAGCAGACAGACAGACAGACAGTCTTCCACACAGACAGCAGAGCAGACAGACAGACAGACAGTCTTCCACACAGACAGCAGAGCAGACAGACAGTCTTCCACACAGACAGACAGCAGAGCAGACAGACAGACAGCTTCCACACAGACAGACAGCAGAGCAGACAGACAGACAGCTTTCACACAGAGAGGAGAGCAGACAGCTTCCATATTCTGTTCTCTAGAGCATGGGTTTTTCAACAGGTGGTCCGGGGACCACCAGTGGTCCTTGAGAGGGTTCCAGGTGGTCCCCAGGCTAAATGATGGAAAGTTGGTTAACCAGATGTAACTCTTGAGAATGTAAAAATGAAACCAAATGGACCCTTGCGGGTCAATTTGGTTTCATTTTCACACTCTCAAGAGTTAAAATATTTATCTGAATTAGCACCACTTAGTTAAGAAGTTTACACTGTTTTCTTGACAAAATACAGCCTGGAATTGTGGACAAAACCAGAAGAATTCTTTAATTTTAGGTCTTTGGTGTGAAAATGTAATCGAATGGTGGTCCGTGGCTCAAATGCTGAATAAATGGTGGGCCCTGGTATGAAAAAGGTTGAAAACCCCTGCTCTATAGAGCCAACAGTGATGTTCAGATTCCACACGGCACGTGTTGGCTTACTAATGTGGAAATTCTACTGTTTTGTTTTTCAAGGTTTCACTTTATTGTCATTTTTACACGTTGCCATGAAAAAAAACGAAAGACATACTCAGTGCCAGCCAGTGCATAATAATAAAAAAATCAATAAATAAAAACTAAAACCAGCAGCATAAAAAACAGAATAAATAAACACGTTTACCGGCTTGCCTATTGTTAGTGGATAAAGCTGTCTGTTAAATGCCTACAGCAGGGGTTTTCAACAGGTGGTCCGGGGACCACCAGTGGTCCTTGAGAGGGTTCCAGGTGGTCCCCAGCTAAGTTGGTTAACCAGATGTAACTCTTGAGAACGTAAAAATGAAACCAAATGGACCCTTGCGGGTCCATTTGGTTTCATTTTTACACTCTCAAGAGTTGAAATATTCATCATCTGAATTAGCCATTTTGGAATGTATGTTTTGCCTGTTTTGTTTCCCAAATCCAACCTGGAATTGTGGACAAAAGCAAAGCAAATGGCTCTGTGGGGCTAAAATATCCTCAAATGGTGGTCCATGGCTCAAATCCTGAATAAATGGTTGTCCTTGGGATGAAAAAGGTTGAAAACCCCTGACCTACAGTGTGATTTGTCTTGTCTGTGTCGTTCTGTAGTACTCAGAGGACGGTTCCGAGGTGACCAGCTACTGTGACCAGACCATGCCAGGGTGGGTCCATGACGTCCTGGGGAACAACTGGGCCTGCTTCGTGGCCAAGAGGGTGCAGCCAACACCGCCTCGCATCGACGCCAAGCCCCTGCTAATGAACAAGGACGGACGCAGGTCAGACCAGTCAACCTGATCATAGGAAGAACTCCATTCAATTCAAATGAGCTTTATTGGAATGAGAAAACAAAGCTAGTATCGCAGATAGAATACACAACAGTTGAAAATGGGGGGGAAATATATACATTTGGTAGGGGCAGGGGTTGATACTAAGGTCTCCGAGGCACTTGCCCATCGGGCAAGTGCAAGACAGGTTCTACTTGCCCTCAGGTCATGGTCACTTGCCCCCCAGGTACCAGGTGGTCCCCAGTTAAGTTGGTTAACCAGATGTAACTCTTGAGAGTGTAAAAATGAAACCAAATGGACCCTTGCGGGTCCATTTGGTTTCATTTTTACACTCTCAATAGTTAAAATTCATCATCTTAATTAGCCCAGGTCTACACTGTAGAAGATTAATGGTCATTTTGATGTGTATGTTAATTTGCCTGTTTTGTTTCCCAAATCCAGCCTGGAATTGTGGATATCTAGAAAGCAGGGAAAGACACAGAGGCAGAGTGCAATGGCTGCCTTCAAGACAAATTTATCTTGTGTTGTGTTATAGTGCACTATGTTGCACACTTGCCCAATCGGGCAACCAGGTAGCAGTCTTCACTTGCCCCACCATTTTTTTTTACTTGCCCCGGGCAAGCGGGCAGGTGTTAGTGTCAAGCCCTGGTAGGGGTACAGACTTTTTAAACAGTTATGCCACATTGCATCGTTTTATCCATGTTATAAAGGACATAGAGATTTCTCTTTCTATTAAAACGAAGAGCGTCAATTACTCGCCTCTTAGGACAAATAGCGACATTTCTTTAAGATTATGCAGAAAAACAGAGAGAGAAAAATCAGATGTAAGGTGTGTTTGAATGTAGCGGCTCTGTTTACATGGGCGGGGTTCGATGGTACAGACTGTAGTCCTTCGGGTGGTTGTATTCCACTGGCCAATCGTCTTTTGTCAAAACAATTCACAAATCTTGCTGCTGATTGGTGAACTCGGGTTAAAACTGCAGATTCACTGCGACTGTGAATGAACGTCACCGGAGTGTTCAAAACCGTGTCAAATATCAAACCACAGGGATAGACAATAAGGGAAATTTGCCACTGGCCCTTCGGGCCAGTGGCTTTTAAGGATCACTGGCCCCACAACTGTAACCACTGGCCCAGGTAATCGATCCCCATAGTTTGCAAAAAAAAAAGACCACTTTCGATTCAATAGCACTTATTATTGCTGATCATTCAAGTAATAACAGCACTCTTTCACGGGGGTCAAAACTGGCAGACCGCTCAGCAAGCTGACCCTACAATGCATAATGCTTAAAATAATTAAAGCAAATGGTGAAAGAATGCCAGCATCCAACATAATATATAAATAATCATAACAAGTAGTTATACATTTCTACAGCCTTAAATGTATTTGATCGAACATAACATTTAATATACACGAAGCATTACTTCTCTCTGCCCCTTCTTGGACAAAAAAGCAATTCTTGTATTTTTTCACTGTTCAAGACAAATATACAGTATATCAAATAAATATAGATAGCATTAGATAGTGATCCAGGGCTAGTAAAGGCTAACAATGGGCTTATGCTGGCATACATGCACCATATTATAAACTGTACTTTACTACTGCAGCTAATAAACAAATAACTGTGATACATTACAAGCAGTGGTTTCCAACCTTTTTGACAACAGGGCCCACTATTTATCCAGCATTTGAGCCAAGGACCACCATTTGATGACATTTTAGCCCTACAGATCCCAAAACTAAAGATTTCTTTTGTTTTTGTCCACAATTCCAGGCTGGATTTTTGCAAACAAAACAGGCAAACAGTAAATCAAAGTGACAATTCATCTTCTACATTCTCTAATTGTGTAGGGTTAATTTAGATGAATATTTTAACTCTTGAGAGTGTAAACATGAAACCAAATGGACCCGTAAGGGTACATTTGGTTTCATATATTTTAAAATATTGTAATATATAGCCTCAATCATGTACAGTATATTCGTTCGATTGAGGTTTTGCCTTATAGAATACATGGTGATCAGTTTTTCAAATCAATCAAATACACTGCTGGGAAAACCCCTAACAATTAGAGCCTACGCAGCGCACGTGTGTCTCTAAGCTGCGCAGATACAAAGGACAACTTTAGCCTATCTCTCTTCATATAGTTTGAAGTCATATAAAAACGTATACCTATACCCAATGGAATACAAAATATATAAAATATAAACTGTATTGACAAGTCGGAATTAAAGTAATCGCTTGAAAACCGAGTGAGAATGTGACATTTGTAATCTCAAAACTTTGGATCGGAACGCATGAGTCAATGCGCTGTTGACAGACGCTTGGATTCAGTGGTAAGTGCTTGCTTATACAATGCGCAGTGCAACACGTAGGCCTAGATACAGGACAACGTGTGAGAGAATATGCAGTCTGAACAATCGTTGCACATAGGCTGTGTATGGCAGAATTAAACATATTTTGAGGTGGAGGACTGCTGTCGCATTGTGACGTGCGAGATGCTGAGCTGATAGTTGGGTCGTTTCCGACCGTTCCGTGACCGTGGAGAGCAAAGGTCCGTTTCTCAATGGAATTATCATCCAAGAGGGTTATTAAACAAATTTGGCCGGGGTGTACTTTCTGAAAGTGCGGGGAATTTTTTTTAGAGCCCATAATCCAAAATGTCCGCCCAAAAATGTGTTTTTTCCTTCATAACTTGAAATGCATTGATTTTACACCCCATAAATGTATTGAACGTTAATACAAAGTTGGGCATTACGGACAATTTGGTACCAAGCACATGTCTGTATCTTCTATGGTTCTCGAGATACAGCATATAGGTACTTTCACAGATTGAGGAGAGCAAGACATTTGTAACATTGATTCTTAAGTCAATCAAATAGTGATACAGGTATGAAAATTGGTACGCACAATCTTCAGACGCCACTAGATGGCAGACCCCAAAATCCAAGATGTCTGTCCAAAAATGTGTTTTTTCATTCATAACTCGAACTCGAAGATTTTAAGCCCCATAAATGTATTGAACATTAATATAAAGTTGGGCATTATGGACATTTTGATACCAAGTACATGTCTGTATGTACTACGGTTCTTGAGTTACAACATATAGGTAGTGATGAGGCACCATAAGGGTAACATTTTGGCACGTTTCACTCATTTACTCAAATATCCCTTTATCACCATGTCTACTATGTTCAGGAAACGAAGCTACATGGGTCTGCTATCATAAACCACTTCAGGTTTTTTAATTGATGAAACGGGTCGGGAGTTATTAAACTGAACGTGAATGCTGTTCCAGTGTTAAATTTAGTGCGCACATTTTGCGAAGATAAGCCAGGCAGAGTCTGTGCATCACACCGAGTCTGTGCTTCGCAATAAGAGTATATGTGAAGTGGACGCACCAAGTGTAGCATGTGTCATAATGCCAGGCTATAATATGCTAATAAGTGCAATAGGCTAAAACGTGCAATAGGCTAATAGTGTAATAGTGTAATATATGCAATAGTGCCATAGGGTAATATGTGTAATAGTGCAATATATGTGCATTAGGGTAATATGTGTAATAGTGCAATACATGTGCATTAGGGTAATGTGTGTAATAGTGCAATATTTGTGCATTAGGGTAATAGTGTAATATATGCAATAGTGTAATAGGGCTAATAGTGCAATAGTGTAGTATATGTGCAATAGGCTAATAGTATATTATATACAGTAGTGTAATAGGGTATTATGTGTAATAGTGTAATAAGTGCAATAGTCTAATAAATGTAATAGTGTAATATTTGTGCATCAGGGTAATAGTGTAATAGTGGATATATGCAATAGTGGTATGGTGTAATAGGTAATATGTATAATAGTGCAATAGTGTAATTACTGTAATAAGTAAAATAGGCTAATAAGTGTAATAGTGCAATATTTGTGCATTAGGGTAATAGTGTAGTATATGTATTAGCGTAATGGTGTAATAGTGTAATAGGGTATTATGTGTAATAGTGCATTAAGTGTAATAGTGTAATATGTGTGCATTGGGGTAATAGTGTAATATGTGTAATTGTGTAATAGTGTAATAAGTACAATAGGCTTATAACTGTAATAGTGTGATATCTGTGCATTAGGGTAATGGTGTAATATATGCAATAGTGGCATAGTGTAATTGTCCTATTACACTATACCACTATTGCATATTTTACACTATTACCCTAATGAACATGTTACATTATTAGACGTATTAGCCTATTGCACTTATTACAAATATTACACTATTACACATATTACACTATTACCCCAATGCACACATATTACACTATTATACTATTACACTTAATGCACAAATATTGCACTATTACACTTATCAGCCTATTGTACTTGTACTACACTATTACATATATTACCCTATTACACTCTACCGCTATTACATATATTGCACTATTACACTATTACCCTAATGCACAAATAGTACACTATTACACTTATTAGACTATTGCACTTATTACACTATTACACATATTATCCTATTACACTATGCCACTACTGTATGTAATATACTATTAGCCTATTGCATATATTACAATTACACTACTACCCTAATGCACAAATATTGCACAATTTCACATATTACCCTAATGCACATATAATGCACTATTACACATATTACCCTATGGCACTATTGCATGTATTACACTATTAGCCTATTGTACATACAGTATATTATGCTATTGCACGTATTAGCCTATTGCACTTATTAGCATATTATACCCTGACACTATGACACATGCTACACTTGGTGCGTCTGCTTCACATATACTCTTATTGTGAAGCACAGACTCAGTGCAATGCACAGACAGGACAATTCTGCCTGGCTTATCTTCGTAAAATGTGCGCAGCAAATTTAACACTGGAACAGCATTCTCGTTCGGTTTAATAACTCCCGGCCCGTTTCATCAATTGAAAAACTTGAAGTGGTTTATGATAGCAGACCCATGTAGGTCCATTTCCTGAACATAGTAGACGTGGTGATAAAGGGATCTTTGAGTAAATAAGTGAAACGTGCCAAAATGTTACCCTTATGGTGCCTCATAACTACCTATATGTTGTAACTCAAGAACCGTAGTACGTACAGACATGTGCTTGGTATCAAAATGTCCGTAATGCCCAACTTTATATTAACGTTCAATACATTTATGGGGCTTAAAATCTTTGTATTTCGAGTTACGAATGAAAAAACACATTTTTGGACGGACATCTTGGATTTTGGGGGCTTCCATCTTGGAATTTTGCAGAGCATGCAGTACTTTTAGAAATAGTGGGGTTTGAAGAGTGTGTGTACCAATTCCCATGCCTCTATCACCATTTGATTGACTTAAAAATCAGTGTTAATAATGCCTTGCTCTCCTCAATCTGTGAAAGTACCGATATGCTGTATCTCAAGAACCATAGGAGACACAGACATGTGCTTGGTACCAAATCGTCCGTAATGCCCAACTTTGTATTAATGTTCAATACATTTATGGGGCGTAAAATCAATGCATTTCATGTTATGAAGGAAAAACCACATTTCCGGGCAGACATTTTGGATTATGGGCTCTAAAAAAAATTCCCCGCACTTTCAGAAAGTACACCCCGGCCAAATTTGTTTAATAACCCTCTTAGATGATAATTCCATTGAGAAACGGACCTTTGCTCTCCACGGTCACGGAACGGTCGGAAACGACCCAACTATGAGGGCATGTTGCGCGTCAGGCAGAAATGAGGAGGTCTGCAAACACCATACGCTATAGTAATGATAGTATTAATAGTGTTTTGTGAGCTATGCTGGTCTATGCTCGGTTGTGAGATGGGGCCGGGGGTTTTAAGAACATTTTAGAACGGGAACAAGTAGCTGCATCTCTTCTCTACAGTAGTGCGCTGGCAAGTGAACGGGGGGAGCGGGCTTACACGAGAGCAAGCCAAGTCAGTTGTATAGCTCTGCGTAGCCGCTGTTCCATGCAGACGGTGGTGCGCACACAACAGGCGACTTGGGTTTGAGATCACATAACGTAAATGCGGTTGTTTTTTGTGCTAATACGAAACGAAATATAAATGAAGTTGAAAAAAAAATCTCTCTATATATATATATATATATATTGTGAAATAAAATTGTATTTATTATTAATTTATTTTTAAGAGGTATTTTTCTATACTGGCCCAAGGGGGCCAGTGAGTGGCGCCATTTGGTGGTCCGAAGGGGTTTTGAAACCATCGGGGGCCAGCGGGCCAATTATATTGTCGAACCCTGACCCATATGGGGATGATCTTCACGTTATTTCCAAGATGTATTCACAAATGTATATAACTAGGAACTTATCCGTTTGAATATATGGACACCAAAATATACAGTGGGTATTTGCATTGCTCCCTATGGCTGAAAAGGGAATTGCTTTGTGGATGGGAAAATTTAATGCACCAATAAAAGGCATTATTAATCAATAATTTGTTAATTTGTTAATCTCTTCATAATATTATGGTCAATGCCCATGTGAAAAGTTACGGTGGTTTCAGACAGACATTCATTCAGACAGACATTTCCTTATTTATAGTATGGATAAAGCTATAGCTAAGCTATTCTGGGCCAGATCTGACTAGTTGATTTAAATTAGTCTGGTCTCAATCTGACTCTCGATCTGACACAACCAAGACTTCACTAATTCGTCACGGTCCTGACCATGTTCTGTTTATGCAGCGTGTTAAAAACGCAGCCCACAATTGTCAATGTTTAACTAGCAAAAGAGAGAGACTTGAAAAACAGTCATCAAGGGACACTGGTTTCACTCCCATTTATCAAGTCTGTTTTGGTGGAGCATTTTTATATGAGATTTTTCTATGTCCTTCCCCATCAGTCTGCTCCAGCGGCCGTACAAACACAACCTGGACTTCATCGATGCCATTAACTCTGTCCAGAGGTCCTGGACGGCCGTGGCGTACCCTGAGCACGAGCTCTACAGTCTGGAGGAGCTGCAGCGCCGTGCTGGAGGACCAGCCTCACGCATCCCCAGGTAGGACTGGAACACAGAGACGGCAAAATCAATTTGCGACTGCGGCAGGCGCCGAGACTGTTGGTAAACTTTTGCAACGCCTGCTGCGGCAGTTTTTTTTTTTAACTATCAAACGTCTTGGCCATCAGCCGACCGTTCCCTACTAAACCTAACCTTAACCCTAAACAAAACACCACTGGTTACCAACCAGTGGTAGAGTCACTCGTTGGTAACCGCAATGTTGCTGGTTCGAATCCATCGACACTAACCCAGGTTAGTGTCAATGTGCAAGATACTAGGATCATAATAATAATAATAATACATTTTATTTATAAGGCGCCTTTCAGGACACTCAAGGTCGCCAAACAATCATGTGCAAGAAACTAGGATCATGTGAAGCACAATCTATGTAAAGTGCCTTGGATAAAAGCCATACTATAACTAATAGGCCTGCAAAAAAAAATCGATTCGAGTCAGAATCGCGATTTTACTTCCGCCAGATTCAGAATCGATTCACATTTTCCCTAAATCGATTTTTTTTTTACTTATTTTTTCCCCTTCTGGGCCGCCGTAGAGTATAAACAGAGTTACGACAACTCCGTCCACTTCATGGGGCCAGTCCAGCGGCGGCAGTTTGCCCCTAATCGTGCTGCATTAACAGCGCTCGAGCGCTCCGTTTCTGACCCCTTAATGTCGCAACTCAGATGGCTCCATAGAGTAATGATGGCTCTGACTTCCGCGATGGGCTACTGTGTTGTTGTTGTTTTCTGCAGTATGCGCGAAATAGTTTTATTAACACTGGCAGCCTGCCTGCCTGAGCAAAGCCTGTCCAGAGGGGAAAGGAGCCGGCCGTTTGTGTGTGTGTGTTTGTGTGTGAGAGAATCATCATATTTTCCGTCCCGTTCGCAAAGAAATCTATGTAGAAGAGCCGCCATTGGACTGACCCCATGAAGTGAAGGGAGTTAGGTAAGTCTGTCTACACATAGCCTCGAATCCAGACTCTCATCTACGCTGGTCTACACATCTAGTAGAAGAGGTGCGACATTGAGGTGTCCGAATTTGAATGGCCTGAATAGGGACAAACCGGAGCTTACGACGGGCACTTGTATGGAGTCGAGTCGTAATAGTTCTATTGGCTGCAGCGATGTGTGTGTGTGCTGCTCAGATGATCAACTGACGTGGGCTTTGGACAAACAAATCCTCTGTGAACGTTTTGATCAGAGTAGCCTAGTTTAGAGTAGTTCACTGTGTTTACCTGACGCTAAAAGCATGCTAATAATGACTGCTAAATGTAAACAAATGTATGCTACAGAACAGTTAGAGACAATCAGCTGATGGTCAATCAAGTGGCTGATGGTCGGCCATCAGATATTCAAATGATAATCAGGTGGCTTTTGTTTAACTGCAAGCTATAGTGTCAATATGCATAGAGTACAGTTAGACCAATTGGAAAACAATTGGGGAAACAAGACGCTGAGAACAACAAATCATGACTTGTAATTTTTTTTTTTTTTTTTTTTTTACCAAACTGTAAATAAAAGTACCAAATGAAGAAGAATGTTTCTGTAAAACATGCTTACAGAAAGCACAATACAACAGGGGGTAGATCATGCTCAAATCCCATTGAACCATTTTGTAAAAAAGAAAAAGAAAAAGAAAAGAAGAAAGCTTTAGAATTGTGGGGGGCATCTTTTTGAATCGAGAATCGAAAAAAATCGAAAATCGTTTTTGAATCGAATCGTGACCCAGAAAATCGATTCTGAATCGAATCGTGGGACACCCAAAGATTCACAGGCCTAATAACTAAGCAAATGTTTGTCTGTCCGTCTGAATGAATGAATGAATGTCTGAAACAGGCATAAGTCTGTCCTGGCTGCACCAATCGCTCTGATTTTTCGCACGGTCATTGAGCATAATATTAGCAAGAGACTAACGTAGCCCTTTTTTCAAATTAACACATCCTTGATTAATAATCAATTTATTTTTGCTCGACAATTTCCCCATTAGGAAATGGGGAACAAGTGTTGCGGCGTTCGACAACAACATGGAATATAACGATATAATCCACCATGATGATAAGAGAGGGGAACAGCGCTGACTCTCGCTTAGACACTAGTGAGACATACAATGAATCGCCGATCCTCCATGCAGCCTCACATTTCCTTAATCACTCAGTGGTTACTGCAGCGCAGCTACTCACAGAAAAAACATAGCGTCGGATGTGCGATGCGCGTGTAGCCTACACACAGGGTGTCTCCCTTCGACTCTACACTAATGGCTTAACTCGGTGGTTCTCAACCAGTAGTCTGGGGACCTTTTGAGAGGATTCCAGGTGGTCCCCAGGCCAACTTTTTTCCTATGCATGTGTGCGTGTACACACACGTGTCTCCCTCCGACCGCACTAATGGTTTAACACTGTGGTTTTCAACCAGTGATCTGGGGACCACCAGTAGTACATCACATGATTAGTTGCCCATTACCCATTTGGACTTCACATATTCTACGGGTAAGGTCCTAGTATGCCTAAACCTAACCATAACTCTCGACCGCAAGGCCAACGGTCGCGACAGTTATGAAACTGCCACGGCAGTTATGAAACTGCCACGGCAGTTATGAACCCGTCGTGACCATTATTCAAAACGGTTGTGACAGTTATGACGACGTATGGTCGCAAAGTGGTGTGACAGAGGTTGAATACCTGTTGCGACAGATTTATAACTGCCGCGACCCCTGCCGCAGTCGCAAATTGATATTGTACTTCCTCGGGAACACTGATCGAAAAGTAGTTGACATGAATACAATTTTATTTTGTACATAATCGTCATTTATTTCCAATGGGTTTGAAAAGGGAAAATGCTCAAACGGATGAAATGAAAAGTATATTATCATTATTAAATGCATCAGTAATGTCTTTGTATATGTAAATGATTTCTTGTCCTTGTCTGCTCTGTGCAGTTTCTAATTACGTAGCCTGAAAGGCAAACGGAAATTAATATATTTTTCTCCTCCAAAGTTAACAATAGATATAACAATAGATATAATTCAAGGTTTCTCTTGGCGCCGTCCACGCGGGGCTCGTGGACATCCCGTTAGAACCCCTCCGCCGGTCACGCGGACGGCTCGTATCACGACGAGATGTAGATTTCATTCTTTAATCCAACTATTAGTCCGTGCGCATCGTCTGATGATCATCCCGTTGCTGACTTTCATTTGGGACAGAATTGGGGACAACTTTTTTTTTTTCCGTCCCATTGACATGCATTCAACCCAATGCATTCAAAACGGCTCTCCTCCGGTTTGCCCCCTCAATGTCGCTGG
The DNA here is from genome assembly GCA_039105355.1 of Benthosema pterotum. Classification (NCBI taxonomy): domain Eukaryota; kingdom Metazoa; phylum Chordata; class Actinopteri; order Myctophiformes; family Myctophidae; genus Benthosema; species Benthosema pterotum. The sequence goes on along the minus strand of CM076977.1, from coordinate 53,536 downwards.
CGCATGGGTTAAGCAGCCAGGGCTACACAGCTCTTCCTGACTTGTGACCCGGATGTTTTTGGGTACATCGCCAGATGATCGATTAGGCAAGACAACAGACACAGCATAACAGAAACAGCACATCCTGTTTAGGAGATCTGAGCTTCAAAATAAGGGCTTTTTTACCGATCGAACTGGTTTGAGCCGCGGCAATGGAGAGGAAACAAAGAAGATCCGATCGCGGTCAATGAGTTAACAATAGATATAATGTGCTTGTGCATGAAGTGCGTGGCAAAGGGAGTTTTAACTATTAACAGTTTGTTGCACCTCATGAGCCTCATGATGCTTGTATAGCACCACAACTGTCCCTAAGAACCAGTGAAGAACCGCTGAGGCGCTGGGGTGCGATATAGCTCCTCATTGGTGATATATACCACTGGTTTTCAACCTTTTTGATCCCAGGGCCCACTATTTATTCAGCATTTGAGCCACGGACCACCATTTGAGGACATTTTAGCCCCACAGACCCCAAAACTAAAGATTTCTTTTGTTTTTGTCCACAATTCTAGGCTGGATTTGGGCGGGAAAAAAACAGTCCCAACATACAGATCAAAATGACCATTAATCTTCTACATTCTCTAGTTGTGTAGACTTGGGATAATTCACATGATGAATATTTTTAACTCTTGAGAGTGTAAACATGGACCCGCAAAGGTCCTTTTTGGTTTCATTCATTCTTTTTAAAATAGTTTAAAAAGGCAAATACGTTTAAGGGATAAGGGGGTAGGCCATAGTTTCAGTTCCTAACTGTATCTGTCTCCATGGTGACGTCAGACGTGTTAGCCCCGCCCCTGTGACAGCTGAACTGATGAAGATGGCGTCTGGACTCCCTGAGCGCTGGGACTGGAGAGACGTGGACGGAGTCAACTACCTCAGCCCTGTCCGGAACCAAGGTGAGCCTTCCATTATATTCATTATTATAGAGAAGTCCCCCCCTATCCTACTCTACCATAAGCTTAGAATGGGGCTTTGGGTCAGTGTTGACAACTGCCAAAATCCAAAATACACTGGTGGCACTTAAAAAATGCACTAGAGCAGTGGTTTTCAATCATTTTCATACCAGCGCCCCACTATTTATTCTGCATTTTAGCCACGGAGCTAAGTTGAGTGTAGTCTCTCAGAGTAATTTAGGAGAAATAACTGGTAAAATGTTGGGCAAAATAGCACTAGATGTGTCTAAATGTGTAGATTCTTGAATATTAGGTAATTCAGATGTTTAAATAGAATTTAACTTTTCATTTTACAAGTTACGGATCTTTAAGAGTCCATTTGGTTACCAATGGTCCTTTCTAGGAGGAAGGATTCTTATCATGGGAGGAAAAATGGTGAAAAACAAGGGTTTTATCTCTGGCGCCTGTCAACCAATTTCACCGCAAATCAGCAGCAAAAAAAAGCACTAGATTTTCCGCCAGGAGTTTTTCACTCCACTAGCGGGTCTGGAAAAAAAAAGCTAAACGCTAAATATAATGACAAATGTGCCAAGTTGCCAACACTGGCTTTGGGATGTTGCTCAGATTTCTCATTTCTCCAAAATTATTGTTATGAAAGCTGCACTGCACCGTCGGATGTTGTGACTCTCCGACCTCCTCTTCTGGAGAAAATGGGAACCAAATGGACCTGTTGAGTCGTGGTCCATTAGGTTATGAAATGTGAATCATTTTGCTGGGGACCCCTCAAGGCCCCATAGACCCAGCCCCTGTGAGGACCAGTGGTTTACACCCCTCCCCGCTGCGCTGTGTGTTTCTCAGGGTCGTGTGGAAGCTGCTACTCCTTCGCCACCATGGGGATGCTGGAGGCTAGAATCAGAGTCCTGACCAACAACACAGAGACCCCCGTCCTCAGCCCCCAGCAGGTGGTCTCCTGCTCGCTGTACTCTCAAGGTAATGCATGGAAACATCCTGTGTGCAAGGGCGGATTGGCCATCTGGAGTACAGGGAGTTTTCCCGGTGGCCTGCGCCACCTAGTGGCCTGGACACCTAAGTCCAAGGCAGGCCAGGGCAAGTCCAAGGCAGGCCAGGGCGCCAGGCCCAGGCCAGGCAAACTAGTGTTTCCATCCTCCAAAAAAAGAAAAGGTGTTAATCTTCTACATTCTCTAGTTGTGTAGACTAAGTTGGGCTAATTCACATGATGAATATTTTAACTCTTGAGGGCGTAAATTTTTTTACGCCCTCAAAGAGTTACATCTGGTTAACCAGCTGCCCCCACCAGGGTGGCCTGGCAAAGGCAAAATTGTCCCGGTGGGAAAGTATGTGCCAATCCGCCCCTGGTGGTGTGGTGTGGTGCACACAGTTCTATCCTTCTGGGCTCAAAACTCTGTAGGAATTCATGAATTCATTCATGAGAATGGCAGCCGCTGCTCTGATGTCTTGGTAGTGTGTGTTGATGATATTCCCTGCTGCTGAGTTACTGAGGCTCCTGCTTCCCTTACGTTCTGGCAGTGTTGCCATGTCTGCTTATTTTAAGCAGTAAAGTTCTGTAAAGTCACTTGCAAATAGTTATTTACCAGTGGTTCTGTCTGTCTGTCTGTCTGTCTGTCTGTCTGTCTGTCTGTCTGTCTGTCTGTCTGTCTGTTTCTCGCTCTCTGGCTCGCTCTCTGGCTCGCTCTCTGGCTCGCTCTCTGGCTCTCTGTCTGTCTGTCTGTCTGTCTGTCTGTCTGTCTGTCTGTCTCTGTCTGTCTCTGTCTGTCTCTGTCTGTCTGTCTGTCTGTCTGTCTGTCTGTCTGTCTCTGTCTGTCTGTCTCTCTCTGTCTGTCTCTTTCTGTCTCTCTCTGTATCCCTCTTTCTCTCTCTCTCCCTCTCTCCATTCATTAAGGCTGTGATGGCGGTTTCCCGTACCTGATCAGTAAGTTCTCCCAGGACTACGGTGTTGTAGATGAGCAGTGTTTCCCCTACATCGGTAAGGACTCCCCCTGTGGTGTCCAGAGGACCTGCGCTCGTCACTACACAGCCCAGTACGGCTACGTAGGAGGGTTCTACGGAGGCTGCAGCGAAGCGGCCATGATGCTGGAGCTGGTGAAGAACGGACCCATGGCTGTGTCCTTCCAGGTCGGTTGAACCGACGCATGATTTGCTTTTCAGTTCCCCCTCTGGCGGTCATTCTGGATTCATAGAACCGTAGTTACATACACAACTTTGATAGGCAAGGGATAACCAAAAGTGATCCAGAGTTGTTGTCCTTGAGGTTAGATTCTAATTTCTGACGCTAGATTTTAGTTCCTAGCGGTAGATTCTAGTTTCTGATGCTAGATTCTAGTTCCTTTTGCTAGATTCTGGTTCCTGATGCTAGATTCTAGTTCCTGACACTAGTTTCTAGTGCCTGACGCTAGATCGGGGGTCAGCGACCTGCAGCTCAGGAGCCGCATGCGGCTCTAGTGGCCCCCTGGCTTTAGCAGCAATGTCCATACACATTAGGGCTATCCTCCAACATAATATAAACATTTCAGTCACTGACAGCACCCAACACACCATGCGCTGTCTGACAGTTACATCGCCAGTTAAAGTAGCGCTTGTTGGCCATGAGAGATCGAGCTTTATCCACCCGTTTTCAACAGTTTACTATATCATTAATATATCTTAGTCAGAGATGTTGTGTGGACATGATAAAAAAAGTTCCCCCATTCTGTGTTTCCTAGAAATGGAGGTCTGAGATTTGGCAGATTTTGAAATTCATTTTTGGTCAAACGGCTCTTTCAACATCTTGGGTTGCCGACCCCTGCGCTAGATTCTAGTTTTTTACACTAGATTCTAGTTTTTCTGAAAAATCTATGTTCCTGTGTCACTGATGTTCAACATATTTCATGCCAAGGACCTCCATTTGGCTGCAGCCCCCCATCTGAAAACATTGTCCTAGGGGATCTCCCAGAAGCAAACATTTGAGTTAAATTGTTTGCTTCTGAAATCACATATTCAAAGATTTGCACCACATTTTCACGATTTTTTAAAAAATATCAGATCTACAAGCTCATAGCGCACCACTCGGTGGCGCGCTATGAGCTTGTAGATCTGATATTTAAATCGCTAGAACACCAAAACAGGTTCCATGTGTACAACAACGACAGCGTATTTTTTTTCTTTGTGCGTGTGTTATTATTTTTTTTCCCCCAGGTGTACCCAGACTTCATGCACTACAAGGAGGGTATCTACCACCACACAGGCCTGTTCGGGGACTCCTTCAACCCCTTCGAGGAGACCAACCACGCCGTGCTGCTGGTGGGCTACGGACGCTGTCACATGACGGGGCAGAAGTTCTGGACCATCAAGAACAGCTGGGGCTCTGCCTGGGGCGAGGGAGGCTTCTTCAGGATCCGCCGCGGCAGCGACGAGTGCAGCGTGGAGAGCATCGCCGTGGCCGCTACGCCCATCCAGGGGCTGTAGAGAGAGAGACGACGGTTCGATGCCCATGGGACGGACGGTGAGGCCAGGAGGGCACTAGAACCCCCAACCCCCCCAAAAAAGACAAACCCAATCAAATTATTCAGCCAGTGAAGCCTTGCATTTCATATTTCTGTCTGAACAGTCCAAAAAGGAAAACGTATTTGGTATTTGGAGACCACCAGTGGTCCTTGAGAGGATTCCAGGTGGTCCCCAGCAAAATGATGGACAGTTGGTAACCATAATAGATCTGTAACTCTTGAGCTGAGACATTTGTAGGACATTTGGTCAGTTGTACAAAATCTTGATGAAAGAAATTGGGACAAGAAAAAACAAGAAATTGGGTTTATAATCTCCAACACTGGTATTATAGCCAAAAAAATCGTCGCTTCTATCTACACCAGCCATTTCATATTCATATATTCATCATTTTACAAATGATGCATTAATCACGATTATTACATAGCTTGAATGAATGCTTCAATCAGTCACGTGAGCGGTCACATGAGCGGTCTGATCACGTGAGGGTTTACATATGTCTCAACAACGTACCACTCCTCTAAACAACAGACCTCCTAGAGTAGATAGCATAACTGCCAGATAAATAAAAGCAACCTTGTTGTGTACTATTTCTGTCACAACAAAAATGGTACACAACGAACCGGTGATTTGTTCCCTAATAACTGACCTCGGCTGCACCTCAGTCACTTAGTAGTAAACAAATCACCTGGTCCAAGATTTATCAGCTGGCTCAGATTGCGTTAACTCATCAATCGATCATCATTTTTGGATTGTTCATGTGGCAAAAACAAAATGAATTTAAGGCTTGGAGGTCTCTGAGTCATTTTGCTGGGGGAAAGTGAAGCTCTGCTTTGAAATGGAAATGGATATCCTCCTCGTTCTGCTTCCATGGTTTTAGCCAGAGATTCCTTTTAGTCTGCCTCCAGGGGAGCTGATTAATTTAACGGCCTATTTATCCGTCTCGGAAGGCACCCGGAAAATGTGTCAAGATTTCACAAATTGATCCTGTGAAAAATACCAAAGACTGCAGGGCATTTTAATTACCTTTTTTTCTGCTTTTTTTCCTCTTTTTCTCTCTCTCTCTGTCTGTCGAGGTCATTCTCCACATGAATGACCTCAAATTGACGGTTGATTATAAATTGCGTTTAACCAATTAAACCCTAGATAAACTACATTGATAACGTCCCCCGGCGGAACCATCAGCATCCACGGTACGATCAGTAACGCAAGGCGTTACTGATGATAGGCGCCTGCTGCCTTTGTATTTCCTCATTTTCCTAGCGCCTTTCTTTTTTTAATATGAAAATCATCTTCCATTCTTGAAAGTATCCTTAAGACATGACCTACACGTCCAACACTATCGTTTTATCGGTTGCGTCTTGTGTTTACCTTTTCCTGCTGGCGCGGCGAGAGCTACATCACACACGTTAGACATGTCAGCGTGATTGACAGGCGTCCCGTCCAATCACCTGCCGAATAGCATGAAAAACAGGTAGGTCCTCCAGATAGAAGTGCTTGTGAAGCAAACATCTTCCATCTGGAAGGGTCAGGTTACTGTCTTGTCTCTAAACCAAACCTCTTTGCCAAAAATAGGGATCTAATTGCTCGGTTTATAATTTGGGCATTTTCTAAATGTTCCTAATCCGCTAAAACAGCACAGATGTGAGCTTGTAGATCGCCTTCCTGCTAAACATTTCACCCAGAACGTGGACGCGAACGTGGAGTCGAGTGGGTAAAAAAAAAAAAAAAAAAAAACATGTCTGTCTTTTCTTTTCTAGTAATAAATGGTCAACTAAAGCTCAGAAATGTTGATTCAGTCTCCCAACACAGTTGCCAATTAATGAGCTATTGGCAACCGCTCTCTACCCTGAAGGGCGCAGGTGCGTCATAAAAGAAATTCAGAAACGGCAGATGCTACGGTTTTAAATGAAACTATAGTATAGTGCTTCAAGCTGCCCTCACCATAATCACCTGCCAAGATGGGAATTATTTTACCTTAACAATCACAGATGAGACGCTGGAGAACGGAGTGTCTAGTGCCTGAGGTGACCTCAATATAGCCGTGGAACTCATACATTTCATTTTTTTTTTCCTTTTCATTTTTGTCCTTATGCTGTACTTCTTCAAAAGGGAATGGTGACTGAGACTGGGTAGTTTGAGTCCCAATTTATTCAAAAAAGGGGAATTGATCAAAAATGCATGGTGTTATTTGATTCTGCCAATTACCACGTGACTACTTGTGCGTAACAACTTGTGTGGAATATCTGTCTCAGGAAAAACACAAGGGGAAAGAAAATAACAGGCTTACAGAGTCGTAGCTGCTATTGTCACGTTGGTTTTTAGACCTTTCACAACTGCCATAATCCCTAGCGGGACTCTGGGACTTGTATTCTCGTGGGAGGCTTACAAAAAGCAGAGTGGTGTTTTTTGACCGTGTTAAAAGACGAGTGTAAACAGATTCTAGTGCCTTGATTTTCTTTTTTTCCCCCCGCTTCCCTTTTAAAAAAAAATATATCAATGTTTCTCAAGTGTTGTGCACCATTTTTATTGGTCCCGTTAGGCCTTGTGTTTGTAAATGGCATGTCTTCATGATTTTTTGCACTGATTGTTGTGTTTTTTCTCCTGTAAATTTTAGACAATAAAATGACACAGTGGCAGAACAAAATGTGGTATTTTGAATTCTATACTTTGACAACAGGTCCATTCCATTGTCCCATCCCCATGCAGCTGGTGTCTGTCTCCTTGATAAAAGATGAACAGGTTGCTGTATGAAGTGCTTTCCTCTAGTCCAGGGGTCAGCAACCCAAGATGTTGAAAGAGCCATTTTCGACCAAAAATTAAATTCAAAATATGTCTGGAGCCGCATTTCATTATTATTTTTTTCCTGAGAGTGTGCAAATGTGCATTTGCACACTCTCAGAAAAAAAGGTCCTCAAAGAAAAATCATTAACATGGTGAAACAACCTTTCTTCAGAAATGGAGTTTCTAAAAAAAAATAAAGGAGTTTTACAGAACTCCATTTCTAGTCCACACAACATCTCTAAGGTATATTAATGACATAGTAAACTGAGTAAACTTTTGAAAATGGGTGGTTCAGATTGAAAGCTCCACCTCTGATAACTGCTGGGCTTTTTTGACATGGCCAACAAATGCTACTTTAACTGGCAACTGTCAGACAGCGCAACGCGTTTTGGGTGACTGAAATGTTTATATTATTTTGGTGTGGATCACCCCAGTATGTGTATGTAATAATGCTACAGCCATGGAGCCACTAGGGCTGTGTTCTAGAGCCCAGTGTGCATGCGGCTCAGGAGCCGCAGGTTGCTGACCCCTGCTCTAGTCAGTGTGAGTGGATGAATATATTGTGCATTGCGTCTTTGTCTAAAGGTGCAATTAGGGTGACCAGATGTCAGGGCCAGATCTAGGCATGGGCGTCATGTTTGGTGTGCCCTGACTGTCCCACCAAACATGACGGCATGGAAACAACCGAAATTTCTAATATATTTCAAATTAAAGTGATTTTAATTAAAATGAGTTGAAACACTATGCTACTAACTACAATTCTTGTACCACTAAACCAACAGCATTTCATCATTGAAACCATCACATCACGTGTCTGTTGCAACTTCAACAACAACTGATGTTGTTATTGATGCTTTTTTTTGCCTCATAAGTCCTTTAACCGAAAATGGTATGGTGGCTGCTTCACCGCCCGTGGCGCAAAGTGCCACGGGGGATGAAGCCGCCCCCATAACATTTTCTCCTGCCCCCCTAATTGGGAAATGTTACATCCGCCCCTGCCAGATGTCCCTTTTTGCGTGTTACAGTCCCTTATTTCCAAGACTTTTCAGGTGTTTTGTTTTTTTTTTTTTTGGCTATAGCTTTTTGGCTATAGCGTGTGGTGACCATATCAGGAGTTCCTCCCTGTCCCCAATGACCCCTGGGGTAAAAAAAAATAGTTTCAGGTGGGCTTTAGGATAAAATACTTATACTATATACCTTTATACATTAAATACTGTAAGACATGTGACCACTCTGAGGTAAATGGTGGATGTCTTTTGATGTTGTGCATAAACTATCACCATTTTTTTTTTTCATCTTTACTAAATGCATGCCCTGATTTCTTCTCATACTACAGTGCATCAAAAGTAGCAACAATGTCAACGTCAGATCCACAGTAAGAATCCAGAGGAGCTTGTGATTGCATTGGAATACATTTTCTTAATCTTTTTTCACCTCAACTCAGGCACTGATGCTAATACTCTACTACTATTGTACTGTATTGGGGGTGGGCAAAATCGTTGTAGCCCTATTCATTAATTTGTTCATGTCAGAAAGACTGGCTGATACCAGGCTGCACTGATGTGTATGACTGAACTATTTGTTTATATTGTTTAAAATTCCCTTAAAATGTTCTAGTTGATTGACCTTGTCATGGTCCATATTGTTCAGAATTCCACCCATTTTCAACATTTTACTGTACTGACTTTTACTTGATGGCATGGGCAAAAAAATGCGATAGATCGATATATATCAAATCGAATCGCAGCATAACTAAGAATCACAATATTCAGTAAATTGATTCAGAACCCTAAATAAAAAACATTCTATCATGAGGTAAGTGAATTGTCCCAGAACTTTACTGTACATATAGTTCTACTGTATGTTAGTGTTGTGACATATTACTCATGACTGCCGTAATGAATTGTGGGAATTGCAGTCTCATTGGAGATTATCAAAGGAAAGTCTTTGAATCGTTTTGTGAAGGAGATTCTCATTGTTTTCTAAGTCTGTTTCACCACCCATGTCAGTGCCTGGGGCAGTGGTACTTCCTAGCAATGCTGAAGGAGGTAGTCAAGATTTTTTTTTTCTTTTCTTTTTTACTGTTACTTTGGCGTAGAACACTTTGAAACCTACTTTTTGTTGTGTACAACAACGTTACCTTATAGCAGACAGCTTTAAGTCAAACTAAAAGAAAAATAACCGTGACGTGAAAATTGAATAATAACTAGAGCTATGGGGGTTCTACATCTTTATATTTAATATTTACTACCTATTGATTGCTCTATCCTTGTATCTCGTCTTGGTATTATTAATGTCAACAGCTGTCAGCTGTACATAATTACCCTATTGGCCTGAATATAATATATGTTTTTTCCCCAATGGAAATATCCCAAAAATGGAGCCGTCTTATATTCAGGGCTATACTATTTGACATTCAATGTTATTTTTTCTGAAATGGGTCTTGAAAATTGTGGGTCGTCTTATAAACGAGTCGTCTTATATTTGGGACAATACGGTACTTATAATCAGGTTGATGGCATCTCTGTATTCATGGGTTTCGTCTGTAGTCCTCCACCATGCAGCCATATAGGACCTCACAGTCAGATCATTCAATGTCTGATTATGGCTTCAATTGGTCTGGTTAGTTTAATCAGACATTGAGTCACCTGTGAGGTCCTAATTCCCTAAACATGGCTGGTGGAGGAACCACAGATGAGACCCATGAATGTATAAGCCTCTATTTCTGATTTGCTGCTGAGCGTTGCACCTGGAGCATCATTATTATACCATTATAAGAAGGCCCTCTCAGGGGTTGACACTAAGGTCACCGAGGTACTTGCCCATCGGGCAAGTGCAAGTCAGGTTCTACTTGCCCTCAGGTCATGGTCACTTGCCCCCCAAAAATATATTGTAAGTTTTGCATTTAAGTTTACTTCCTACTTGGGTGCTTTAAACCAGGGGTTTTCAGGGGTCCCCAGTTAAGTTGGTTAACCAGATGTAACTCTTGAGAACATAAAAATGAAACCAAATGGACCCTCACGGGTCCATTTGGTTTCATTTTTACACTCTCAAGAGTTAAAATTCATTATTTAGCCCAGGTCTACACAACTAGAGAATGTAGAAGATTAGGTCATTTTGATGTGTATGTTAATTTGCCTGTTTTCTTTTGTTTTCCAAATCCAGCCTGGAATTGTGGATAACGAGAAAGCAGGGAAAGACACAGAGGTCTTGCCCGATCGGGCAACCAGGTAGCAGTCTTCACTTGCCCCACCATTTTTTTTTTTTTTTTACTTGCCCCGGGAAAGCGGGCAAGTGTTTAGTGTCAAGCCCTGCCTCTACTCACTGCATCTCATGGGTGGGCTGTGGACAGTTCAGAAACCTGCCACCATGTCAACCATCAGTGATGTCACCTCAGCATGAGGCAGCCTTTCCTTACAGGTTCTTCTTACCTCTACGACTGAACTGGAACCAGCTACTAAAAACGAAATCTAACTTCACCCCACCTCCACTCTATTGTCTGGTCTGTGGTCTGGACTCGTCTGCAGGACAAAGCAAGTGTCTGTCTGCAGGGAAACCGCTGCAGCACCAATCAAAGTAGAAGCAAGTTAGGGAGGGGGAAAATGCAACAAATATAGATATATATATCTTTGATTTTTGGCAAAAAAGTTGCCTCTTTTACCTTTTTATAAGTAATACAAAAAAAGCAAAGTAATTGCCTATGCCAGGGGTTTTCAACCAGTTGTCCGGGGACCACCAGTGGTCCTTGAGAGGGTTCCAGGTGGTGGTCCTCAGCTAAGTTGGTTAACCAGATGTAACTCTTGAGAACGTAAAAATGAAACCAAATGGACCCTTGCGGGTCCATTTGGTTTCATTTTTACACTCTCAAGAGTTAAAATATTCATCTGAATTAGCCATTTTGGAATGTATGTTTTTCTTGTTTTGTTTCCCAAATCCAGCCTGGAATTGTGGACAAAAGCAAAATAAATATTTAGATTTGGGGTCTGTGGGGCTAAAATGTCCTCAAATGGTGGTCCATGGCTCAAATCCTGAATAAATGGTGGTCACTAGCTGGGATGAAAAAGGTTGAAAACCCCTGGCCTTTGCCCACCACTGCCTACAGCCAGAGTCACCTCGCTGCAGGCTTTATATTACAGGCATGACTATTTCTCACAGACTCTCTCTCCACTCCTGCGCGCTGCGCGCAAAACTAAGTCACAAGTTCCCACAAAGTGCACACGACTTTTTATGTTCTGCTTGGGCTGCTTTCCACTTCCTAGTCCTCCATCAGCTCCTCCAGCAGCCACTGAGGCAGGGCGTACCGTACCGGACAGCTCCCACTCCAGTACCCCACCCTGCCGCTCCCTCTGCCGGCTCAGCCGCGGTCCAAAGCTCGCTCTCTGGTTCTTTTTTCTCTCTGCTTTCTTCGTCTTGTTTTTACGCGTTCCAACAGGGGCGTCGTCCGCGTCGCCCCTAGCAGTGGGGTTTTTAACCATTTTGATACCATCATGATGGCCCACTATTTATTCAGCATTTGAGCCACGGCACGGACCACCGTTTGATGACAATTTTAGCCCCACAGACAGACCCCCGAAACTAAAGGTTTTCTTTTGTTTTTTTCTTTTTTTTGTCCACAATTCCAGGCTGGATTTCGGAAACAAAACAGGTAAACATTTGGTCAAAATGACCATTAATCTTCTACATTCTCTAGTTGTGTAGACTTGGGCTAATTCACATGATGAATGTTTTAACTCTTGAGAGTGTAAAAATGAAACCAAATGGACCCGCAAGGGTCCACTTGGTTTCACTTTTACACTCTGAAAGAGTTACATCTGGTTAACCAACTGTCCATCATTTAGCCTGGGGACCACCTGGAATCCTTTCAAGGACCACTGGTGGTCCCTGGACCACTAGATGCAACTCTCAAAGAGTTACACATGGTTAACCAACTTTCCGTCATTTAGCCTGGGCTGGGGTGGGGACCACCTGGAACCCTCTCAAGGACCACTGGTGGTCCCCGGCCGGACCACCAGAAGTAACTCTCAAAGAGTTGCATCTTTTCATCATTTAGCCTAGCTGGGGGACCACCTCAAAACCTCTTAAGGACCACTGGTGGTCCCCAGCCGGACCACCAGATATGTAACTCTGAGTTGCATCTTTCCATAATTTACCCTGGGCTTGGGGACCACCTGGAACCCACCCTCTCAAGGACCACTAGTGGTCCCCTTACCAAATGGACCCGCAAGGGTTCATTTGGTAAGGGGGGGGGGGGGGGGTCCAGGGAAAAGGGAAAATCTCCTGTAAAATGGCGCCCCCAAGGGATAAAATTATGAACTATTTTTTTTTTAAACTAAAGAACATACAGTATGTGTGTTTTAAATGTCACCCCCTCCCCTCATGGTCGCCCCCCTCCCCTCATGGCGCCCTAGGCAACTGCCTAGTCTGCCTAAAGGGGCAAAAACGCCCCTGGGTCCCCGGACCACCTGTTGAAACCCACTAGGCCTGCTGCCCTACAGTTCTCTTCTCTCGGGTCCACAGCATGCAGACCAGCCACAAACAAGGAGCATCTGTATAAGATCCTGGTGATCGGGGACCACCTGGAACCCACCCTCTCAAGGACCACTGGTGGTCCCCACACCAACGGTTGAAAACCACTGCCCTACAGTTCAGGTGTTTTCAACAGGTAGTCCGGGGACCACCAGTGGTCCCTGAGAAGGTTCCAGGTGGTCCCCATGCTAAATGATGGAAAGTTGGTTAACCAGATGTAACTCTTGAGAACGTAAAAACGAAACCAAATGGACCCTTGCGGGTCCATTTGGTTTCATTTTTACACTCTCAAGAGTTAAAATATTCATCATCTGAATTAGCACCAGTTAATTCAGAAGTTTACACTGTTTTGTTGGCAAAATACAGGCTGGAGTTGTGGACGAAACCAAAAGAATTCTTTAATTTTAGGTCTTTGGTGTGAAAATGTAATCAAATGGTGGTCCGTGGCTCAAATGCCGAATAAATGGTGGTCCCTGGAGTCACAACGGTTGAAAACCACTGATCTACCGTTAATCACCTTCTCCTCCTCTCCTCTCCACAGCATGCAGACCAGCCACAACAAGGAGCATCTGTACAAGATCCTGGTGATCGGGGACCTGGGTGTGGGGAAGACCAGCATCATCAAGCGCTACGTCCACCACAACTTCAGCCCCAACTACAGAGCCACCATCGGGGTGGACTTCGCCCTCAAGGTGCTCAACTGGGACCAGTCCACCGTACGGCTGCAGCTATGGGACATCGCAGGTAAATACTGTATGACCTTTTAGGGCTGTGGTTTTCAACCTTTTTGATAAGCAGGGGGGGCACTATTTATTCAGAATTTGAGGACATTTTAGCCCACAGGCACAGGCCCTTTTGTCTATCTACAATTCCTGGCTGGATTTGGGAAACAAAACAGACGAACATACAGATCAGAATGACAATTAATCTTCTACATTCTCTAGTTGTGTAGACTTCACATGATTCACATGATGGCTAATTCACATGATGAATTTATTTTAACTCTTGAGAGTGTAAACATGAAACCAAATGGACCTGCAATAAGGGTCCATTTGGTTTCATTTTAGGCTCCCAAAGAGTTACATCTGGTTGACCAACGTTTCATCTGGTTAACCAACTTGGCTGTGGAAAACCTGGAACCCTCTCAAGAACCAATGGTGGTCCCTGGACCACTGGTTGAAAACCACTGCCTTAGGGTGACCGGATCTAAATGATTAATTTGAGGGACAGAAAAGTATTGCATGATGTGTGTGCAGTTGGCAGATAATTTGCAGTTAGCAGAAAGACAACAACTATTAGGGCATTTGAATACTGATGTCTGTCACTGCTGTCAGTCACAACATGGGACAGACAGACAGACAGACAGACAGACAGACAGACAGACAGACAGACAGACAGACAGACAGACAGACAGGGGCTCAGTTTGTGGGACAGCTGAAAGGTCTTGGAAGTAAGGGGCTGTCCCACGCAATCCATAATCCACCCAAACATGAGCAATGTTTCAATCATGAATGCAGTTTTTCTTTTTCTTTTTTTTTTCTTTTTGATTAATCTAAAACTTTTTTTCTGGAAAGTCATTTAAGCAGGTTGCAGTTCATTAAAACTATGGTTTAACTATAATAGACCAGCGGTTTTCAACCTTTTTGATACCAGGGCCCACTATTCATTCAGAATTGACCCCACAGACCCCAAAACTAAAGATTTATTTTTGCTTTTGTCCACAATTCCAGGCTGGATTTGGGAAACAAAACAGGCAAAACATGCAGACCAAAATGACAATCCTTCTTCTAGTTGTGTAGACTTGGGCTAATTAAGATGATGAATATTTTAAGTCTTGAAAGTGTAAAAATGAAACCAAATGGACCCGTGAAGTACAGTATAGCAAGCCTAAAAGTGTTTTGCGCGTAAACTAGTCTGATAGACTCATAACTCTGTGCTGTAAACATGCCATGGACTGTATGAGACACAGCTGGTCTCTGTTCTAATGAGCGTAGCCTACTGTAATCTTTATCTCTCACAGAGGGAAGCACATGATCTCACACATCTCAACCAGCTGACCGCTCAATGTGTTCATTCTTAAGTTCAATCCCAGTCATATAACCACACCTACCCTATGCCCTATATGGATGTCATAACAAATGGACAGTGTAAATCTGGAAGGTTCATAACAAAGGTCACGCAGGTAACCACGGTTATGCGATTGGAGTGATCCAATATAGCAGGGGTTTTCAACCTTTTTGATGATAAGGCCCGCTATTTTAGTGGGCAATATTAATGGGATATTTCAACCTTTTTACTAAAAACTATATGTTAAAGGGGGGAACTCCACCTATTTTCAATTTTCATTTTACTATAGAGATGCGCAGTGACGTCACCGCCCCGGTTCCGGAAGTCTTTTCCCAATTCATTTTTCTCATAGACTTTTCGAAAATAATTTATATCAAGACGATTACGCCACGGACAAAGCCAACTCGAGTCGTGACGAATCATGATGACACACACAAACTTTTGGGACAATAAAATAATTTCTAAGATGAAAAACAAAACAAAAAGTCTTGTATCATGCCGTTTTCTACTTCTTCCCAATTATATATTATATGACGATATTGTGTTTGTTGTCATGATTTGTCACGACCTGAGTTGGCTTTGGCCGCGGCGTAATCGTCTTGATATAAATTATTTTCGAAAAGTCTATGAGAAAAATGAATGGGGAAAAGACTTCCGGAACCAGGGCGGTGACGTCACTGCGCATCTCTATATCATTAATGAAGAGATGTTGTGTGGACATGATAAAAAAAAAGTTCCCCCATTCTGTGTTCCCAAGAAATGGAGGTACAAATGGAACCAAATGAACCCGTTAGGGTACATTTGGTTGCATTTGTACACTCAGAAAAAATGTTGAAAATGGGTGGAATTCCCCTTTAGGGACAGTTAGAAGATTTATTTTTAGATCACCGGGCATGTGTGTGGTTTTAGATCATTTCGATTTTGGAAGTGAGTCCAGTGTTCTGAGGTCTTAGATGTCATTGACACTACTTTTCCTCTACTACTACCACTACTACTACTACTAATACTACTACTACAATTCCCAAAGTGATTTGGTGCACTGCTCTCCTTGTGGATAGGGGAGGAGGGCTGTCTTACCCCCTTAATAAACACAGCTGCAGCTCAGCTTATCAGCTTACCGACCAACTCATTGGCCTTGTGGTTAGAGTGTCCGCCCTGAGACTGGGAGGCCGGGGTTCGATTCCCGGTCGGGTCATACCAAAGACTGTAAAAATGGGACCCAATGCCTCCCTGCTTGGCACTCAGCATCAAAGGGATGGATTGGGGGGTCAAATCAACCAATGATTCCCGAGCGCGGCGCACGCTGCAGCTCACCGCTCCAAGAGATGGGTCAAAAGTGGAGAACTAATTTCACTGCGGTAACGTGAGTGACTAATCTGAGGACTTTGACTTTTTTTTTTTTTTGTTTTTTACTTTGATCATAATTCATGCCGTGTTGGGCTGTTGCACTTTAGCGTACGCATACAGTATTGACATTCATCATAGAGCTGCGCAGTGACGTCACCGCCCCTGTTCCGGAAGTCTCTTCCCCATTCATTTTTCTCATAGACTTTTCGAAAATAATTTATATCAAGACGATTACGCCGCGGCCAAAGCCAACTCAGGTCGTGACAAATCATGACAACAAACACAATATCGTCATATAATATATAATTGGGAGGAAGTAGAAAACGGCATGATACAAGACTTTTTGTTTCGTTTTTCATCTTAGAAATTATTTTATTGTCCCAAAAGTTTGTGTGTGTCATCATGATTCGTCACGACTCGAGTTGGCTTTGTCCGCGGCGTAATCGTCTTGATATAAATTATTTTCGAAAAGTCTATGAGAAAAATGAATTGGGAAAAGACTTCCGGAACAGGGGCGGTGACGTCACTGCGCAGCTCTATACTGCAAAGGCCCTCATACACCTAGCAATGTTTTGATCAACATCAACAAGCAGCATCAATTATCAATGTTGACCTTTCATGTTTCTATACTATAATGATCAACTCCTGGTTGTTTAGAAAAGCCAGATCATTAGCGCCCTCCTTGGCATCACCTGATCTGTTCTCCTACCTACAGATAAACCTTTCTAAAAACAACATGGCTGCTGCTGCCTCACTGCCTTGGACAATAACAAGGATTTTAGAACTTTTTTTATTCTCCCAAATTAACATTTTGAGAATTGTTGGGTGAAAGTGAATTATATTTTTTAATAATACTTTTTTTTTTTGTTAACATTTTTTGTTACCATGTTAGTGATTTGTTTATGTGAACCAAATGGAACCCACTAGGGTCCCATTTCCCCATTGTCTTCTATGCCAGGCTTGGGTGGCAGTGCTAACAATGCTAAACATACACTAGCAACATGCTAGTTGTTTTGGCGTTACATACTGGGTCAAATTCACTTGAAAATTATCATTTTCACTGGAATATCTTAGCTACAATGACATTGGGTTGAGGTGTTTGTTTGTTGTTTACAGTAACTGTTGCAGAATCGCAATTTTGAAGGTGAGTCCCATATGGCATCGCTGGCGCTGGGGCTATGCTGCTGTACAGCGTTAGTAGACACCAGGGGCGGATTGGCACATATTTTCCCACCGGGACAATTTTGCCTTTGCCAGGCCACCCTGGGGGGCAGCTGGTTAACCAGATGTAACTCTTTGAGAGCGTAAAAATGAAACCAAATGGACCCGTCCATTTGGTTTCATTTTTACACCCTCAAGAGTTAAAATAGTCATCATGTGAATTAGCCCAGCTTAGTCTACACAACTAGAGAATGTAGAAGATTAATGGTCATTTTGATCTGTATGTTCCAGGCGAGCATCTAGCTACATTCTAGTGCATTTTGGAAGTGCCACTAGTGCATTTTGGATCTTGTCCAGCAGGCCACTAGGTGGTGCAGGCCACCGGGAAAGGGTCCATGCAAGGGACCTGCAAGGGTCCATTTGGTTTCATTTTAACGCTCTCAAGAGTTACAGATCTATAAGGGTCCAAGTGCTGGGGGTAGATCACCATCTACCTTTTGGGCACCCCTCCCTGTATTTGATACTGCAATAGAAACCCCACACCAACATCATTTACATTCTAACATATTTGAGCAAAAAACTTTTTTTTTTTTTTCTTCAATGAGGATCGTTGTACATTGTAGTATATGAGAAATATGAAGACATATGGAGTACTGTGTAGTATATGAGAAATATGAAGACATATGGAGAAATGTGGAGTGTACAACACTGTAAGCCATTGTGCAAGTTCTCCCACTTAAAAGGAACCCTGCCTAATGAGATAAATATGGATAGTACATTATACTTGCCCTCTATAACTGGAATTGAACATTTAAAACACATAGAATAAGCTATTTAGTTTAAAAATAGTTAATGTTTTTATCCCATGGGGGCTGCCATTTTAGGATAGGATAGGATAGTTCTACCATCACCAACCTTAATCTCATTGTCTAAACATAGTCCTAACCCTCACCAACCAAAGGATATGTAAGCAGGAAATCTCAGAATTTTCTTGGCATTTTTATTTATTCTTTGTTAGACTGAGCCATTAGGGATTTCTTTTGAGGTGGAGGTGGAGTGGACCATGGGAATCAGCTGTAATTTTAAAGTGGTCTATAGCAGATGTTTTTGTCTGGGGACCCCCTGCCGAGTGCCGCACTAAGAGCTTTGTAGAAAGTTGGGAAAATGTTGGCCAAATCATTGAATATATTATTTTGGAACATT
>CM076977.1:27500-30000 GCA_039105355.1 Benthosema pterotum | reverse complement strand
GGAGGCATGCTGGAGATTTAATGACAATTTGATGAACCACTGAACCCAATTGTGGAATGGCCGACCCCGTGCCATTCCACAATTCCGAACTGCCATTGTTGCGACCTCCCATTGTTCCGAATTTGCGAGACCCTAATCCCGAACCCCCCGACCCTCAAGCTCGTAGATCTGATATTGTTCAATAGCCTACAGTCTATTTATGAGCAGGCCACACTAAAACAGGCCCAAAAAATTGTCGCCGACACCACTCATGTTTTAAATGGAGAGTTTGTACTCCTGCCCTCAGGGAGAAGGTACAAAGAACCTAAGTGGAAGTACATCACGTTTAAAAAAAATCATTTGTACCAGCATCAACTAAAATGTTGAATGATGCTCTGAAACAGCAGTGATTGTAGCAGGCCAGATTTTCACACTGTGTGCACTGTGTAATTTTGTCTCCATCTGTTTTTGTATTTTGTGTGTCATCTATGTTTCATGTGTGGCTGAAGCAGAGGTGTTAGTCCAAGACAAATTTCCCTTGTGGACAATAAAGTTTACCTTGACCTTGAACATAATGCGTTGAACACCAAAACGCGTTCAGGACAGAAAGGGGTTAAGCTTCAGGCGAGATTCCTGTTGCCTGATTCCAATGCATTCCTTCCTACTCCATGTAGTCCAGAACATGTCACAGTCAGATTGTTGTCAGTCACCATGTTCAGTAGTAGTCTAGGTAGAGCAGGATTGCCAGATCAGATACAGTACCTGGCTGATATCCCCAGCCTGGCCTGGCCCTAAAGCCGCTCCTGCAGACCACATACAGGACTTTAATGAGAATGTTGTGCCTCATGGAACCATGAAGAGAGAGTGAGAGAGGTCATTCCTGAGAGTGTGGTCCAGAGCGATAAGTCCAGTTGGAATGTTCTGTGTGTAATTTCCACTTCCAGGTCTTCAGTGAGACCAACTCTGGTACCTGCTGATCACACAGCAGAATGACTGACATTATTCTGCTGCTATGTGTGTCCGCAGGGGTGTTTTTGCCTTTAGGCAGACTAGGCAGTTGCCTGGGGCGGGAGTAGGGGGAGTAGGCCTACCGTATGTTTTTTTGTCTTGTCATTTACTTTTATGGATACATTTAGGCATTGTAAACAATCTTTCTCAATATGCTATACTTGTTTTAATAGCGTGTCTGTGTGTGTGTGTGTGTGTGTGTTGCGCACGTGGATGCAAATGCAAGTGTGCATGCACGTGTCTTATAGGGGAATTCCACTCATTTTCAATATTTTATTATGTCATTAATATTTTATTATGTCATAATATTAAAGATATTGTGTGGACATGATAAAAAAAAGTTCCCCCATTCTGTGTTTCCTAGAAATGGAGGTCTGAAAAAAAAGTCGTTAGCATGGTGAAACACAATTTGATGACATCATCAAGATGTGTTTCACCATGTTCATGAGTTTCCTTTTTTTCTGAGAGTGTACAAATGGAACCAAATGGACCCGCTAGGGTCCATTTGGTTCACATTTGTACATTCTCAGGAAAAAAAAGATGAAAATGGGTGGAATAACTCTTAAGAGGCGTCCCCCCACTTCTAAAACACTGCTGTCTGTCTATAAGCATGAAACTTGTGGGTGGTCTGTGTAACATCTTGTGGGTCTGTAAGGTTCCGGGGACCCCCCCCCCAGGGACACCCACACTGCACACAGTTGCACCACTTAGTGAGGGACTTACTGTGGGATTTGGTTTAAAGGTGCGGTGAACCGGAAATAGAGGGCACTTTACTTTGAAGTTTCAGCCTGAAACGCTGATCTGAGGTTTCTCAACCAATCAGAGCTCGCATCCCCTCAGGCTATGGGGCGCAAAGAGCGAGGGACAGCTGTGCGATGAACTATATAACTACACACTACACATGGATGTTTACAAACGTCGCTCAGCTCTGCTGCTGTACTGCTGCGTGGCTTATATATACCACTATGTGTTCAGATATATACTGTATTCTACGGTGGTTAGAGTTTAAACCCAGTAATACACCGCCTGGATACCAGAATGAGATTAAAAACAAGCTATTACTGATTTTAATCAAGACACCTGTGTTTGTGGAGGCTTCAGAAATAGGATAAAAACAGGTCAGCTTAGCTAACGGCTTTTAGTGATGTGATGATAATGGACGCAGGACGATAATCATCACGCAGCAGCACCTTTTCGTTTTCAGGAAGGAGTTTCTATTTAAAAATACACATATTTTTATTTTTAAATATGTGTATTTAGATATATTCATTTTTTTATCGTGGTGAAGGCATGGTGGGGAGTATGTTCTGCAATCCGTCCGTCCGTTCATCCGTCTGTCCCTGTAAAGCTAATCTCTGACACCATAAATCCAGTCGATGCCAAACTTTTCACAAACACACACTCCCTGGATGCCATTAATGAACCTCTGCCCCAAATTCTCTAGACCAGGCCTGTCATGGCGCCACGAGGAGGCTGATTTTTGCAAAACACAATATTTCATCTTGCTCCAGTA
>CM076977.1:0-22500 GCA_039105355.1 Benthosema pterotum | reverse complement strand
TTCTTTAATTTTATGTCTTTGGTGTGAAAATGTAATCAAATGGTGCGGTCCGCGGCTCAAATGCTGAATAAACGGTGGTCCCTGGAGTCAAAAAGGTTGAAAACCCATGGTCTATGCAGTCTTTAGTCTTGTGGATCACTATCTAACAGTAACAACCTAAAACTTGAACCTTGGTTGGGAAAAAAAATAACAAAGTTGACCATAATCCTGTGTGTGTGTGTGTGTGTGCGTGTGCGCGTGTGCGTGTGCGTGTGCGTGTGCGCGTGCGCGCGTGCGTATGTGTGTGTGTGTGCGTGCGCGCGCGCATGTGCGTGCGTGTGCTTGCTTGTGTGCGCACATCCAGGCCAGGAGCGGTTCGGCAACATGACGCGGGTGTACTACCGCGAGGCCATGGGAGCGTTCATCGTGTTCGACGTGACGCGACCGGCCTCCTTCGAGGCCGTCACCAAGTGGAAGGAGGACCTGGACTCCAAGCTCACGCTGGCCAATGGGAAGCATGTTGCCACCGTGCTGCTGGCCAATAAGTGCGACCAGGGCCGAGACGTCCTCACCAACAATGGGATCAAGATGGAGCAGTTCTGCCAGGAGAACGGCTTCGCCGGCTGGTTCGAGACCTCCGCTAAGGTAAGGGGGGGAACCAGGGACCGCGTGCACATGTAACAGACGTGATCTTTGCGTTGTGTTGTGTTTAAAGGGGAATTCCAGGGGAAAATCATTAACATGGTGAAATACATCCTGATGATGTCATCAGATCTATTTCACCATGTTAATGATTTTTTCAGACCTCCATTTTTAGGAAATACAGAATTGGGGGAAATGTCCATCTCTAACACATCTAAGGTATATCAATGACACAAAATGTTGAAAATCGGTGGAGTTCCCCTATAACTTGCAAGAGCCACAGACCAGGATCTAAGCAGTGAGTAGATTTATTCTGGCGAAACAGACAATTGTACAGACACTGCTCTGTTCTTCAGTGTGCATCACATGAACAATTCACGTTCATAGCAGAGATCAAATAAGTACAGTAGGTGACATATTTCCCTTAAATGCACATATACTCAACAAAAATATAAACGCAACACTTTTGTTTTTGCTCCCATTTTTCAGGGGATGGACTTAAAGACCTAAAATTCACTCCAGATATACAATATTACCATTTCTCTCAAACACTGTTCACAAATCTGCCTAAATGTGTGATGTTGAGCACTTCTGCTTTGTTAAGATAATCCATCCTACCTCACAGGTGTGCCACATCAAGATGCAGATGTGACATCATGGTTAGTGCACAGGTGTACCTTAGACTGTCCAGAACAAAAGGCCACCCTGAAATGTGCAATTTTTCTTTGCCTTATTGGGGGTATGGGACTCCGAACCAGTCAATATCTGGTGTGACCACCATTTGCCTCTTGCAGTGCAACACATCTTCTTCGCATAGAGTTTATAAGATTGTCAATTGTGGCCTGTGGAATGTTGGTCCATTCCTCTTCAATGGCTATGTCAAGTTGGGGGATATTAGTGGGAACTGGTGCACACTGTCAAAATGGTAATAACACATTATTACCACATTATTACCATTTCGACAGCGCATACCAGTTCCCACTAATATCCAACAACTTCACATAGCCATTGAAGAGGAGTGGACCAACATTCCACAGGCCACAATTGACAATCTGATAAACTCTATGCGAAGAAGATGTGTTGCACTGCAGGAGGCAAATGGTGGTCACACCAGATACTGACTGGTTCGGAGTCCCATACCCCCAATAAGGCAAAGAAAAATTGCACATTTCAGGGTGGCCTTTTGTTGTGGACAGTCTAAGGTACACCTGTGCACTAACCATGATGTCACATCTGCATCTTAATGTGGCACACCTGTGAGGTAGGATGAATTGTCTTAACGAAGCAGAAGTGGAACAGTGTTTGAAATAAATGGTAATAGTGTATATCTGGAATGAATTTTAGGTCTTTAAGTTCATCCCCTGAAAAATGGGAGCAAAAACAAAAGTGTTGCGTTTATATTTTTGTTGAGTATAGTTAGAGAAAGTGACAGAATACTGACAATACGAGTATAGTGCTGGGGCAAGTGGAAGCATGCATGTTACTCATGTTACACACAGACAGATGAACATGTGTACATACACGTGTGCCGTTAACGGTGAATAACAGTGACACACACGGTACTTTTCATTGTTATTTACAAGGGACTTATTAATTTTGCGTCATTAAAATAGCCCCAAAAGTCCTAAACCATCATGATACGGTTGCATTTGTTTCTCTTAGTTATTTTGGCTGTTTATTTTTTAAACAATCCCTTCAATCCTGTAAATCCTGCTGAAGTGCAGGTGAATATCGCAGGCCTATATGTCATAATTGATATGCGTGTGTGCAGACACTGTGTGTTGTGTCGGGAAGAAAAATTCTTTGGTGTAATGGGACCCTTTGGCTGGCCCAGGGGCCCATAATGTCTAGATCCGTCTATGCTGTGACGTCACTATCAAGATTAGCAGAAGATTAACAGAAGTAGAACACTGGCTGTCTCTATGGTTTTCTCACAACATATGCACAGAATGATTGACATGTTAAAGGGATATTTCACTTTCAAAAATGGTCATTTTATGGTCTACTCAGTCCGTTCCTATAGGGTTTTATCTCTGGTGCCTGTCAACCAATTTCTCCCCAACTCACCAGCAAACAAGTACTAGATTTCCTGCCAGGAGTTTTTCACTAATTTTGGCACTAGGGGGGTCTGGGAAACAGCTAAATATAGCGTCAAATGCGCTGGGAGAGGGAGAGGGAATGGGCACCTGTGGATTCCTCTAAACAAAGATAAATGTTCTACAGAGAGTTTTGTGGAACGACTGAAGCAGCAGCAGCACCTGGGCCTGAGCCCAGCTAATCGGACCAGACACCTGTTGTCCAATCAGCTTCAACCCCCTGCTAAAAACATTGAGGGGAGATAAACAGTGTGACAACGCTGTGCGTCTGCCTCTGTGTGGACCCAGGCTGGGTATTATTATTGCCCCGGGGATGTTTGTGTTTGTGTCACATTAAAGCCTGCGTGCATGTCCACAGAAAATGGTTTTCAGCTCCCACTGCCAACCCCTGCAGGACATTTATTATTATTTTATTTTTTTGCAATGTTTTATTTTTTTCTGGCTGGCGATGTCAGTGTGTTTTAAACACTTTAGCTATTGAAATGCAGCAGATCTACAAGGTTGTAGTGTGCCAGTTGGCTTGGAGATCTAGTGGTCTACAAGCTTATAGTGGGGGTCCCGCTATAATTCTGGGGGTTCTTGGCATAAAATATTCATTGACACAAATTTTTCAGAAAAAAAAATAAATAAATAAAATAAATAGAATCTGGTGTCAGAATCCAGAATCTAATGTCAGAAACTAGAATCTAGTGTCAGAGAATAGAATATGGTGTCAGAGACTAGATTCTAGTGTCGGAGACTAGAATCTGGTGTCAGATAGAATCTGGTTTTAGAAACTAGAATCTAGCGTCAGATTAGAATCTAGTGTCAAAGATTAGAAACTGGTGTCAGAGACTAGAATCTGGTGTCAGAAACTAAAATCTGGTGTCAGAAACTAGAATCTAGTGTCAGAAACTAGAATCTAGTGTCAGGAATTAGAATCTAGTGTCAGAAACTAGAATCTAGTGTAATAGACTAGAATCAGGTGTCAGAAACTAAAATTTAGTTTCAGACTACATTCTAGTGGCAGAAACACGTATCAAACAACCAGAATTTAATCCAGTAGCTAGTATCACAGAATAGAATCTAGTGTCAAAAACTAGAATATAGTGTTAGGAACCAGAATATAGTGCCAGAAACTAGAATGTAGTACAGGGATTAAAGTTCTCCGTACGGGGTACGGATTTCTGTACTGGGAGGATTCCCCAGGGGCTTCCACGCAATTTGCAAAAAAAAATCTAAAAGGCGAGGGGTTGCCCATGGCTGCGATGTTAGTTAATGACGTGACCAAACGCAAAACCAAAACGCACCATATACTTGACTTGCAAGTCAAGTGATCTCCAAACTACAATGCATTCATCCCTAAGAAATAATTTACATCGATGTAGGCCTATTAATTAATGTGATGAAAGATTCCTGCACTCAGTGCTGCCTGAAAGCCAAGCTGCACCAGTGCCGCTGATAGCCTAATCAAATGTATGTTGAGTGAATGGGGGTGTAACCTGAAGAGTTGCGACATTGAAGGGTCAAGAAAACAAAAACATATGAATACAGTGAATATGTCAGTTATTTCATCTAACAAAAGAGGATTAATACAAACAAATAAATGGAATTAATCCTGACTTGGCCAAAGTACTTGGCTTGGCTTACTCCTGAGTGATTCAGGCAATATTTTTTCGATCACCCTAAGTCGTAATAATCTTGCGATAGGCCATTTTACTACAAGTTTTAGGCCAAAATAATGATTTAGACCGTTATTTTACAAAGGTGATGCAGGGCAGGAATTTTCAACGGTATTCCAATTACTTCTCATCTCTCCAGCTGCTATACCTCACATCTCTCTCTCTGTCTCTCTCTCTGTCTCTCTCTCTGTCTCTCTCTGTCTGTCTGTCTGTCTGTCTGTCTGTCTGTCTGTCTGTCTGTCTGTCTGTCTGTCTGTCTGTCTGTCTGTCTCTCTCTCTCTCTCTCTCTCTCTCTCTCTCTCTCTCTCTCTCTCTCTCTCTCTCTCTCTCTCTCTCTCTCTCTCTCTCTCTCTCTCTCTCTCTCTCTCTTGGCAAAGCGCCTGGCGGCAATTTGCAGCAGAAAATAGTCCTGGCAGTGTCCCAGACATTTATATGAGCTGAAGTTGAATCATTACTGCAACCAGGAGATGTCCGTGTTTACCATTATTTATCCACAAATAAGCAGCCCTCATTTGCTAGTAGCACACATACGTTCAAGCAGAGCAGCAGCTCTGCTTCAATGCCCAGGTCTGGGATCTGTAGGGCATGAATAAACTAGGGGTGTGGAGATTAATCGATATAAATCGATACATCGGTACCCACGTGCGCGATGCGAGTGCATCGGTTCCGTCACTCTGTATCGATGCAATTGACGGGGGAAATCTAGATGCGTCGCGATGCATTTGCTTGAATCGGTAAAAATCGATGTTGAGCGGGGTTTTCACGATTTATTTCGCCCTATTTTATGTTTTCTAATCTGTGTTGAACGCACCATTATTGGGAAGGGAAAAGGCTCTGCCATTCGGCACCGACAGTTACGACAACTCTGCTTACTTCCTGTACAGTCCAATCGAGACTCTTCTACATAGACATCTATTGAATAGGGACAACGTGACGAGGCCCGTCAATGTCGCAGCTCAGTCTATAGTCCCCTCCCCTCCTACGCTCTGCAACAGCGGGGCAGCAGCAGCAGCAGCAGCAGCCAGTCAGCTCTACTACAGCTGACTGGCTGGGATCAATACATGCTACCGACGTGGAGACTAATACCCGCGACTATAAACCCCACGGATTAAACAAGAGAACTAGTGAACGAAGCACCATATTTAGCTTCATAAAATCTCTGTTGTGTCCGTGGTTGAGCTGTGTCGCTCAGTCCGTTGTTCACTGTAGCACCGACAGGTAATGATCCACACAGTGTTCCTCTCGTCTGATTCTCGAACGCAGTTGCAAATCTATGCAATCTGCGCGATCATTGTGTGTTGTTAAATAAATCTTCTGCACACGTTTTTAAAAGTGGTTTTCAACCCCCTTCGTTTTACAACTTTCCACTGTGCAGCTTTTCCTTGGAGCCTCATTTACTGTATATTCTGCAACACGATGGTGTTGCACACCGAGTCAGCGACAGTAAAAGTGCACATCCACAGCTCACATCCACAAGCTCTCAGTGACTCAGTCTCAGCGTGGTGTGAATGCAACGTGTTGTGATCTTGTAGAAGAGTGGTTTTCAACCTTTTTCATTTCAGGACCCACTATTTATTCAGCATTTGAGCCTCGGACCACCATTTGATGATATTTTAGCCCCACAGACCCAAAACTAAAGTTTTCTTTTGTTTTTGTCCACAATACCAGACTGGATTTCAGAAACAGTCCAACATACAGATCAAAATGACCATTAATCTTTTACATTTTCTAGTTGTGTAGACTTTAGGCTAATTCACATGGTGAATTACTCTTGAGAGTGTAAACATGAAACCAAATGGACCCACTAGGGCAATTTTGGTTTCATTTTACACCAATAATTGCATAATGATTGATTATATTTTTTATAATTGTAATAATAGGGTCTTTCAGGTTAAGCCAAGGACCCCTTAGGCTTAGCTGAGAGTGAGTGAGAACCAGGGACCCCCATATATACAGTATAGTATTATCTACGTGTTGATTAAGATACACATAGACTTGTTTGACAGTACTCTGTCTGCAGTGATCTGTAAATGCATGTTTTATATTGGTTTATTTTCTATTTGTATGTACATACATACAGTACATGATTAGTATACGCTAATCCAACAATAACACAATAACCAGCAGAGAGCAGAGCAAAGCAGGCCCTTTATTTGTTTTTGTTTTTTTTTTAAGTTGGGAAGTTAAAGATACAGTAGGCCTACTAACCTACAGTAAAACAATACATTGTTTTGAATTTAAATGTATTGCATTTTGGCATTTTTTTGGAAAATTAATAAACCTTGAATATAAATCCTTTTTATTATGTTAAATTGCCACCAGATCGCATCATATCGCATTGTTCAGAATAAAATTCAATGGTATTGTTAAAGTATCGGTTAAGTATCGGTATAAGGGGGTGTATCGTATCGTGTCGGGGTGAATCGTATCGCATCGTATCGCCAGGTAATTCCAAATAATCGCTAAAGTATCGAATCGCTGGCAGTGCATCGAGATGCGTATCGAATCGCCCTCAGTGCTGAGATTCACATCCCTAGAATAAACCCTTATCGTCGCTCTTGGGTTGAAATGTCCTATATGTTCACAATTCGAATTCAAATTAGCAGATGTAGGATAACATTTTGACTTACTTCTTGTTAAAGAGGTTGTTAAAGGAGAATTACACACCAAAAGTTTTTTTTTTTTTTTTTTTTTTATCTTTATTTGCAGGTATTCTTTTAGAAAAAAGTGGTCGAGGTCTTATTTTGTGAAAACGCTCCTTATTGGCTGTTTCCCCTCTCCCAAAATAGGCTTATAATGGGGTTAAGGGGTGTTGTTCAAGTTGTTCACTTTTGGTACAGCAGTGACTCAGCTGTCTGAAAAGGTGGGGGCGTGGCACATTGTTTATGGCTGAACCACTGCTGAAATGAAAGTGACATGGTGGAGAGACCATATAAAAACTTGCATGTATCATGTCACAGGAATCAAGGTAGATGGATGACCAATGTGTTTTGGTGTGGAATTCCCCTTTGGCCTGAGGATTCCAATTAAAAAAAAAAAAAAAACATCCGCCGTTGCATACCCTATGGTTCCCATCTACAGCACAGACTGAAAGGAGTCAACGCTGGACATCAATGAGACTCTCTCACATGTCTAGACATGAAAGACCTGTGTGTGCTACAGTATGTTCTATGGATGGACACCAGGTGACACGGGGATTCATTCACAGACACAGGCACACACAGTACACACACATGCTTGCACATGCTTCCATGCATGCACACATGCACAGCACACACACACACACATGCTCTCACATGTATGTGTGCATCCATGCATGCACACACGCACATACTCGCACGTGTGTGCATGCATGCATGTATGCATGCACGCACACACACACACACACACACACACACACACACACACACACACACACACACACACACACACACACACACACACACACACACACACACACTGAGACACTGGTTATAGCACCTGCCCTGGCAGCATCAGGAATTTCACAGTTCCATTATAATAAAACTCATTTCACTCACACGCACGCACACACAAACACACACACAGTCGCACGCGCGCACGCACGCACGCACAAACACACCATCATCATCGGCGGTCACTCGTGTCCGAGTATGACTGTCCTCCTTCTTGGTCCTTGTGGGTCGTCAGATGGCGATGCAGGCCGATTCTGGAGCCGATTATTCTGGTGCAGTGTGGACAGGGGAATGCAGTGGTAGGTTTGGGTTGGACCGGTTTCTTCGATGCTCTCTCCTTTCTGCAGCAGGGGCGAAATCCAAAAGCGACCTCGCCCGCGGGCGCCCGTTTTCAAAAGCGGGCGCCCGTTTTCACAAACGGGCGCCCTTTTCAAAAGGTTATGGTTAGGGTTAGGTTAGGTTTAGGCATAGGTTTACTGAGGTTAAGTTTAGGGTTAGAGTTAGGTTTAGGCATAGCCTAGTTTGTGAAAACGGGCGCCCGCTTTTGAAAACGGGCGCCCGTTTTTGTGAAACCGGGCGCCCGTTTTTGTGAAAGCGGGCGCCCGCTTTTGAAACCGGGCGCCCGCGGGCGAGGTCGCTTTTGGATTTCGCTGGCTCTCCCTTTCTGAGTTTGCGCTTGTGTTGCGCAGCATGGCGGAGGTCGTCATCATATTTTGCGGCTCCCTCACGGACAAGGTTTCTCCTGGCAGTCCTGTCTGTTGCCTTGTCTTCCCAGGATTTAGGGTCAATATGGCACTTCTTTAGCTTTGTCTTAATGTTATCCTTGAACCTTTTCTTTTGACCTCCCGGGGCCCGTTTCCCTTCAGCAAGCTGGGAATACAGGACTTGTTTTGGGAGGCGAGAGTCTGGCATGCGGACAACATGGCCAGTCCATCTGAGCTGGTTTTGGGCGATGGTGGCAGTGATGGTAGGGACGTCGGCTTCCTCCAGGACGCTGGTGTTGGTGCGCCGATCCTCCCAGCTGATCCTGAGGATTTTCTGAAGACACCTCTGATGGTACGTCTCGAGTGCCTTTAGGTGCCTGCTGTATGTGGTCCAGGCCTCTGACCCATACAGAAGGGTGGGGAGTACCACAGCTTTGTAGACCAAGATTTTTGTTTTGGGCTGAAGGTTGCGGTTCTCAAGACTCTCTTCCTTGGTCTTGAGAAGGAGCCACTGGCACAACCAAGGCGATGGTGTATTTCGTCATCAATGACAGCTTTGGAGGATAGGAGGCTGCCGAGGTATGGGAAGTGATCGACATTTTCCAGAGTGATGTTGTCGATAGAAATGTTGGGGGGTAGGACAGGTGTACTGTAGTTTGGTGGAGGTTGGTGAAGGATTTGAGTCTTTTTTTATGTTGATGGCCAGACCAAGCTGTTTATATGCTTTCGCAAAGGCCGATAGGATGGACTGTAGGTCCTCTTGCGAGAGGGCTACAAGGGCGTTATCGTCTGCATACTGCAGCTCCATGATGGACACAGTGGTGGTCTGACCTTTGGCCCTGAACCGATTGATGATGAAGAGTTGACCGTCAGTTCTGTACACGATGTTGACTCCCTGGGGCAGATGTTTGCTTGCAAGATGGAGGATAGCAGTAATAAAGATGGAGAACAGTGTTGGAGCAATGACACATCCCTGTTTGACTCCTGTGTCGACCCGGAAGGGTTCAGTTTCATCTCCACTGCCGATAAGTACTGTGGCTGACATATTGTCATGTAGTAGTCTCAGTACGCGTATGTACTTTTCTGGACAGCCAATCTTTTCCAGAACCAGCCAAAGGGCCTGGCGGTTCACCGAGTCAAACTCTTAGGTGAGGTCTATGAAGGCCATGTATAATGGTTGATTTTGCTCCCGGCATTTTTCTTGCAGCTGGCGAATGGTGAATATCATGTCTGTAGTGCCTCTATTGGGGCGTAATCCACTTTGAGACTCAGGAAGGATGCTCTCTGACAGGGGAGTGAGTCTTTCGGCCAGCATCCGGGCTAGGGCTTTCCCTATGGTGGAGAGAAGAGAAATGCCCCGGTAATTGCCACAGTCTGCCTTGTCTCCCTTTTTAAATATGGAGACAATTAAGGCATCCTAAGCTGTGCAGGGATTTCTTCTTCTTGCCAGATTTTAGAAAGCAGGGCATGGATATGCTTTAGAAGATCGGGTCCACCTTTCTTCAGCACTTCTGCTGGGCATCCATCACCTCATCCAGGCTGGGTGGTTCTCCCATGCTTTCAACAATGGGCTATTGAGGGAGTCGGTCAAGAGCCTCCATCTCAGG
The DNA here is from genome assembly GCA_039105355.1 of Benthosema pterotum. Lineage (NCBI taxonomy): Eukaryota > Metazoa > Chordata > Actinopteri > Myctophiformes > Myctophidae > Benthosema > Benthosema pterotum. Next base: position 12,377 of record CM076977.1, on the reverse strand, counting down.
AGTGGTATCCCTGTTCAGCAGGTCCTTATAGTGGTCTTTCCATCTGTTTGAAATTGACTCATTGAGCGAGAGCCCATCTTTAGAGCGAAGGGGGGTTAGACAGCGATGGCTTGGACCATATACCACTCTTGTGGCATCAAAAACACACACACACACACACACACACACACACACATACACACACACACACACACACACACACACACACACACACACACACACACACACACACACACACATTGACTTTCAAGTACGTTGTACATACAGATTGGCATGTCAAAGTGCAATCGATAAATCATCATAACGGAGCATTCCAGCAGAGCTAATAGTGAATATAAGTGATCCATGCATGTGACTACAGGTTATTCATCACCAGGGTCTGTGCACGCAGCCCTGTGGTGCGCCAGGCGTCAGGGGCGGATGTAACATTTCCCAATTGGGGGGGTAGTAGAAAATGGTATAGGTACGACTTCCCAATTGGGGGGGTAGTAGAAAATGGTATAGGTGCGACTTCATCGCCCGTGGCGCGAAGCGACAGTCGCACCCATACCATTTTCGGTTACAGGACTTTTATTAGGCATGTAAAGCATCAATAATAATAATAGTGGTGCCACAACTGTGCTGTAGTTAGTTAGTAGCAGTAGTAGTGTAAAGATTTAAATCATTTTTAAATAATTCATTTTAAATATAAGCACTTTAATTTGAAATATATTGGGTTGTTTTGCATGCCATCGTGTTTGGTGGGGCAGACTGGGCATTTAGGGGGGCCCATGCCCATGCCTAGATCCGCCCCTGTCAGGCGTTTCATTTGTCCTAGCTCAGGGTTATTGTTTTGTCTCAGCAGCACCTGCCTCTGTGTTCTACTATTATTATCACAGTCTGTCTCTCTGTTCTATTTACCCATTACTATGAGACTCAGACCAGGGCGGATGTAACATTTCCCAATTTGTGGGTAAGACAAAATGGTATGGGGGCGGCTTCATACCATTTTGAAGCCGCACCCATACCATTTTTGGTTACAGGGCTTTTATTAGTCAAGTAAAGCATCAATAATAACATCAGTTGTTGTTGAAGTTGCAACAGACACGCAGCATGCATAAAGCTAAAGGTCTGACTCAGAGAGTTTTCTGTTTTCAATGATGAAATGCTGTTGGTTTAGTGGTGACACAGCTGTAGTTAGTTAGTACTAGTAGTAGAGTTTCAAATCATTTTAATTATAAGCTCTTTAATTTGAAATAGCTTGGGTTGTTTTGCACGCCATCATGTTGGGTGGTGGGGCAGTCTGGGCATTTAGGGGGGCATTGCCCTCCGATGCCCATGCCTAGATCCGCCCCTGACTCAGACACAATTTCACGTCTGGTTTCCCTTCAGTAAACCTTGGCAATACTTTCCTACATATACATTATGTTCTGTTTATTTAGGAGCTGAAGGAACAGAGAGACTTTCTGTAAACTAAGTAATGGTTGCTGTTGGAGTATTGAGCCATTTAACACATAGTTTAACACCAGCAACATAAGTGGTTATACCTTCAAGCCGTATGGATTCTTATGATCAGTGATGAACATAGGCTACAGACCGCACGGTCTGTAGCCTATTTTTTTCCAGCCTGGAATTGTGGACAAAAGCCAAAGAAATCTTTAGTTTTGGGGTCTGTGGGGCTAAAATGTCATCAAATGGTGGCTCAAATGCTGAATAAATAGTGAGCCCTGGTATGAAAAAGGTTGAAAACCACTGGCCTACATACTGTACATGTTGGGACCCCCAACCCACAGGTTGAGGACCACTGCTCTAAGGTGTAAGTGAGGACAGTGAGGGTGTGTGTGTGTGTGTGTTTCTGTGGATATAGGGAGTGGGATTTGACACCATGTTGTCGTGTATAAGTGAGGACTATGGGTGTGTTTAAATGGCTTTGTGTGTGCGTGTGTGTACGTGTGAGTGTGTACGTTTCAGGAGCGGATGTAACATTTCCCAATGGGGGGGGGGGGGGGGGGGGGCTTAAGCCGCACTAATACCATTTTTGGTTACAGGACTATTATTAGACAAGTAAATCATCAATAACAACACCAGTTGTTGTTGAAGTTGCAACAGACACGCAGCATGCATAAAGCTAAAGGTCTGACCCCCCCCACCCCCCACCCAGGGCATTTAGGGGGGCATTGCCCCCCATGCTCATCCCTAGATCCGCCCCTGGTATGTTTGTACATGTGAGTGTGTATGGAGGTGTGAGTGGAGTGTGGGTGGATAGGGAGTGAGTGGGAGCTAGGTCACACCATGCCCACACACTGCAGCCCACTCTGCTAGTCTGCATGCACACACACACACACACACACACACACACACACACACACACACACACACACACACACACACACACACACACACCGCATGAATATTCAATATTTCACACCCTGTTATTTAGCGGCTACTGTCTGCGATGCTTCCTGTGTGTGTGTGTGTGTGTGTGTGTGTGTGTGTGCGTGTGTGCGTGTGTGCGTGCGTGCGTGCGTGCGTGCGTGCGCGCGTGCGTTTCCCCTGTATGTTTTAATATGGATGATGTGACATTTCACACTGACTTCTGATGTCAACCTTGACTTGCGGCTGTCACTGTGTTTAGATCAATGGTGTTCAACCATTTTGATACCAGGGACCACTATTTATTTAGCATTTGAGCCACGGACCACCATGTGATGACATTTTTTTCCCCAAAGACCCTAAAAACTAAAAATTTCTTCTGCTTTTGTCCACAATTCCAGGCTGGATTTATGAAAATAAACAGTTAAACATACAGATCATAAATGACCATTAATCTTCTACATTCTCTAGTTGTGTAGACTTTGGCTCATTCAGATGATGAATATTTTAACTCATGAGAGTGTAAAAATGACTCGCAAGGGTCCATTTGGTTTCATTTTTACGCTCGTCAAGTATATTGACTTGACAGGGACAGGTCAATGTGGTTAATGTATTACTTATTACTTATTACCTTCATTTTAAAGCAATATATTGTATTACAATATTGCTGTCTGAGCAAGTGTAATATATTAATATTACTATTACATATTACTTAAAAGAAAAATGTTGTACAAAATATATAATTAAATATTTAGTGTCACTATTAATCAAATGTTGTGTAGGCCAGTGGCATAGCTACAATAAAGAAAGCACACTTTGCTATCTGGGAAATCCATATGAAATCAACTTGAAAAAACCTCCTCCTGAATAAATAATTTGATGACAAATGATAGAAAATAAGTAATTATTAAACTTCTGCAGTTGTCAAGATAATTTCACAAGAACATTTTCAATGAGACAGATTGACAGAAAGTAATATTGAAAGTAATGCAGTAATGCAGAAAGAAAAGTATAATATATTAGATAGTTTTTGTTAAGTAATATATTTATATTACAAGTTACTGCATTTTGGTAATATATTATGTAATATATTGAGTTACGTAGTGCACATGTCCCAACACTGTAGGTCAATATTGTTTCTTCTATTGGCACAGAGTGACAAAATCCCGAACCGGAATGTTGGCAGAATGACCTGGTCTTAGGCAACAGACAGGTTTAGTGATATCAAAGTCGTTACTGTACAATTAATTGGGGAATTTTAGCCAATATTTGACCAATCTGGGGACTAATTTGTTGCCAAGAAATGTATAAACCAATGTGTTTCTAATGGTGTCAAATAGCGTACTAAATAATGTACTAAAATGTTGTAATTCAACTCCTTTTGGAAACCCCATAAAAACAGGTCAAAGTCAGGGAACTATTCACAACCTATAGAAGGCAAAATGTGTGATAACTATAAGGGGTGTGCTGAATCCATTCCAAACACTATTTTTTATGTATTTATTTAAAAACAAACACACCCGTCATCATAAATGTGGTTAGTCAGCACATTTGGCAAGTGCTATAGCCAATTTCTGTTTTTTTTTTTTGCAAAACATTGCAAATGTTACAGTAGCGACTTCTTCCAGGGGGTCCCCGAGGTGATCCAAGGGCAGAGAATCGATGTGGTCTGCCCCATGAGGGAATCCTCCCAGTGGGGCGTGCCTCGAGAACCTCCCTAGGGAGAAGCTCGAGAGGCATCCTAACCAGATGAACCAGAACCACCCTAAGCTGGCTCCTTTCCTCTCTCTCTCTCTTCTCTCTCTCTCTCTCTCTCTCTCTCTCTCTGTCTCTCTGTCTCTCTGTCTCTCTCTCTCTCTCTCTCTCTCTCTCTCTCTCTCTCTCTCTCTCTCTCTCTCCCCAGGAGAACATCAACATAGACGAAGCAGCCAACTGCCTGGTCAAACACATCATCGCCAGTGAGAAGGACATGCTGGAGGAGGACGTCCCAGACACCATCTCCCCTCAGTTGGACAACACGCCGGGCGGAACCTGTTCCTCCTGCTTCAGGTCCCAGTGAAGACACCATCTCCTCCTGCTTCAGCTCCCAGTGAAGACACCATCTCCTCCTGCTTCAGGTCCCAGTGAAGACACCATCTCCTCCTGCTTCAGGTCCCAGTGAAGACACCATCTCCTCCTGCTTCAGATCCCAGTGAAGAGAAGACACCATCTCCTCCTGCTTCAGGTCCCAGTGAAGAGAAGACACCATCTCCTCCTGCTTCAGATCCCAGTGAAGACACCATCTCCTCCTGCTTCAGCTCCCAGTGAAGACACCATCTCCTCCTGCTTCTGGTCCCAGTGAAGACACCATCTCCTCCTGCTTCAGGTCCCATGCAGTGAAGACACCATCTCCTCCTGCTTCAGGTCCCAGTGAAGACACCATCTCCTCCTGCTTCAGATCCCAGTGAAGACACCATCTCCTCCTGCTTCAGGTCCCAGTGAAGACACCATCTCCTCCTGCTTCAGGTCCCAGTGAAGACACCATCTCCTCCTGCTTCAGGTCCCAGTGAAGACACCATCTCCTCCTGCTTCAGGTCCCATGCAGTGAAGACACCATCTCCTCCTGCTTCAGGTCCCAGTGAAGACACCATCTCCTCCTGCGTCAGGGCCCAGTGAAGACACCATCTCCTCCTGCTTCAGATCCCAGAGAAGACACCATCTCCTCCTGCTTCAGGTCCCAGTGAAGACACCATCTCCTCCTGCTTCAGGTCCCAGTGAAGACACCATCTCCTCCTGCTTCAGGGCCCAGTGAAGACACCATCTCCTCCTGCTTCAGATCCCAGTGAAGACACCATCTCCTCCTGCTTCAGATCCCAGTGAAGAGAAGACACCATCTCCTCCTGCTTCAGGTCCCAGTGAAGAGAAGACACCATCTCTCCTGCTTCAGATCCCAGTGAAGACACCATCTCCTCCTGCTTCAGCTCCCAGTGAAGACACCATCTCCTCCTGCTTCAGCTCCCAGTGAAGACACCATCTCCTCCTGCTTCAGGTCCCAGTGAAGAGACGTTCAGGCTGCCTGCTTAAAGGAGAGTTACACCTCGCCCCTTAACCTGTATTTGCAGTTGATTTATGTCCCAAAAAAATTGGACAAATTCACCAATTTCCCTCACTCCAAAATGCATTTTTGTGACTGTATAGTCTCTCTCTACCATGTCAATAGTGTGTCGACATTCACACTTTCATTTTTTGGTTCAGCCGTGGTTCAGCAGTCTCAAATGGTGCGGGGTGCGGGCGTGGCACACGGTTTATGGCTAAACCAAAAGTGAAAGTGTGAGTGACAACAACATCCCATTTATTTTGGAAATAAATCAGCAAAAAACTGCAAATAAAGGTCTAAGCGAGCCTTCTAGGGTGGAATTATCCTTTAAATGGAGTCTACATGCACCGCACAACGATGCCTTTTTGGAAAAGAACTCGGGGGAGGGGTCCCCCTTCCCTATACGTCCTTCAAAACCTTGTCACTGCGGAGACACTGATGAGAACGTTCCATTCTGTTCAGACAGACTCTGAGGGTTCTGCTGCTGCTGCTGTCATGCATGCAGCCAGCTCCCTGGAAAGAAATCTGCTTTGCCTTTTGAGCGGTGACACCACTCCTGCCTTTGTCACTGATACTGGTACACACACCTATGTCCTTAAGGCCTTTAACCCAATTGGTCCTGGCTAGATTCTAGTTTCTGACACTAGATTTTAGTTTCTGACACTAGATTCTAGTTTCTGACACTAGATTCTAGTTTCTGACACTATTCTAGTTTCTGACACTATGTTCTAGTTTTTGACACTATATTCTAGTTTCTGGCGCTAGATTCTAGTTTCTGAGATTAAATTCTACTTTCTGACCCGAGATCATAGTTTCAGCCACAAGATTTTAGATTCTGATGCTAGATTCTAGTTTCTGATGCTAGATTCTAGTTTCTGATTTTTTTTTTCTGAAAAATCTGTTCTGTGTCAGTGATGCTCAAAATATTTTATACTTAGGAATCCTCCCCAGAATTATCTGTGTTTGGATTTTGTTGTTCTTTTTGACATCAACCCCGCTTTGTTCCATGTCCCCACTCGCTGCCATGCTAGTGTTTGTGTATCGCTGTGTGTGTGCGTGTGTGCATGACTTTGCGCGTGTGTGTGTGTGGGGGGGGGGGGTCGACTGCAATATTTACACTCTGAAATCCAAATGACAGGACCACGGTGTTCGGTTTGTGCACCTCCTCCTCCTCCTCCCGGGGCTAAATGAGCAGGTGCAGCGGCGTGCCTGTGTGTCTGTTGTCACCTCCCCTCCGTGCATGCTGGGTGGTGTGTGTGTGTCTGTTGTCACCTCCCCTCCGTGCACACTGGGTGGTGTTTGCGCACACACGGGGCGTGGATTTGACCACCTTCGTTAATTTGTGCGTGCGTGCGCGCGCGCGCGTGTGTGTGTGTGTGTTGTGTGTGTGTGTGTGTGTGTGTGTGTGTGTGTGTGTGTGTGTGTGTGTGTGTGTGTGTGTGTGTGTGTGTGTGTGTGTGTGTGTGTGTGTGTGTGTGTGGTGTGTGTGTGTGTGTGCGTGCGCGCGTGCCTGAGGGGGTTACTGAGAGTTGACAGGTGGACAGGTGGGGGAGAGAGAGAGAGAGAGAGAGAGAGAGAGAGAGAGAGAGAGAGAGAGAGAGAGAGAGAGAGAGAGAGAGAGAGAGAGAGAGAGAGAGAGATGCAAGGTCGTGCTCAAGGCCAACTTGACTCCACAGTTCTGCCTCTTCCAGTAACCATGGCAACACAGTTTAACCAACACAGACCCCCATGTGTAGTGGGAGATGTGACAACACCAGTCCTGGGTCCCAATCCCCCTGGGACTGTCTGTCTGTCTGTCTGTCTGTCTGTCTGTCTGTCTGTCTGTCTGTCTGTCTGTCTGTCTGTCTGTCTTCAGGCATCCACTGGTCCAAATCCCTCGGGGACTGTCTGTCCGTCTCGCTCCAAGTCCACAGGAGACAGAAACCTCTTTTCTCTTTCATTTTTTCCCCCCACCAGCGACTATCAGCCTCGATCTCCAGACTTCCATCCACGCTGTGAGATGAGAGCCTGGAATCACGGTACCCCAAAACCACTGAAAAAGGCGGGACTTCGCCTTAGTTAACTTCCGCCGGATGTTGTCATTTTTCAGCCAATCACGGCGCAGCGCTCCGGAAAAATGAATACCCTGTGAAAACATTTTATTTCTCCCTTTGTGCTTGCAAAGCACGGGTCAAGGACAAAAAAATAATGTCTTGGTCTTGACTTGGTCTCACCTCGCAGTGGTCTTGGTCTTGGCCTCGGTCTTGACCCTTCTAGGTCTCGGTCCCAGTCTTTGTCTCGACCCCATAGGTACTAGTCTCGTCTTGGTCTTGACTCCCCAAGTATGGTTGTCTCTGTCCCGTTTTGGTCCTTGTCTTGGTCTCGATTTAGGTGGTCTTGACTACAGCACTAACTGTTGCACTGCATTGTCGGGCCTAGTTGGAAAATGCGGTCGATACGAAGCGGTTGTGTGGCTCTTTCTTCTTAGATGTAGGTTTGCAATTCTCTGCCGTTCAGGCTAAATTTAGGCTTGACAGATCTCTAATGTACTGTAGCTCTCTCTCTCTCTCTTTCTATGCCCCAGTGTTGCCAACTGCCAAAATCCAAAATGCACTAGTGGCACTTCCAAAAATGCACTAGATTTTGAATAATGAACATTAACATTAACATTAATCTTCTACATTCTCTAGTTGTGTAGACTTGGGCTAATTCACATGATGAATATTTTAACTGTTGAGAGTGTAAACATGAAACCAAATGGTCCATTTGGTTTCATCTTTACACTCTCAAAGAGTTACATCTGGTTAACCAACTATCCATCATTTAGCCTGGGGACCACTGGTTGAAAACCACTGTCTTAGGAGGAGAAATGGTGAAAAACGAGGGTTTTATCTCTCTCGCCTGTCAATCAATTTCACCACAACTCACCAGCAAAAAAAAAGCACTACATTTTCCGCCAGGATTTTTTTTTTACTAATTTTGGTGCTATAGGTCTGGAAAACAACTAAATATATCGACAAATGCGGCAAGTTGGCAACACTGCTATGCCCAGTTGCCCACCCTAAGGTAGCCTAATTTATTTCTCTCCGACACCAAATACTGTAGCGTTCTAGAACAGGCGCATGTTCGCCTTTTTTCCACAGAATATTCAATAATACAGTGTGATGGCAGTACTGACATGTTGTCTCCGAGGGTGCTTGTATTTAATTTTTAATTGTAAAGAAATGAAGCAATCATCGGCTAGTGTCTTAATGAAACCCTTCCTAATTTCCTTTGTGTAAAAAAAAAACATATTATAGCAAATTTTACCAGTAATTCGTCTTTTGGGCTGTTCGTTCAGTGATATACCGGTAGTGGCTGATTTAGGGCGAGAGCTTTACCCACAATAACAATAAAATAAAGACAAATACGCTAGTATAGAGTTCCGAGAAGACTCTGCCAAGACACCTGATACCACTTTCAAATGTGTTTATCGTATGGTCGTCTTTCTTTGTTATCGTTGCTTTTTTTTAAAATGGCGTCACTTTTGTTGGCAGAAGCCAGGAGGTTTTATTTGTGTAAAATGTGGTTTCATTTATGTTGTGTGTTCTTAAAGGAGAATTCATCAAGGAGAACACCAAAACACATTGGGCATCAATCTACAATGATCTACGCTGTGACCTCACAGACCTGACGGTCTGTGAGGTGGTTGAGGGTCGGGGGTTTAGGATTATGGTTACGGTTGGCTACAAACATGCCTAAACCCTTCTCTAACCCTAACCCGAAGTGGATTTCCAGCGCATGTTCGGAGCGCTCAGTTTCTGACCCCTCAATGTCGCAACTCTTCTACTATGAGCCCATGCGCAGCGCATGTTATTGACGTAGAGTGTCGTTGCATCCGTCATCTTGTCCGGTGCAAAAGCCCTTGTCCAGTGCAAAAACGAAGCCGGAGTCTAGGACAAAAATAAAGGGCAATATGTGTGACAGCAACAGGGGTGGAGGTAGATTGATGCCGAATGTGTTTTGGTGTTGAACTCTCCTTTAATGGGGTACCGTTCACCCCTAATCAATCACTCACCTTGAATTCAGATTCTTTTGTGTTGTTTTTGAGTGGCTATTGTCAGTATTATTATTGTTATTGTTATTTTATTTTTATTTTATTTTTTACAAACCCTTGGAGATGAATGTGTCTCCTGACATTTTGCTACCATCATGAACACTATGAAAATATTCTCATTATATCCAGTGGCACAAAATGTCCCTTTTCTCTCTGTTCTAATACCATTTAATACCGTTTGGTTTCATCAACCTCCTTTTTTTTATTGTATTGTTAATATGTTGTAATATTTGTAACTATGAAACGAATACAGACTACAGCTATATAATGCATGTACATACTATATATATATTGGGTCAGACACAATGATGCACCATCAAAAATATAATATATAATATAAATAATATGATGATAATATATAATAAAGTGTTACTTTTCCTGACAAAGTCCTCCTGACTCCTTTGAAGGTGATTTCATGTTTCATTTTACCTCAGTGTGAAGTGATGAAGCACGTCAAAGGGGAGTTCCACCCATTTTCAACAATTCTAATATGTCATTAGCAGTGTTGGTCTATATTACTTAGGAAAGTAACTTCTTTACTTTACTCGTTACCCCTTAGACAAAGTAATATCATTACTTTACTTATTACTGGAATCGAAGAGTAATATATTACATATTACGTTATTACTTTCCAAAGTTCTCAACACCGCTTTTGAAAAATTAGAGAAGTACAACATAATCCGTTTATTACAAAATAAAGCAGCAATGCGATTTGTAGTGTACATAACTGCGCAGGATGCAGTGTGTGGACTGGATCTACAATCTACTGCACATCTTTGTTGTTACAGTACCTGTCAATAGCTTGTACACTGTTCTATTTTTGCATGCAACAACAAGCTCATTTTAAAAAAAGTAACTTGGCGTTACTTGCAAAGTAATGCGTTACTTATTACCCATTTTTGCAGAGTAATCTCGTTACTTTACTTTTTGGAGCAAAAGTAATAATATTACAGTAATATGTAATCTAAAATTAGTTACTGCCCAACACTGGTCATTAGTATACCTTAGAGGTGCTGGGTGGACATGATTAAAACGTTTCCCCCATTCTGTGTTTTCTAGAAATGGAGGTCTGAAGAAAATCATGAGCATGGTGAAACACATCTTGATGACACATCATCAAGATGTATTTTCACAGATTTCTTTAGACGCTTCTTTTTTTTTTTCTGAAAGCGTACAGATGGAACCAGATGAACCCGTTAGGGTTCATTTGGTGGCATTTGTACGCTCTCAGAAAAAATGTTGAAAAACTGTATTATATATAAAATTTGAACACTGAACTCTGTCAGTAGAGGGTTAAAGGAGAATTGCACACCAAACGTTTTTTTTATATCTTTATTTGCACTTAATTTGTTAGAAAAAAGTGATCCAGGTGTTATTTTGTGAAAACACTCCTTAATGGCTGTATCCCAAAATAAGCTTATAATGGGGCTAAGGGGTCTAATGCAAGTTCACCTATATACATCACTCCAAAATGCATGTTTTTGCTATATATGGTCTCTCCACCATGTCAGTAGAGTGTTGACACTCACTTTCATTTTCACTTTCGTTTCAGCAGTGGTTCAGCCATAAACCATGTGCCACGCCCCCACCTTTTGAGACAGCTGAATCACTGCTGAACCAAAAGTGAAAGTGTGAGTGTTAACACGCTACTGACATGGTGGAGAGACAATATATAGCAGAAAATTGCATTTTGGAGCGATGTATATAGGTGAACTTGAACAACACCCCCACATATGTCAAACTCAAGGCCCGGGGGCCAAATCAGGCCCGTGAATGGATTATCATCCCAGGATGATATTGAATTAGTATTAGAACTGGCCTCTGGTATATTGCACACACCGTGATAAGAAATGAATGCAACTAATTGTTTTACTTCCTCAAATCAGTCTCATTTACTTTCTCAATTAACTCAGCACTTGGTGAGGATCATAGAAGAAAAAGATTTTCCTGAAAAATAGCAGGTGTTCACGTGTCATAGCGTGGCACAGAGTGGCGCACTATGAGATGTGAACACCTGATATTTTTCATTGAAACTTAAAACAGTTTTTAATGCAGGCAGTTTCATCTTTACAATTATCTTGCCATTAGGAGACATTGATTTTTGATGGAAAATTACTTTTTTGCTGTTTGACAGGGACGTCATCATAAACCGTTGTTGAAACACAGACCGGTATCTCCGGCCCTCGACTTGTACCAATTTTTCTATTTTAACATTAATTAAAAACAAAACGCATAGGAAACAAAATAAATGCAAAAATAAGAGCAATCAATTAGTAGTAAATATTAAATATAAGGAAATCAGGAAAGAAAATAAGAAAAAATAAACATATAAATACATATATAAAACATTAATACAAATGAAATGCAGTCTCCTCTTATGCATTGCTGTATTGAAATTTAAAGGTTTCTCAGTCACATTTACAATGTAAGCATGTAGCAAAGTCCTAATGATAGAAAGAATAATAGCCACATATTGTATCATAGGTTTGGCCCACATGACAAGCGCCAATGAATGAACAACAGACCTTAAAGATACACAAGTCCAAAGTAGCTTGTAGGAGCCATGAATTGGTTTATTGTGGTGTGTTGTGGACTGGCATAGGGGCGGACCTGGTTTAGTCCAGTATCTCACCTAGTTCACTAGCTGGAGACAGTGAGAGAGAGGGGGGGGGTGTGGGATGCCATACGTTTTGTTGATCGTTTTTTACCACTTATCTTGCTTTATTTCAGTTCTTTATTTACGTTGTTCGCTGTGGTTATGTTACTTTATGTATGGGCACCCTCCTTAGTTGCAGTTTTTTGAAGATTTTGAAAAAATGGCGAGATCGGGCAAAAACGCAAGCCTATAGCCTTACGGTATTGCACGGCATGCCG
>CM076976.1:54168994-54206198 GCA_039105355.1 Benthosema pterotum | reverse complement strand
TGATTAGGTTTACTTTAGTGGATTCCTGTAGTATACAACAGAGGAACTGACCAGCTAATGCTATGTCCTGGTCTCCATGGTAACAGACTGGCCTTTGGACAGGTCCAGTATGTTCATTCTAGAATAGAGAGAGTTCAGGGGCACTGTCCCATGTGCCCACCCCCCACCTGCAACCACCTCCTCCTGTGTGTGTGTGTGTGTGTGTTGTGTGTGTGTGTGTGTGGGTGTGTGTGTGTGTGGTGTGTGTGTGTGTGTGTGTGTGTGTGTGTGTGGTGTGTGTGTGTGGTGTGTGTGTGTACATGCGGTCAGGGCCGGATCTAGGCATGGGCATGGCCCCTAACTTCCCCACACAGCTTGATGCTTTACTGTGTATTTAAAGTGAAGTAATTCCTGTTTTTTGCACTACTTTTCCCCAATCAAAATTGTGTCATAATTACAACCACATTTGCCAATACAACAATACTTGGTGTGTATTTGCTCTGGGGGCTATCAGAAGAAAGGTGGTCCAACCCCCGAAGCACTGGCCAATCACGCCGGAAAGTTACGAGTTGATTAGGCGCTCGTCATTAGGAGAAACATCTCATCGGGTCCCATTGACTTGCATAGACTTGCATAGAGAGATGTGCCCGTGGGAAATACCATATTAAACACTCTCGTAACGGAGTACAAACATAACACTGTTAATGATCGTGACCGGGAATAGAGCGGTCGCACCACACGTTGTTTTTACTCAGACAGTGTCTCTCAGACCTTTTTTGCAATATCCATGTTGAAACAGAGCTAGCATATGTGGCTATGTGTTCTACACACTGCAGTCGCGAGGGGCGTGCCTTCACTCCAGCTGACGACCAGTGACTCAGAGCCATCTAGTACAAGACTTGCGACATTGCGGAGTCGGAAGGACTGAGCGCTCGAGGCTGCCTGAATGGAGACAAACTGGAGATTTTGACAAGCCAACGTTTAGTTGTTTTATTCTGCCCTGGAATGCGAGGGGACTCGGTGGATGGATTATAGACATTACGTTAGCAGCAACTGTGCTTTATGCTGGGATAGAACCATGACGATAACATTTAAAACAGGAGGAGGATTTGTGAAGGAGAGAGTGATCTTGGTAAACATGCTCGTAAATCAGGGGTTTTCAACCGGTGGTCCGGGGACCACCAGTGGTCCCTGAAAGAGTTCCAGGTGGTCGCCAGCTAAGTTGGTCAACCAAATGTAACTCTTGAGATCGTAAAAATATTCATTTTACACCCTCAAGAGTTAAAATATTATATCTGAATTAGCCCAAGTGTGACACAACGGGAATGGATGGACACAAAGCAAAAAAATCTTTAGTTTTGGGGTCTGTGGAGCTAAATGTCCTCAAACGGGTGGTCCGTGGCTCAAATGCAGAATAAATAGTGGCCCTGGGATCAAAAAGGTTGAAAACTACTTGTCGTAAATAACCAAACGAGCCAGCGGACCACCGCTCGTTCTACCCACTGATCCTGATCATCTCGGAGATCAGCAGCAGCTTCGCCTTTACAATCTCTTTCACAATCTCATGTCCGGGCAGTAGCCTTGTTTCCAAGTTTTAACACGCTGCTGCCTGCGTCACACTGCGTAAAAACATCCACGCTCAGTATGCCAGGTTATAGGCACAGCATCCCTTTTCAAATGTGGCTTATGAGGCCATGCCAGTTTTCCATGACCATAGCCGTTGTAATCGGATGAAGAAAATGTTCCCCACATATAGTGGACTTCCCCGTTAGCCCCTTGGTCCAGTCAGCACGCCTAATGCGTGCGAAACTGTCCCCATTTTTGGCTGCCTTTTCGTTTTTGGGCCAAACGTGTATCGGAATTCCCTTCCCACCCTATATTGCTGCACCACCGATTACGCATCTCTTTGGCATTTTCCAAAAGTTGTAGACGACCGAAAAGTTGTTCCAAGAACCTGAGCGCTATAAATAGTCTCGACTCCACGCTGATTCTGTCTATACTCAATAAGCACATCTGCGTTGCTGTGACGGTACCATGCTGACGGAGGAGAAGGGCGGTTTCCATCGGAGTTAGCATTGCAACAAGAAGAAAAGACATCGCTCTGCAGTCTCCTATTGTGTCACAGACCGCGCGACATCAACAGATTCAGACTACATTTCCCAAAGTGGCGGATGTAGTAATTTATTATTTTATAAACCTCAAATGTGAGATGTGTACAGCCCCATCAGGCATTTTAAATATATCATTGGGAACTTAGGCATTTTTTGAGGGACATGTGTCAACAGTTTTTGAGAGTTTTTTGCAGGTTACCTACACTTTAAAATGAATTGAAACACTACCCTACTAACTACTGTAACTAACTACAGCTCTGTCACCACTAAACAACAGCATTTCATCATTGTAACCAAAAAATGGTACAGTATGTGGCGGCGGCTTTTGTGGCGAGCGACAGGGGCGATGAAGCCGTTAGGACAGATCACCCTTGCGGGTCCATTTGGTTCATTTTTACACTCTCAAGAGTTAAAATTCATCATCTTAATTTTACCCAGGTCTACACAACTAGAGAATGTAGAAGATTAATGGTCATTTTGATCTGTATGTTAATTTGCCTGTTTTGTTTCCCAAAATCCAGCCTGGAATTGTGAATATCTAGAAAAGCAGGGAAAGACACAGAGGCAGAGTGCAATGACTGCCTTCAAGACAAATTTATCTTGTGTTGTGTTATAGTGCACTAAGTTGCACACTTGCCCGATCGGGCAAGCGGGCAAGTGTTAGTGTCAAGCCCTGACAGTAAACCGTTTTAGCGTTCTGCTCTGCTTTTTGGTCAATATAAGAAGTTCTCGTCATTTTAGCACTATAGCATGCCTGAAGAAAGTGGTCAGAATTAGCATTTGATAAAATTCATATTTAGATTTTTTTTTCTTTTTCTTTTTCAGATGAATATCTGAGATCAATGACAGAATGATGATGGTCGTGGAAGAGAACCTTCTGAAAACTTCATGCAGTGTTGAACTGGGCGAAAAAAATCGGCCCTGACTTTTTAGCATGATTTGGGCCTGGACCGGCCCAACACAATTCTACCTGGTATAGTTGGTTAACCAGATGTAACTCTTTGAGAGCGTAAACATGAAACCAAATGGACCCTTGTGGGTCCATTGGGTTTCATGTTAACACTCTCAAGAGTTAAAATACTCATCTAAATTGGCCCAAGTCTAATTACAAAATGTAGAAACACTAATGGTGATTTTGATCTGTATGTTTGACTGTTTTGTTTCCCAAATTGTGGACCAAATTGTGGAATTGTGGACCAAAAAGCAAAATAAATCTTTAGTTTGGGGTCTGTTGGGGCTAAAATGTCATCAAATGGGGTGGTCCCATGGCTCAAAATTCTGAGTGAATAGTGGGCCTGGGATCAAAAAGGTTGAAAAACCGGTCCGGTGGTCCCTGAACCACTGGTCCGGGGACCACCAGTGCCTTACATAGCTACTTCTAGTGGATATGGGATGTGGATGCAACAGAGAATGTCTAAAGTAACACAGTATTTCATGCTGGTCTATGGGTAATTCTGATGCTTTTTTCCACTTTCAAGGCATTGTGTTGTTGTGAAGGACCCCCTGAAGGAGTCCTCAGGTGTCACCTGCACCTGTCTCTCTGTCTCAGGGACCCCTTGGGTGTCATAACGACAGTAACAGATGACGGTCCCCGAAACACCTCAACCACAACATCCTGAAGGACTCAGGGACGTTCCTGCCATGAGGCAGGCTAGGCAGGTACCTGGGGCACCATGAGGGGAGGGGGCTTTAAAAGGATCCCTGCATAATGAGATAAATATGGCTATGCCCTCTATAACTAGAATTGAACATTTAAAACACATAAAATAAGCTCCTTAGTTTATTAGAGATTTTCCCTGGAGGCCATGACGACCATCGCTGCATGTCTCTCTCTGTCTCTCTCTCCCGTCCTGTCTGTCTCTCTCTGTCTCCCGGGCTGTCTGTCTCTCTCTCTGTCTTCTCCTCCGTCTGTCCAGTCTCTCTCTGTCTCTCTCTCCGTCCTGTCTGTCTCTCTCTCTGTCTCCCTGGCCTGTCTGTCTCTCTCTGTCTCCCTGGCCTGTCTGTCTCTCTCTGTCTCTCTCCGTCCTGTCTGTCTCTCTCCGTCCTGTCTGTCTCTCTCTGTCTCTCTCCGTCCTGTTCTGTCTCCTCTGTCTCCCTGGCCTGTCTGTCCTCTCTCGTCTCTCTCCGTCCTGTCTGTCTCTCTCTGTCTCCCTGGCCTGTCTGTCTCTCTCTCTGTCTCCCTGGCCTGTCTGTCTCTCTCTCTGTCTCCCTGGCCTGTCTGTCTCTCTCTCTGTCTCCTGGCCTGTCTGTCTCTCTCTCTGTCTCCCTGGCCTGTCTGTCTCGCTCTGTCTCCCTGGCCTGTCTGTCTCTCTCTCTGTCTCCCTGGCCTGTCTGTCTCTCTCTCTGTCTCCCTGGCCTGTCTGTCTCTCTCTGTCTCCTGGCCTGTCTGTCTCTCTCTGTCTCCCTGGCCTGTCTGTCTCTCTCTCTGTCTCCCTGGCCTGTCTGTCTCTCTCTCTGTCTCCCTGGCCTGTCTGTCTCTCTCTCTCTCTCTGTCTCCCTGGCCTGTCTGTCTCGCTCTGTCTCCCTGGCCTGTCTGTCTCTCTCTCTGTCTCCCTGGCCTGTCTGTCTCTCTCTCTGTCTCCCCTGCCTGTCTGTCTCTCTCTGTCTCCCTGGCCTTTCTGTCTCTCTCTCTGTCTCCCTGGCCTGTCTGTCTCTCTCTCTCTGTCTCCCTGGCCTGTCTGTCTCTCTCTCTGTCTCCTGGCCTGTTCTGTCTTCACTTGAAACTAAAGGCAAAACAGTCAAAAATAAATCTAAAAAAAGGGGGGAAAATAAAAAGAACTGTACCAAGTGTCATTAAAGTCATGAAACATAACATCTTATTATATTGTAAAATACCAGTAACAGAAATGTAAAATACCAGTCAGAGAAATGTAAAATACCAGTAACAGAAATGTAAAATACCAGAAACAGAAATGTAAAATACCAGAAACAGAAATGTAAAATACCAGTGACAGAAATGTAAAATACCAGTAACAGAAATGTAAAATACCAGTCAGAGAAATGTAAAATACCAGAAACAGAAATGTAAAATACCAGTGACAGAAATGTAAAATACCAGTGACAGAAATGTAAAATACCAGAAACAGAAATGTAAAATACCAGAAACAGAAATGTAAAATACCAGAAACAGAAATGTAAAATACCAGTAACAGAATTTAAGCCATTATACAAAACATCTTATTATATTGTCTTTATTACGTTCCCAACTATGTACATTCAAGCATTAACTGCATTTTATTTGATGTCCATGATCTTCTCCCGACCTGGAGAAAATATACAACATAGTATTGTTAAAAGAATCACATTTTATACACAATGACTGAAGATATGCCATTTAGGTGACATCCTTCCAGAGCAACTGACTGAAAAGTGAAAGTCAACAAACAACAGCCAGGTGGTCCCCAAGTGGTCCCCAAGTGGTCCCCAAGTGGTCCCCAGGTGGTCTCCAGGTGGTCCCCGGGTACATGACGGGGTAATGTTGGTATCAACCACATGGACCCATAAGGTTGTTTGATTTTACGCTATCATGTTATATTATTGTTAAACACTTGCGTTACTTAATTTACAAGAAGTCTACGTGATTAGAGAAGAATGTAGAAGAATTGAAGTTTTGAGAGACTAAATCCCATCAAACGGTGTGACATGAAGAGGTTTGGTTGTATAAATACCTCTAGAGGTCCTATTGAAGAGGTTTGGTTGTATAAATACCTCTCCAGGTCCTACTTGGTTCTGATCTTGTTGAGTTGAGCCTCAGCCATGTCAGCTCGTTCCTGAACCTCCTGCAGGTCCTGGTGAGCCTTCCTGAACCGAGAGAGATGACAGTCTGCCTGTTGCTGCTCCTGTAAATACACATTATAACACATTATAACACATTATAACACATTATTACACATTATAAAAACATTATAACACATTATAACACATTATAAGACTCTCTGTCTCCCTGGCCTGTCTGTCTCTCTCTCTCTGTCTCCCTGGCCTGTCTGTCTCTCTCTCTGTCTCCCTGGCCTGTCTGTCTCGCTCTGTCTCCCTGGCCTGTCTGTCTCTCTCTCTGTCTCCCTGGCCTGTCTGTCTCTCTCTCTGTCTCCCTGGCCTGTCTGTCTCTCTCTGTCTCCCTGGCCTGTCTGTCTCTCTCTCTGTCTCCCTGGCCTGTCTGTCTCTCTCTCTGTCTCTCCTGGCCTGTCTGTCTCTCTCTCTCTCTCCCTGGCCTCTGTCTCTCTCTCTCTCTGTCTCCCTGGCCTGTCTGTCTCGCTCTGTCTCCCTGGCCTGTCTGTTCTCTCTCTCTGTCTCCCTGCCTGTCTGTCTCTCTCTCTGTCTCCCTGCCTGTCTGTCTCTCTCTCTGTCTCCCTGGCCTTTCTGTCTCTCTCTCTGTCTCCCTGGCCTGTCTGTCTCTCTCTCTCTGTCTCCCTGGCCTGTCTGTCTCTCTCTCTGTCTCCCTGGCCTGTTCTGTCTTCACTTGAAACTAAAGGCAAAACAGTCAAAAATAAATCTAAAAAAGGGGGGGAAAATAAAAAGAACTGTACCAGAGTGTCATTAAAGTCATGAAACATAACATCTTATTATATTGTAAAATACCAGTAACAGAAATGTAAAATACCAGTCAGAGAAATGTAAAATACCAGTAACAGAAATGTAAAATACCAGAAACATTATAACATTATAACACATTATAACACATTATAAAACATTATTACACACAGAGAGATGGAGGTCTGCCTGTTGTTCCTGTAAATACACATTATTACACATTATAACACATTATAACACATTATAACACATTATAACACATTATAACACATTATAAAAACATTATAACACATTATAACCCATTATTACACATTATAACACATTTATAACACATTATAACACATTATAAAAACATTATAACACATATAACACATTATAAAACATTAACACATTATAAAACATTATAACACACAGAGAGATGACAGTCTGCCTGTTGTTCCTGTAAATACACATTATAACACATTATAACACATTATAACACATTATTAAAACATTATAAAACATTATTACACACAGAGAGATGACAGTCTGCCTGTTGTTCCTGTAAATACACATTATAACACATTATAACACATTATAATGCATTATAACACATTATTACACTCCATTATTGCTCCTGGAACATAACACATTATATCAGTGGTTTTCAACCAGTGGTCCAGGACCACCAGTGGTCCTTGAGAGGTTTCCAGGTGGGTCCCAAGTTGGTTAACCAGATGTAACTGTTTGAGAGCGTAAACATGAAACCAAATGGTCCATTTGGTTTCATGTTTAGGGAAGGTGGGAAATGTTGGACTGGATCTACAAACT
Organism: Benthosema pterotum; assembly: GCA_039105355.1. Taxonomy (NCBI): domain Eukaryota; kingdom Metazoa; phylum Chordata; class Actinopteri; order Myctophiformes; family Myctophidae; genus Benthosema; species Benthosema pterotum. The sequence continues at coordinate 54,198,771 of CM076976.1, read as the reverse complement.
GCAGGATCGTCAGTAACCACCAGTTAAGTTACCTAGTAGACCTTTAAGTGTCTGGTGAGTTTATCCAGTAGTAATTATTGTTTGTTTACTTACAGCCTCCTCTGCCTGCTGCTTGTAGATCTATATACTGAATGTTTACTTACAGCCTCCTCTGCTTGTAGATCTATATACTGAATGTTTACTTACAGCCTCCTCTGCCTGCTGCTTGTAGATCTATATACTAAATGTTTACTCACAGCCTCCTCTGCTTGTAGATCTATATACTGAATGTTTACTTACAGCCTCCTCTGCTTGTAGATCTATATACTGAATGTTTACTTACAGCCTCCCCTGCCCCCTGCTTGTAGATCTATTGTAGATCTATACTGAATGTTTACTTACAGCCTCCTCTGCCTCCTGCTTGTAGATCTATTGTAGATCTATATACTGAATGTTTACTTACAGCCTCCTCTGCCTGCTGCTTGTAGATCTATATACTGAATGTTTACTTACAGCCTCCTCCTCCCTGCTGCTGCTGTGTAGATCTATACTGAATGTTTACTTACAGCCTCCTCTGCCTGCTGCTTGTAGATCTATACTGAATGTTTACTTACAGCCTCCTCTGCCTGCTGCTTGTAGATCTTCACTTTCCCCTGCAGTTTGTCCACCAGATCCTGCAGTCTGCTCACCTTCTTCTGATCCTCTTCAGACTGAAATAGAACAGACAAACGTCTTCCTTTTAGAAGAGCTACTTGACTTGTGTGTTAGTGTCCATTCGCTCTGATTATGATGATGAGAGACTCAGGGGCGGATCTAGGCATGGGCATGGGGGGGGGCAATGCCCCCCTAAATGCCCAGCCTGCCCCACAAAACATGATGGCATACAAAACAACCCAAGATATTTCAAATAAAAAGTGCTTCTATCTAAAATGATGTGAAACACTACTACTGCTACTAACTAACTACAGCTGTGTCACCACTAAACCAACAGCATTTCATCATTGAAAACAGAAAACTCTCCGGGTCAGACCTTTAGCTTTATGCATGCTGCGTGTCTGTTGCAACTTCAACAACAACTGATGTTATTATTGATGCTTTACTTGACTAATAAAAGTCCTGGAACTTCCTGGAACTTCAGGACGGATATGAAGCCGCGCCCATACCATTTTCTCCTGCCCCCCCCAATCCGCCCCTGGAGAGACTCCTCATACCTGATAGGACAGATCCTTCACTCTCCTCATACCTGATTGGACAGATCCTTCACTCTCCTCATACCTGATTGGACAGATCCTTCACTCTCCTCATACCTGATTGGACAGATCCTTCACTCTCCTCGTACCTGATTGGACAGATCCTTCACTCTCCTCTTACCTGATTGGACAGATCCTTCACTCTCCTCGTACCTGATTGGACAGATCCTTCACTCTCCTCGTACCTGATTGGACAGATCCTTCACTCTCCTCATACCTGATTGGACAGATCCTTCACTCTCCTCTTACCTGATTGGACAGATCCTTCACTCTCCTCTCACACTTGCGGATTCCCTTCATGGCGTCAGCAGAGTGACTTCCTTCTTTCTCCAGATCAGCTTCAAGCTCATGGATCTGAGAAGGAAGAGGAGATTATCGTCTAGGCACTTTTTTAAAAAAATATAATTTAATTTAATTATTTTAATTATTATTCCAACGTTTGGCATGCTACTCCTATTATTATAATGTCATTATATTAATACTGATACTGTATAATATGCTGTTTTATGACATTCATTTCAGTTTTGCCTGTTTTTTTCCATTTGGTGTCTCTCGGAATCAAAACTAAGGATTTTCAAGTTTTTTGTCCACAATTTAGTATAGAGATAAACAGGCAAAATGTTACATTTAATCTAATGTAGATTCTTGAAAATCAAGTCATTCAGATGTTTAAATATAATTGGAAAAAAAAATCCATTTGGTGATATTTTATGATCTCAAGAGTTACAGACCTACAGTTGGTAACCATTTCCCTCATTTAGCCTGGGGACCACCTGGAATCCTCCCAGGGACCACTGCTGGTGGTCCACTGGTTGAAGACCATGCACATCTCCATTACCCTGATCTCCATCTTGTGGAGGTTCTTCTTGCTGATCTTCTCAGCCTGGTGGAGTCCATGCTGGAGCTCTTTCACCCTGACCTCCAGACTGCTGTTCATCCTCTCCATGTGAGCAGAGACGTCCTGCTCCTTCTGTAGCTCCTCAGCCATCATGGAAGCCTGGGAGATACAGGAGATGAGGTAGACATGTTCATATCATGGAAGCCTGGGAGATACAATATACAGTGGTAATGTTGAGATTGTCAGTGGTGGTACCACCATACCACCATGGTGGTACCACCATGGCAATGAAATGGTAACTGCAGGAATGTGGTACCAGAAAGTTCCATGCTGTCACCAGGAGATTAACAGGTTAAAAACACATTTACACGTCCTACCACTTGGTTAGCGGTTCCTAATAGACAGAGGTGTACTTTTAAAACCATTGGCAGCAATATAAAACATGGACTATGTGGATGTGTAGATATTTATAAGATGATGTACAGTTAGTATTGTAGATTAATTGTGCTTACATCCATGGTGGCCTTCTTGGCTCTCTCCTCTAAACTCCTGAACTCCTGGATGATTTCCTCCACCTCAGAGTGGACCTGCACCAGCTCAGCTTCACTCTGCTTCTTGATGTTCAGAAGGATCGAATTCTAGAGCAGAGAAAGACAGTTAATAATCCACCAGATACAGTCTACAGTTCACAGCCTGTGAAAGGTTACCATTGTGGTTTTCAACCAGTGGTCCGGGGACCACCAGTGGAAAGAGTTCCAGTTAAATATGTAAAGTTGGATAACCAGATGTAACTCTTTGAGAGCATAAAAATGAAACCAAATGGACCTTTGCTCCATTTTTACAGTCAACTCAAGAGTTAAAATATTCATCATCTGAATTAGCCCCAAAGTCAACACAATCAAATAATGTAAAAGAATTGTCACTTTTGATCTGCACGTTTGCCTTTTTTTGTTTGTGAAATCCAACCTGGAATTGTGAACAAAAACAAAAGAAATGTTTAGTTTTGGGTATATATGCTGAATACTGAATACTGAATCTATATAGAGGGCCCTGCTGTTAAAATGGTTGTTCTTACTCTTACTTTTATCTTGAAATTAAATTAATATTACGCAAACTTAGTTCAGCCTTTAGTCTTGGCTTCTCCACAATATTTTATGGATCTCATTTTTTCCCTCTTGGGAAAAATAATTGCCCACCCCTGGGGTGTATGATCAACTCTGGGGGTGTATGATCACCCCCGGGGTGTATGATCACCTCTGGGGGTGTATGATCACCCCTGGGGTGTATGATCACCTCTGGGGGTGTCTGACCACCCCTGGGGTATACAGTATGATCACCTCTGGGGGTGTATGATCACCTCTGGGGGTGTATGATCACCTCTGGGGGTGTATGATCACCTCTGGGGGTGTCTGATCACCCCTGGGGTGTATGATCACCTCTGGGGGTGTATGATCACCTCTGGGGGTGTCTGATCACCCCTGGGGTGTATGATCACCCCTGGGGTGTATGATCACCATGCAGATACAGAGCTCTTCTCCTCACCTGGGCCTGCAGTTCTCCCAGTTGTTCCTTGGCCTCGTTCAGCTCCTTCTCGCTGCTCTTGCGGTGGCTGATGTTCTGCTCCAGAGCAGATCTTAGCTCCTCTACCTCAGACATCAGCAGGTTGTTGGAACGTTCTGCTGTGAAGGCCTGTTCCTTGTGATCGTTCTCAGCCTGCAGAGACCCGTCCAACTGGTGCTGGGATTCCTGACAGAGAAGGTCAAAGAATAAGGTCCCTGATACACCTAGCAATGTTTTGATCAAAATCAACAAGCAATGTCAACATCAATGGACAACATGATGAGACACATGGCAACAGGCAACATGATGAGACACATGGCAACAGGCAACACCTCGCATTAAAAGGAGAATTCCACCCATTTTCATTTTTTTCCTTCGAGTGTGCAAATGTGAACCAAATGGACCCTAGCGGGGCCATTTGGTTCCATTTGTACACTCTCAGAAAAAAAGAAGCCTTAGTTTGCATTGAATCATTTTCACCCAGCTGCCACCCAACTCAAAATGTTCATTTAGCGAAATAAAAGTTACAAAATCCTTGTTTTTGTCCACCGCCGTGAAGCAGCAGCAGCAGCCATGGTTTCAGAGAAAGGATCAGGTGACGCCAAGGAGGGCTGTGATTGGAGGATTCTGAAATGTTGACCAGTAGAGGGCGCTAATGATCTCACTTTTCTGAACAACCAGGAGTTGATTATTTTCTATACAAAGCTGAAAAGTCAATGTTGACATTGCTTGTTGATGTTGCTTGCTCAAACATTGCTAGGTGTATCAGGGCCCTAAAGGTCCTAATTGTTGACCAGTTAGTAGACTTGTCATCAGGTGTTTGATTTTCGTTTTAATTAATATTCATTTTTAGGCCCCACGATTTTGCAACCCATTTTTATCACCCACCTGCAACCTTGAGTTGTCCATGGACCACCCTGAGTTCTTTCTAATGACCACTATGACCACTACCTTGAGCTGTCCCTGGACCAGCCTGAGTTCTTTCTAAGACCACTACCTTGAGCTGTCCCTGGACCAGCCTGAGTTCTCTCTAAGACCACTACCTTGAGCTGTCCCTGGACCAGCCTGAGTTCTTAATAAGACCACTACCTTGAGCTGTCCCTGGACCAGCCTGAGTTCTTAATATGACCACTACCTTGAGCTGTCCCTGGACCAGCCTGAGTTCTCTCTAAGACCACTACCTTGAGCTGTCCCTGGACCAGCCTGAGTTCTCTCTAAGACCACTACCTTGAGCTGTCCCTGGACCAGCCTGAGTTCTCTCTAAGACCACTACCTTGAGCTGTCCCTGGACCAGCCTGAGTTCTCTCTAAGACCACTACCTTGAGCTGTCCCTGGACCAGCCTGAGTTCTCTCTAAGACCACTACCTTGAGCTGTCCCTGGACCAGCCTGAGTTCTTAATAAGACCACTACCTTGAGCTGTCCCTGGACCAGCCTGAGTTCTTAATATGACCACTACCTTGAGCTGTCCCTGGACCAGCCTGAGTTCTTAATAAGACCACTACCTTGAGCTGTCCCTGGACCAGCCTGAGTTCTTTCTAAGACCACTACCTTGAGCTGTCCCTGGACCAGCCTGAGTTCTTAACCCACCCGCTGCTGCAAGAAAGGGGGACAGTAAGTGTCACTGCCAGAAATACCTGACTTTTAGACAATTATGGAAAAATCTATGGTGGGCCGTTCGAGACACGGAATACCTTAAAAAATCCTCCATCTCTTTGCTTTCATGGAAAAAAAATAAGTGAGTTGATAACATGTTCTGTTTTGTAGATATTAGCAATTGAATACAGTGCGTTATAATGGCAGATGATGCAGCAGGCCAGAGGCCATTTTCAATAACTCAATTCAAAGTTTTATTTAGCATTTAACATTAGGTAATATTACTGCTACACATCCATGCCATATATCAAATTAAACCTCATGATGCCTGCTTGAATCTAAAAAAATAAATAAAAAAATAGCATCTACCGTTATGTAAATATCAGCCTTGGAAAGCAGCATTGTTACTCATAGTGACTGAATTATGTGACATCAATCTGTTTTTGATCACTGATAACTCCAAAATGGTACATGCTAGAAACTCGCTTTTTCTTTTGTATTCAAGAGACATCATAACCTTTCATTAGAGATATGGCATGTTCATGTAGTCCCCACAGATGATGTTCTGTGGCTGCATTTTCTTGCAGAAATCAGTTTATGATATAGCACAGTTAGGGAAATATACCACACTCACATCCACATCACACACTGTGATGTACTGTACTAAACTTGATCGGCACCATACCAAAATGTACTATACAATACCCATAACCATATAAATACATCAAAATAATATTAGAAATAAAATCATGCCAACCTCAAACAACTTTTTTTTCATTTACTTCCACAACACATCACAACGAGCTTGAAGAACTGCCATGTTCAATGCCTGATGGATTTGAACTATTTCATGTGTAAAGTAGTATTATTTTGAGACCTGGTTACTTATTTCTCTCCGACAACCTGGCAACACTGTAGGAAGAGAGAGAGGGAGAGAGAGAGAGAGAGAGAGAGAGGAGAGAGAGAGAGAGAGAGAGCATGTGTTGCATGTAGTTGAGTCTACAGGGTTCTCATCCTCACCCACGTGGCTCTCCCTGCCACGTGGCAGGAGAGCCACATGTGTCAGCTACGGGTTTCCATAGCAACCACACAACAAACAGAGAGACGAGAGAGTGTAGTAGAGGGAGCCTTATGGATCTGTACACTGAAGGAGCTTGGATCCTTTGTAACCAAACGGACCCTTATGGGTCTGTAACTCTTGAGATCAGAAAAATGAAACCAAATGGACCTCATGCTCTCAGGGACCACTGGTGGTCCCCGGACTACTGGTGTGTGTGTGTGTGTGTGTGTGTGTGTGTGTGTGTTGTGTGTGTGTGTGTGTGTGTGTGTGTGTTGTGTGTGTGTGTGTGGTGTGTGTGTGCGCGTGTGTGCGCAGCCGTCTGCTCTCTCTCTCTCTCTCTCTCTCTCTCTCTGCTGCTGCTGCCATGCGGTGGGCACAGCAAGTTATATTCAGTGTTGATTTTAGATACAATTGGCTACTCTGTCTGTGCATGGTGTGCTGTGATCGTCTGCTGTGGTGTTGTCCTTTGATGTAGACGTTTGATATCCACAGGGTGGATGCACAAGGGTTTAATCTAATGTATAATGGGGGAAATGGTTATCGTCGTGATTGGGCTGATCGTCGTGATTGGCGGGGGGGACGGACAGAGAAGATCACGAGTCCACGTGGACAGCAGGGGGTGGGTTAATAAGACCACTACCTTGAGTTTTCCCTGGACCAGCCTGAGTTCTTTCTAAGACCACTACCTTGAGCTGTCCCTGGACCAGCCTGAGTTCTCTCTAAGACCACTACCTTGAGCTGTCCCTGGACCAGCCTGAGTTCTTAATAAGACCACTACCTTGAGCTGTCCCTGGACCAGCCTGAGTTCTCTCTAAGACCACTACCTTGAGCTGTCCCTGGACCAGCCTGAGTTCTCTCTAAGACCACTACCTTGAGCTGTCCCTGGACCAGCCTGAGTTCTCTCTAAGACCACTACCTTGAGCTGTCCCTGGACCAGCCTGAGTTCTCTCTAAGACCACTACCTTGAGCTGTCCCTGGACCAGCCTGAGTTCTCTCTAAGACCACTACCTTGAGCTGTCCCTGGACCAGCCTGAGTTCTTAATAAGACCACTACCTTGAGCTGTCCCTGGACCAGCCTGAGTTCTTAATAAGACCACTACCTTGAGCTGTCCCTGGACCAGCCTGAGTTCTTAATAAGACCACTACCTTGAGCTGTCCCTGGACCAGCCTGAGTTCTCTCTAAGACCACTACCTTGAGCTGTCCCTGGACCAGCCTGAGTTCTTAATAAGACCACTACCTTGAGCTGTCCCTGGACCAGCCTGAGTTCTTAATATGACCACTACCTTGAGTCCCCTGGACCAGCCTGAGTTCTCTCTAAGACCACTACCTTGAGCTGTCCCTGGACAGCCTGAGTTCTCTCTAAGACCACTACCTTGAGCTGTCCCTGGACCAGCCTGAGTTCTTTCTAAGACCACTACCTTGAGCTGTCCCTGGACCAGCCTGAGTTCTCTCTAAGACCACTACCTTGAGCTGTCCCTGGACCAGCCTGAGTTTCTCTCTAAGACCACTACCTTGAGTTGTCCCTGGACCAGCCTGAGTTCTTAATAAGACCACTACCTTGAGCTGTCCCTGGACCAGCCTGAGTTCTTAATAAGACCACTACCTTGAGCTGTCCCTGGACCAGCCTGAGTTCTTAATATGACCACTACCTTGAGCTGTCCCTGGACCAGCCTGAGTTCTCTCTAAGACCACTACCTTGAGCTGTCCCTGGACCAGCCTGAGTTCTTTCTAAGACCACTACCTTGAGCTGTCCCTGGACCAGCCTGAGTTCTCTCTAAGACCACTACCTTGAGCTGTCCCTGGACCAGCCTGAGTTCTCTCTAAGACCACTACCTTGAGCTGTCCCTGGACCAGCCTGAGTTCTCTCTAAGACCACTACCTTGAGCTGTCCCTGGACCAGCCTGAGTTCTTAATAAGACCACTACCTTGAGCTGTCCCTGGACCACCCTGAGTTCCTTGTGGACGTCGTCAGCCTGCCTCTTGGCCTGGTCCAGCTGGACCTTCAGGTGGCTCAGGTTCTCCTCCAGGTTCTTCTTGGTCCTCAGAGCGTCGGACCTGGACCTGGCCTCAGCATCTAGCTGGTTCTGCATGGTGTCCACCAGGCTCTGGGAGTTCCTCCTGATCTGCTGAAGTTCCTCCTCCTTCTCCATCAGCTTCCTGTCCACCTGCTCCTTCAGCTGCTTCAGCTCCAGCTCTGAGCGCACCAGACGAGACTCCTCATGTTCTAGAGTGGCCTGAAACCATATATATATATATATAACTAGAACTATAGGACCAGACGAGACTCCTCATGTTCTAGAGTAGCCTGAAACCATAGATATATATATAACTAGATCCAGACTGGACTCCTCATGTTCTAGAGTAGCCTGAAACTATATATATATATATATATATATATATATATATATATATATATATATATATATATATATATATATATATAATATATATATATATATATATTATATTATATATATATAATATAAACCATAGATATATATAACTAGGACCAGACAAGACTCCTCATAATCTAGACTATCCAAGAACCAGTATGATAAGTGATCTTAGGCTCTCCCGGTAGGGTGGCCACTGTTTTTTTTAGGAAACGGAAGAAACGCCTGCATAATGTTTCTATGCTCCAAAAAACACACTTTTATTTAATTCAGGCAACAACGCACTGCAACATTTCAACCCTAAGGTCTTCGTCTGGCAAAATGATGATTTTGCCTGAACGTTCTAACGTCTATACATACCTCTGTTCCTCCAGAGGTCACTAACTGGCCGTTCTAAGGTCTATACATACCTCTGTTTCATCAGAGGTCACTAACTGAACGTTCTAAGGTCTATACATACCTCTGTTCCTCCAGAGGTCACTAACTGGCCGTTCTAAGGTCTATACATACCTCTGTTTCATCAGAGTGGTCACTAACTGAACGTTCTAAGGTCTATACATACCTCTGTTTCATCAGAGGTCACTAACTGGCCGTTCTAAGGTCTATACATACCTCTGTTCCTCCAGAGGTCACTAACTGGCCGTTCTAAGGTCTATACATACCTCTGTTTCATCAGAGTGGTCACTAACTGAACGTTCTAAGGTCTATACATACCTCTGTTTCATCAGAGTGGTCACTAACTGGACGTTCTAAGGTCTACACATACCTCTGTTCCTCCAGTGGTCACTAACTGGACGTTCTAAGGTCTATACATACCTCTGTTTTATCAGAGCGGTCACTAACTGAACGTTCTAAGGTCTATACATACCTCTGTTTCCTCCAGTGGTCACTAACTGAACGTTCTAAGGTCTATACATACCTCTGTTTTATCAGAGCGGTCACTAACTGAACGTTCTAAGGTCTATACATACCTCTGTTCCTCCAGTGGTCACTAACTGAACGTTCTAAGGTCTATACATACCTCTGCTTCCTCCAGAGCGGTCACTAGCTGTCCGTTCTCAGTCTGAAGGCTCTTCAGGGTTCTCTCCATCTCGTGGAGGCTCTTCCCAGTCTCACCGTTCTGCTCCGACAGGTCTCCAATCTCAACTATGTCAAGAGAAGAAAAAAAAATGAAACAGATTTATGGAATTATGCAACGTTTAGGACTTCAGGACAATAGTTCAATTCACTGATACACCATCTGGGTGTATGGAGAATTGAATATTGAATTGACTATAGATATTCATAGTCATAGATTGAGCCTCCTGGGTCTCCACTGGTCTTCTGGGAAAGTCCTCCTGGTGGAACCTACTCTGTAGCTTCATGCTGTCTCTCTGGTCCAGAGCTCTAGTGGTACCTACACTGTAGCTTCTAGAGCTCTAGTGGTACCTACGCTGTAGCTTCTAGAGCTCTAGTGGTACCTACACTGTAGCTTCTAGAGCTCTAGTGGTACCTACACTGTAGCTTCTGGTCCACAGCTCTAGTGGTACCTACACTGTAGCTTCTGGTCCACAGCTCTAGTGGTACCTACGCTGTAGCTCTAGTGGTACCTACGCTGTAGCTTCTAGAGCTCTAGTGGTACCTACGCTGTAGCTTCTGGTCCACAGCTCTAGTGGTACCTACACTGTAGCTTCTGGTCAGCTCTAGTGGTACCTACGCTGTAGCTTCTGGTCTATAGAGCTCTAGTGGTTCTTCTACGCTGTAGCTTCTGGTCCACAGCTCTAGTGGTACCTACACTGTAGCTTCTGGTCTATAGAGCTCTAGTGGTACCTACGCTGTAGCTTCTGGTCTATAGAGCTCTAGTGGTACCTACGCTGTAGCTTCTGGTCCACAGCTCTAGTGGTAACTACGCTGTAGCTTCTGGTCTATAGAGCTCTAGTGGTACCTACGCTGTAGCTTCTGGTCCACAGCTCTAGTGGTACCTACGCTGTAGCTTCTAGAGCTCTAGTGGTACCTACACTGTAGCTTCTAGAGCTCTAGTGGTACCTACACTGTAGCTTCTAGAGCTCTAGTGGTACCTACGCTGTAGCTTCTGGTCCAGAGCTCTAGTGGTACCTACACTGTAGCTTCTAGAGCTCTAGTGGTACCTACGCTGTAGCTTCTGGTCTATAGAGCTCTAGTGGTACCTACGCTGTAGCTTCTTGTTGTCTCTCTTCACGGCGTCTCTCTGCTCCAGAGCGTCTTCGTAGAGGGTCTTGGTCTTGCAGAGCTCAGAGCTGACAGAGCGGAGCTCCTTCTGGCAGACCTCCAGCTCCGCCTGAGCCTCCAAGAACTTCTGCTTCCACTCAGACACCACCTGGAGACCATCAGAAGGTTCAGAAGGTTCACTTAACACCATCCTGGAGACCATCAGAAGGTTCAGAAGGTTCACTGAACACCATGTTATGGTTTTAAATCAGTACTTTAGCACCATAGTCGCTAGACGTACGTGTCAGTTTTCTAGAGCTCCATTCTGAACCCCAAACTGGACATGTTCAGGCAGTGTTGCCATGTCTGCTCATTATAAGCAACATTTGACTTGTTTTCTATTTTTTTCTTCCTTTTTGTCTTTAAAGTCACATGTAAATATAGTGGTTCCCACCACTGGTTTATGATTTAAACAACACGGAACCAACTCAACACAACTTGATGATGTCATCAAGCTGTGTATTTATTTACATCTATTATCTATAGTAATGATAAAAAAGTAATAATAATTCAAATAGTTTTTACAATTTGTTTTAGTCTATATTGAATCGTTTTGAACCAAATGTTCACTTAGCAGACTAAATAAACGTTATATAATGTTGTGTCCAGTGAGGCAGCAGCAGCAGCAGCCATGTTGGTTTCAGAAGGGTTTATCCGTGGGAGTCTGGGAGAAAGGATCACGTGACGCCAAGGAGGGCTGTGATTGGAGGATTCTGAAATGTTGACCAGTAGAGGGCGCTAATGATCTGACTTTTACTGAACAACCAGAAGTTGATCATTTTCTATAGAGAAGTGAAAAGTCAACGTTGATAATTGATGTTGCTTGTTGATATTGATCAAAACACTGCTAGCTGTACTCATTTGGCAGTTATTCCTACATGCTGGCAGGGGAGGGGGGGGGGGACCCAGGACCCTCCTCAACATTCATAACATAAACATTTACCATCTGGCCAGAGGACTACACTAACGGCCCTGATACACTGGCAATATTTTGATCAATATCAACTAGCAATGTCAACATCAACAGGCAACATGATGAGACACATGGCAACAGGCAACACCTCCCACTAAAAGGGGAATTCCACCCATTTTCATTTTTTTGAACCAAATGGAACCAAATGGACCCTAGCGGGTCCATTTGGTTCCATTTGTACACTCTCAGAAAAAAAAAAATAATTCTTGCATTGAATCATTTTCACCCAGCTGTCACCCATCTGAAAATGTTCATTTAGAGAAATAAAAGTTACAAAATCCTTGTTTTTGTCCACAGCAGTGAAGCAGCAGCCATGGTTTCAGTCTGGGAGAAAGGATCAGGTGACGCCCAGGAGGGCTGTGATTGGAGGCTTCCAAAATGTTGACCAGTAGAGCGTGCTAAAGATCTGACTTTTTTGAACAACCAGGAGTTGGTCATTTTCTTCTTCTTCTTCCTTTTTTAGAAAAGTGCAAAGTCAACGTTGATAATTGACGTTGCTTGTTGATGTTGATCAAAACATTGCTAGGTGTATCAGGGCACTAACCTTGTCAAAGTTCCTCTGTTTCTTGTCCAGGCTGTCTGCCAGCTGGTTGCTCCTCTCCACGTCAGCCATCAGATGATCCACCTCAGCCTGTAGTCTCTGTTTGGTCTTCTCCAGAGAGACACAGCGTGAGTCCACAGCCTCCATCTGGTCTTCAGCCTGTTGGAGACCCTGGGCCAGCTTCTTCCTGGTGGACGAAACACATGATGGGTTTATACAGACATACTGTACTACTAGGCAGTGGTAGCCTGACGTCAGACTAAAGCCCCTCTCTACCACAGCAGTTTCTAGGATGTTTCACTTCATTATTCAGACTGAAGTCCCTCTCTACCACAGCAGTTTCTAGGATGTTTCACTTCATTATTCAGACTGAAGTCCCTCTCTACCACAGCAGTTTCTAGGATGTTTCACTTCATTATTCAGACTGAAGTCCCTCTCTACCACAGCAGTTTCTAGGATGTTTCACTTCATTATTCAGACTGAAGTCCCTCTCTACCACAGCAGTTTCTAGGATGTTTCACTTCATTATTCAGACTGAAGTCCCTCTCTACCACAGCAGTTTCTAGGATGTTTCACTTCATTATTCAGACTGAAGTCCCTCTCTACCACAGCAGTTTCTAGGATGTTTCACTTCATTATTCAGACTGAAGTCCCTCTCTACCACAGCAGTTTCTAGGATGTTTCACTTCATTATTCAGACTGAAGTCCCTCTCTACCACAGCAGTTTCTAGGATGTTTCACTTCATTATTCAGACTGAAGTCCCTCTCTACCACAGCAGTTTCTAGGATGTTTCACTTCATTATTCAGACTGAAGTCCCTCTCTACTACAGCAGTTTCTGGGATGTTTCACTTCATTATTCAGACTGAAGTCCCTCTCTACCACAGCAGTTTCTAGGATGTTTCACTTCATTATTCAGACTGAAGTCCCTCTCTACCACAGCAGTTTCTAGGATGTTTCACTTCATTATTCAGACTGAAGTCCCTCTCTACCACAGCAGTTTCTGGGATGTTTCACTTCATTATTCAGACTGAAGTCCCTCTCTACCACAGCAGTTTCTAGGATGTTTCACTTCATTATTCAGACTGAAGTCCCTCTCTACCACAGCAGTTTCTAGGATGTTTCACTTCATTATTCAGACTGAAGTCCCTCTCTACCACAGCAGTTTCTAGGATGTTTCACTTCATTATTCAGACTGAAGTCCCTCTCTACCACAGCAGTTTTTCTAGGATGTTTCACTTCATTATTCAGACTGAAGTCCCTCTCTACCACAGTAGTTTCTAGGATGTTTCACTTCATTATTCAGACTGAAGTCCCTCTCTACCACAGCAGTTTCTAGGATGTTTCACTTCATTATTCAGACTGAAGTCCCTCTCTACCACAGCAGTTTCTAGGATGTTTCACTTCATTATTCAGACTGAAGTCCCTCTCTACCACAGCAGTTTCTAGGATGTTTCACTTCATTATTCAGACTGAAGTCCCTCTCTACCACAGCAGTTTCTAGGATGTTTCACTTCATTATTCAGACTGAAGTCCCTCTCTACCACAGCAGTTTCTAGGATGTTTCACTTCATTATTCAGACTGAAGTCCCTCTCTACTACAGCAGTTTCTAGGATGGGCGTGGTCAAAGCAGCAGTCTTAATGGTGATTGGTTCATATGAACCCATAATAATATTGAGAAAGCAGTCGACGTTTGAAACGAAGTGAATGACAGGACTGTTGGCCAATCTGGTGCTGGGATTGGATTTCCAAGCGGCACAAATGGTCCCAAAGCCAGGGAAGCCAGTCCTTGAATCACAGGGAAAAAATAAGCTAGTATTTTTTAAGGTGCCGATTCAGGGCTGAGCCAGGATAAGGCAGTGGCCTTTCTAAGCAATTTGGAGCCCCAGGCAAGATCTTCCCTGGAAAATCGGCCATGAGGGCGATTTTTAGAGGCTTAACTAGAGCCTGGCGTTTTGAAACCCGGAAGACTGCCAGAAGTAGGGTCTACTTCTGCATTGGGGCACCAAATTTTGGTGCCCAAAAGTGTTTCCTCCATGAACGCACACATGAATGAGTGTCCAATGTTACAACTCCAGGAGCACAGGGTTTACTAGTCATGAATCCACAGGCTGCCTGCAGTTCACACTACAACCACTAGGGCTGCAGTTCACACTACAACCACTAGGGCTGCAGTTCACACTACAACCACTAGGGCCGAGCACGTCAACGTTGGAGTGGCTCTCTGAGGATGTGGTTTGGTGCCATGTCATTATTCCGACCTCCCATTGTTCTGAATTTACGAGACACAAAACCCTACCCTTCTCAACTGTAACCCTAAGCCTAAACCCCCGGCCCTCAACCTAACCTCATAGACCTCACAGGTGGTTGAGGGTCGGTGGTTTCGGATTAGGTTTACGGTTGGAGAAGGGTAGGTTTTGCTACAAACATACCTAAACCCTTCTCTAACCCTCATCCTCACCATAACCACATCAAGCAGGTCGCAGCTGATAGTGGATTTCATCCCCACCATCACCACATCAAGCAGGTCGCAGCTGATAGTGGATTTCATCCTCACCATAACCACATCAAGCAGGTCACAACTGATAGTGGATTTCATCCTCACCATAACCACATCAAGCAGGTCACAGCTGATAGTGGATTTCATCCTCACCATAACCACATCAAGCAGTCGCAGCTGATAGTGGATTTCCAGCGCATGTTCGGACCAGGGGCGTAGCTACGGGTGGGCTGGGGTGGGCCACGGCCCACCTAAATAGAGAGCTGGCCCACCCATTGAAAACTTGACTAAGAACTTGAGAAAACAAAGGACAAAGACCAGAGAGCCTCTAGAGAGAGCTTGAGAGGTCTAGACTCACACTGTAGTTACAGTATAATGGGTGATTTGCGGGCACTAAGCACCTATTATTATGCAAATTGTGCCTTTCATTCACCCTTTGTTTGTAAACCTGCCAGATCGTTATCATTTGGCAGGTATATCTGTGAAAACAATAGCGCTTGTTTCTGTGGGGGGACTTTCACAAGGATTTTTCAAAAGTTAACTCTGGTCTATTCTGAAAGAAAATCTGTCATGATCAGCAGACACATTGGTAACTAATTTATAAATGGCTGTGATTCTATAGTGAACAGCTGAAATCTATTTGATAATGATTGTGCTAATGAAATAAAACACTATGTGTTGGTGACAGGATTATTATTTCATGTCAAGACATTAATTCAAGAAGATAAACCTAGTACAGTAAAGGTTATATAAACCGAAATATAACAGTAATATGGCAATAATAGCAATAAATAGCTTTTCTTGCACGTGCAAATTTGCGGCCATCACGTATGCAGCATGCCCACCCTGAATTGCTCATGCCCACCCTGAATTGAGTTTCTGGCTACGCCACTGGTTCGGACTAAAGGGAGTTCTGATCTGGGGACTTTGATCAGTCCCCTGTGGTTTCCACTCACTTGTCCTGGTGGATTTGCTCGCTCCGCTGGGCGGCGGCGCTCTCGTACTTGTCCTCCAGGCCGATGCCTCCCCATTGGCCTTGGAGGCCACGCGCTGCAGCTCCGCTCTGGCATGCTGCTCCTGCTCTAGACGCGCCTGGAGCTCCTCCATCTGGGCCCGGGCATCCCTCTCCTGCCCCAACCTCTGCTCCATCTGGGCCCTGGCCTCCTTCTCCTCCTGCAGCCTGTTCTCCAGCCTCTCCCTGGCCTCCTGCTCCTCCTCCAGCGTCTCCCGCAGCAACTGGGTGTCGTGTCGCGACGCCACCAAGCCGTGGGCCAGGGCGCGTTTGGCTGCCACCTCCTCCTCCAGCTGCCCCCTCAGAGCCTCCATCTGTATAAAGGACATTAAAACATTAGTTAGCTCTCTGCTGCCTTCTCCTGGTGACAGCATGGAACTGGTGGTGTGGTACCACTTGTTTCTGGTGCTACCAGATAGCTACCACAGTGGTACCGCGAGTGACAGCGGAGCCGGCCGAACCTCTAGTTTTCTACATTCTCTAGTTGTGTAGACTTGGACTAATTCACATGATGAATATTTTAACTCTTGAGAGTGTAAAAATGAAACCAAATTTTCAACAGGTGGTCTGGGGACCACCAGTGGTCCCTGAGAGGGTTCCAGGTGGTCCCCAGCTAAGTTGCGGGTCCATTTGGTTTCATTTTTACACTCTCAAGAGTTAAAATTCATCATCTTAATTAGCCCAGGTCTACACTAACACAACTAGAAGATTAATGGTCATTTTTATCTGTATGTTAATTTGCCTGTTTTGTTTCCACAAATCCAGCCTGGAATTGTGGACAAACGCAAAA
The DNA here is from genome assembly GCA_039105355.1 of Benthosema pterotum. NCBI lineage: Eukaryota > Metazoa > Chordata > Actinopteri > Myctophiformes > Myctophidae > Benthosema > Benthosema pterotum. Next base: position 54,182,054 of record CM076976.1, on the reverse strand, counting down.
TAATTCTTTAGTTTTAGGTCTGTGGGGCTAAAATGTCCTCAAATGGTGGTCCGTGGCTCAAATGCTGAATAAATGGTGGTCCCTGGTGTGAAAAAGGTTGAAAACCACTGATCTAGTGCATTCTAGTGCATTTTGGATTTTGGCTGTTGGCAACAGTGTTTTTACCTCTTCTTGTGTGACGTAGCAGGTGTTGGTGTTGTTGTGGACCCCCGTCCTCTCCTTGTTGTGGACCCCCATCCTCTCCCTCTCTGCCTTACGGAGGAAAGCTTTTTCTGAGTCTGTACTCATGATGGGACTGCAGAGCCTTGTCTGGAATAATGGAAAACCATCATCAAAATCATAGCATAAGTGTGCTGTTTTCTTCATGTGTTACTTTGTCAATATCCAGCATTTCATGTGACCTAAACTACTGTGACACTACTTCCTGGACTACCATTCCCACAATGCATTGAGGCACTGCACCTCCATGCAGATTTGAGGGGGGGGGGGGGACTGGGACATGTAGTCCAGGAAGTATTGTATTGTGGATGACATCAGAAAACTGTGGGCTCACTGATACCATATAATATATATTTATATTATAGATGTAAAACCACGCAGGAAAGTGTTTTGTAAAAAGGGTGAAATGTCCCTTTAACTGCTGTTCTTATATCACAATAAGAGTATGACTCACCTCTGATGGATAGGAACAGATGTACTTATAGTACAGTATATCACAATAAGAGTATCACTCACCTCTGATGGATAGGAACAGATGTACTTATAGTACAGTATATCACAATAAGAGTATGACTCACCTCTGATGGATAGGAACAGATGTACTTATAGTACAGTATATCACAATAAGAGTATGACTCACCTCTGATGGATAGGAACAGATGTACTTATAGTACAGTATATCACAATAAGAGTATCTCTCACCTCTGATGGATAGGAACAGATGTACTTATAGTACAGTATATCACAATAAGAGTATCTCTCACCTCTGATGGATAGGAACAGATGTACTTATAGTACAGTATATCACAATAAGAGTATCACTCACCTCTGATGGATAGGAACAGATGTACTTATAGTACAGTATATCACAATAAGAGTGTCACTCACCTCTGATGGATAGGAACAGATGCAGCCGCTATAGAATACCTGGAAAATAAAAGAGCTTTTGCTTTACTTTTGGATGTGTTAGTTTTGACACGTCATAGTTAACTTTCACAGCATTTGGTTCTCAACCATTTTTGCTCACTGTTTAACCAGCATTTGAGACACTGAAAACTATTTTTTTTCCACAACCAGCCAACCAATATAAAACCAGAACAATCATTAGGACTTGTTTAAATCTGGGTCCTCAAAAAATAATAATAATAATAAAATAAAAAATAAAAATAAAGACATACAAATGTTTAAATGTGTGAATATATTACATCTAAGCAAAAACAGTGATGCAAACCTATGACAGTGGTTTTCAACCAGGGCTAAATGGTGGAAATGTTGAAGATGTAACTCTTTGAGAACGTAAAAAATGGCTCCATTTGGTTTCATGTTTACACTCTCAAGAGTTAAAATATTCATCATGTGAATTATCCCAAGTCTACACAACTAGAGAATGTAGAAGATTAATGGTCATTTTGATCTGTATGTTGGACTGTTTGGTTTCCTAAATCCAGCCTGGAATTGTGGAATTGTTCAAGGTTCAAGGTACTTTATTTGTTACTTCAGTAAATGTCAGTACATATACAGGGATGAAATAACGTTTCCATTGTTCCCCAGTGCAATAAGACAATAGACAGTGCAATAAGACAATAGACAGTGCAATAAAAAAGGACAAAAACAATACCAGAAACAGTAAGTGACGTAGTGCAACAACAGACTAGGTATAAAGTGCAACTGTAACAGTATAAAGTGAGGTGAAGGTGCTAAGATACAACCAGGTATAATTATAATTATAAAGTGTCAAGTAGTGAAAGATAAACAGACAGCTAGACAGGAACTAGACAGGACAGATTTGCTACAACTAAACTATACAACTAAGACTAAAACATAATACTCTACAACTAAGCAGCTAAACAGACACATATAAATATATACTACAACTATGGAATACAACAACTAAAACTCTACATTAAACATAGCCTACTATAAAACTACAACTAAATACATCTTTAGTGGTCCCTGGTATCAAAAAGGTTGAAACCCAGCTGCTATAAGAGTAAAGTTACAGTAAATAAAGTAAAGCTTACTGAACTGTTCTTCTGTGTCAGAGAGAGTTCCTTCCAAGCTCTGCATGTGTCCTGAGCCTGGTGTTGTCTCTGGGACCCTGGGGACCCCCTGCCTTATGTCTGGGGGGTGGGGACCCCCTGCCTTATGTCTGGGGGGTGGGGACCTCTGGACCCCTGCCTTATGGGGGCAGGGTCTGCTACAGGGTCTGCAGCCCAGCTGAAGCAACAGTGACTCAACTTTAATGGTTTTTGATCCTGATCCATCCCATCCCCAGCTGACAGCTGTCGTTTGGGATCTGCTGTTTCGGTATGTTGGGATTCATTCATTCACACACTTTTAGACCACATCTGTGGTCATTATATAGCTTTGGTTTTCAACCTTTTTGATCACAGGGACCACAATTTGATGCTATTTTAGCCCCACGGACCCCAAAACTAAAGATTTATTTTGCTTTCACCATTCATCAATTCATTTATCCATCATTCCAGCTGGATTTGGGAAACCAAACAGTCCAACATACAGATTATAACTCTTGAGTGTGAAATGTTTACGCTCTCAAAGAGTTACATTTGGTTAACCAACTGACCATAGCCAGCCAGGGACCACCTGGACTCTCACAAGGACTACTGGTGGTCCCTGGACCACTGTTTGAAAACCACTGTTATACCCACCAATACATGCCGAAAAAATGACATTTTTCATGTTTGTGTATTTTTAAAAAAATTACTAATTACTTCCTGAAAACAAAAACGTTGCTGCATGATGACATATTTATCATATTTACATATTACATATTACACACACAATGAAAGCCAATTAGAACTTAAGCTGACCATTTCTAAACTGTCGTCGTCAATCACATGTGTGTTTGATTACAGTCAGAAAATACTCTGTTTTTTCTGGACTCCTGTAAAAACAGCACTAGCTTTACCTAAAGGGGAAATTGCAGGTAAATCCTTGTTGTTTTTCTTTATTTATTTTTACTTGCCCACCCGGCAATCACTTAAATATCTAATCTTAGTACTCTCTCACAATCACAAAGAAGCACTTTTCCAAAGCTGTGTCTGTAGAGATGCTTGACATAAAAAAACATCATAAAATGCTATCTTGGACACATGATTTGAGGAGTTTGATATGCCGTTAGGAGGTCAAAGTCTGAAGAGCTGTGTTTTCAGACGGAAGATTGGGAGTAAAGTCTATACGCTTCTGATTGCAATGGACTTGACAAACATGACGGGGCCATAATCAAACCTCATGTGATTGTCAAATGGCACCGTTGTCTGTAAATAATAATAATAATAATAATAATTTTCTTTCGTGCCAGTCTAGGTCAGGGGCAGGTGTAACATGTCCCATTTGGGGCGGCAAGAGAACATGTTGGAGGGGCAAGAGAAAATGGTATGAGGGCGGCTCATCATCGCCCGTGTCGCGGTGGAGCCGCACCCCATACCATTTTCAGTTAAACAGCTCCATATTTGGATATGCCTGACAAACAGCTCCCATACCATTTTCAATTCAAGGACTTTTATTAGTCAAGTAAAGCATCAATAATAACATCAGTTGTTGTTGAAGTTGCAACAGACACGCAGCATGCATAAAGCTAAAGTCTGACTCAGAGAGTTTTCTGTTTTCAATGATGAAATGCTGTTGGTTTAGTGTGTGACACAGCTGTAGTTAGTAGCAGTAGTAGTGTTTCACATCATTTAAATAGAAGCACTTTAATTTGAAATATCTCTTGGGTTGTTTTGCATGGCATCGTGCTTGGGGGGCAGACTGGGTATTTATGGGGGCATTGCCCCCCCCCCCCCCCCCCCCTCCATGCCCATGCCTAGATCCGCCCCTGCTGGAACAGATCCATCTCCGTGCCGAAGGAAAGTGTTGTTAAACATGTGACTGTGAGGGAATTAGTTAGCTGAGGTCACATGGGTCACAGAGCAGCAGCACAGCACAGGTAAGAGTTCAACTCACCGACAACTACTACTACTATGGTGCAGTCAGCAGGGCGGATCTAGGCATGGCATGGGGATGGGGGGGCGATGCCCCCCTAAATGCCCCAGTCTGCTATGCCAAACACGATGGCATGCAAAACAACCCAAATTTCAAATTTAAAGTGCTTTATATATATATATATATATATATATATATATAAATTAATATATATATATATATATATATATTATATATATATATATATAATATATATATAATATGAAACACTACTACTGCTACTAACTAACTACAGCTGTGTCACCACTAAACCAACAGCATTTCATCATTGAAAACAGAAAATCTCTGAGTCAGACCTTTAGCTTTATGCATGCTGCGTGTCTGTTGCAACTTCAACAACAACTGATGTTATTATTGATGTTTTACTTGACTAATAAAAGTCCTGGAACTGAAAATGGTATGGGTGCGACTTCATAGGGCGATGAAGCCGCCCCACCATATTTTTTTTTCCTGCCCCCCTAATTGGGAACTGTTACACATCCGCCCCTGGTATCTAAGCTGCAGTGACACTACAGGCCTGCATGCCTGACTGTGGCCGAACCAGGGATATACGCAGTCCTTTGGTTGACTTACAGTTGCGTGATAAGACTGCTGCACGATGCTTTACTTTGAAGCCTGTCTATTCATGAACTCAACAATCTGTTTCCTGCCGTGACAACCTTCTAACAAACACCAGAGTATTTAATTACTGAAGTCAGAAGTAATAATAAAAACAATAACACATACTATTATGAGAAAACAATGCCATTTACTGCCTTTTATATGGAAATAAAAATAATGTTTAGTGATTTCTGTTGGGCGGAGAGTTTTCAAAACAACCCGATCATACTGGATGCTCCTTCAAGCAGAATTAACTGAGTTCAGCTTGTTGGTTCCGCAATATTTTTAGATTCTCAATCGATCGTCTGGCAAAAATAATTGCTCTACTCCTGTCCTAAAGAAAATCATACACATATACCACATTGTTCACCTCTTATTTTATTTTACACTATGCCACTGAGAATATTGCAGTATATGCAGTTTGATAGCCGATATATTTTAGTACTTTAACTTTAAGCTGCAATAAATACGACAAATATGAATAAATATGTTGCCTCTTATCATTACCTTTAATCTGCATTAAATATGAGTATGACTGTACATGGAGTCTCCTCTATGTATCAAATGTTACAGCGTTGCTACTGGATTAATTCCAGTAGCTACTTGTAAGGTAAAAGGGCTACCATAAGAGACGTGGTTCTGAAAGTGTGTCAAACCTGTTCAGATAATCCCTATTAGGCCAACAGGCTCCTCAAATCAGATTAAGAGGCTGAACCCCCACGCCACTACGGAGCCGGGAGTAGGAGGGAAGTGACCGTTTAGTGGACACAGTTTAAAATGCTGCTTCAATCATTACTCACTCACATTTACACTGCCTCAATGTCAGTCTCAATGACTGATTATCGGCTTATTATTATCTCAAATCATATATCGACAAACTGAGATACTAGACCAGTTTTGACATTTTATTATATTAGTTACACGCAGTAAATCCGATCCTTTTTTGAAGCAAACGTATTTATTTAGATGAACCCGATAGATATTTTCCATATGGGTTAACTAATGATAACCTCTGGTATCATCCAGGGTATCTAACAGGTTATTTTAGGTTTATCTACAGTACTAGTGTTACAATAGCTTTAGATTTTTTATTAGCAGCAATTTAATGCGATCTACAAATACCATCAAATATATTCGATGCGTCAAAAATATTCAAACTCATTTGATGAGTTTGTTGTATGTTTATTTATCTATTTTCCCACATTTTATTTCACCACAGCCTGATATGCTGATTAACTGTGAGCAAAGATTAAGCAAATTGGTGGTGATCCGTCCAGGAATAGCCTCGGAGTGGACACTACTGACACCTTCTACCGGGAGAGAAGACACACGCTGGAGCTCTGTTATGAGGAGTGTGGACACTACTGAGCACCTTCTATCTACCGGGAGAGTAGACACGGCTGGAGCTCTGTTATGAGGAGTGGACACTACTGAGCTTCTACTCCCGTGGAGAGTAGACACACTCTGGAGCTCTTTATTAGAGTAGGACACTACTGAGCAGCTTCTACCGGGAAGTAGACACCGCCTGGAGCTCTGTAATGGCGTTCGGGACACCAGGGGGGAATATTTAATACGGTAAGTCTATCCATTTATTTATATACACAGTACATTTGCCATAGCGACGTTTTTGTCTTATCCATGCAGTTTTATCTGTATCTTATTTTAATTAGTTCCTTCTGTAAGATGATTACTACTGCACTACTAGATACAGTAGCATAATTCTGTTTATTCACCTCTCATAAAGTATAGCTCTCTCTACATAGGCTACAGTTTTATTTCACATGCTTAATATCAGTCAGTGGTTTTCAACCTGTTTCATCCCAGGGACCACCATTTATTCAGGATTTGAGCCACAGAGCAACGCTGTTTGCGACATTTTAGCGCCACACACCCCAATTCTAAAGATTTATTTTTTGCTTTTGTCCACAATTCCACAAGGCTGAATTTGGGGAAAAACAAAACAGTCAAAACATAGAGATCAAAATGACCATTAATCTTCTAGTTGTCTAGACTTGGGCTAATTAAAATGCTGAATAATTTTAACTCTTGAGAGCGTAAAAATGAAACCGAATGGACCCGCAAGGGTCCATTCGGTTTCATTTTTAGGCTCTCAAAGATTACATCTGGTTTAACCGACTTAGCTGGGGACCACCTGGAACCCTCTCAGGACCACTGGTTGAAAACCCCTGATCTATAATAAAGCATGCAGATTGTGGACATCTATCTGGTTTGTTCAGTTTGACTTCCTGTTTGTTGTTGACAGACAATAAAACAGAACAGATGCACGAGAAAGAAACAAATAATAAGTCGTATTTATTCATTACTGGTGGTTTTATTTCATTTTTTACAGTGTGCAGATTATGTAGTGCACTGTAGTGCTGTTGTACTGTATTAGGTGTGTACTGTAGTACTGTATTAGGTGTGTACTGTAGTACTGTATTAGGTGTGTACTGTAGTACTAGTAGTGTACTGTAGCTGAACTTTGACTTAATGCCACTACAGGTGTATTATGTAACCATAGTGGATGAGTGATCTATTCTGGGACAGCAGTGCAGACTCACTGATAGTACTACACTATCCACCACAATATCCACGCCACCTAGGAATTGCGTGCGTACACTGCGAGTTAAAGCAAAAATCCGTGAATATGCACTTGGGCGTTTTTTTCCTCAAAGTCAAAGTCGTCGTCAGATTAGTCACTCACGTTACCGCAGTGAAATTAGTTCTCTGCTTTTGACCCATCTCTTGGAGCGGTGAGCTGCAGCGTGCGCCGCGCTGGGAATCATTAGCTGATTTGACCCCCAACCCATCCCTTGATGCTGAGTGCCAAGCAGGGAGGCATTGGATCTCATTTTTATTACGTTTTTTGGTATGACCCGACCGGGAATCAAACCCCGGCCTCCCAGTTCCAGGGTGGACACTCTAACCACAAGGCCACTGGTCTGGTCCCAAACCGGAAGTGTCTGGTTGGGGGTGGGTGCAGTTTGGTTTGTAATATTTACTATTCTGTCCCTAACATATCGCAACTCTCGACGGCGGCTGAGTCGGCTCTGCAGACCATCGCAATGTTCAGCGCGGTGATTCACTCAGCTAGCGCCTCGCTCAGTGGCGCTTCACAATGCTCATCAACAAACGTTCAATAATAGACCATGTGCAACCCCAGATTGGGCTCAATCAAGGGAGTACCACAAAAACAGATGTGGAACCGCCCAACTTCAGCCTTTAAGAAATCTGAATCCCTAGAGTCCCTTCAAAACCACTTCTCAAAACCACTCTCAAAGACAAAAACCACTCTCAAAAGACCCCCCCCACCCCCCCCCAGCTGTATGTTATGTTGGCGCCCGTAGAATGGCTTTGCCTCGCTCACTACAACCTGTAGCTGGGAAGTAGGAGTAAGCTTTAGCGCTATGCAGAAATGCATTGGACTAGGGCAATCATTTCCAGCTTTAATGTCTTTAAATCCCTTTGTTTTAGTTGTATTCTAATAATAGAACAACATAAACATTACCCCAGACTTTAGTCGTGACTAGTCTGAACAATACTTTAAAGTTGTTGTTTTGTGTCGTTACGTACCTAAAACACAGCTCATGTTTTTTGCCGTTCTTGTTGAAAACACTGTATTTACAACTCCATGTTAGTTCACATGGAGCTCTGTATAGTCACATGATGAACCATGTGACCAGCTGCTCCGGTTAGGGACCAAAAAAATGATGGAAAGTTGGTTAACCAGATGTAACTCTTGAAGTGTAAAAATTAAACCATTTTTTCATTTTTACACTACAGAGTTTGAAATATTCATCATCTGAATTAGCACCATCTAATTAAGAAGTTTTACACTGTTTGTTGGCAAATTCCAGCCTGGAATTGTGAACAAAACCAAAAGAATTCTTTAATTTCAGTCTTTGGTGTGAAAAATGTCATCAAATGTGGTGCTTCCGTGGCTCAAATCCTGAATAAATGGTGGTCCCTGGCGCAAAAAGGTTGAAAACCACTGCTCTAAAACAAACACAGTAGGCTAATGTGTCTCTGTTTTGGGTCCCTGTATGCCTCTATGTACAGCCTCTAAACAACAACATAATATGTGTCTCTGTTTTGTCCCCATGTATAGCCTCTAAACAACATCCAGTAATGTGTCTCTGTTTTGTTTTGTTTTTAAGCCATGGGTTTTCAACAGGTGGTCCGGGGACCCTGAGAAGGTTCCAGGTGGTCCCCAGAATGAAAAAACAAACAAAAAAAAAAACATGAAAGTTGTTAACCAGATGTAACTCTTGAGAGTGTTCAAAATGAAACCTAATGGACCCTTGCGGGTCCATTAGGTTTCATTTTTTACACTCTCAAGAGTTAAAATAATCATCATCTGAATTAGCCCCACCTATTAAGACGTTTATACACACTGTTTGCAAAATACAGCCTGGAATTGTGGACAAATTTTGGTGCATGGTGCATTTATATAGCCCCTTTATAGCCCCTTTATCCATATCTTTACATAGCTTGTGCATCACTTTCACACACACATTCATACAACTGATGGCAGTGAAACCATGCAAAGGTACCTACTAGCACATCAGGAGCATTAGGGCTTCATGTCTTGCTCAAGGACACTTCAACGCTAACATCTGCAGGAGCCTGGATCGAACCGACAACCTTGTGGTTACCATCCGGTGACTCTACCCCTGAGCGGCTGCCGCCGCCCCCAATGGTGGTCCCTGTGCGTCAAAAGGTAAAATAACCCCCCCTGGCCCTATCACACAGTAATGTGTCTCTGTTTTGTCCCTGCAAGCCAGCAGCCTCTGGACAACATGAGTGATGACGTGTCCCTGAAGCCCCCCCGCCCACCGGGCGACGCCCGTCCACGCGAGGAGCGAGGGGAGGGGATGGCGCCCAGATGCCACACCGCCACCGCCAGGACCGAGGAGCAGCCGAGCAGTCCGTTCCTGACCCCTCCGCCCCCCCGCGGACCCCTTCGCCCCCCCACAGACCCCCCCCCGCCCCCGCAGAGACGACCCCTCCACCCCCCCGGACCCCTCTGCCCCCCCTGACCCCTCCCGCCCCCTCGCCCCCCCGCCCCACAGGGGACCCCTCGTCCCCCCAAGCGGTGTGCTTCTATAAGTCGGGGACCACACGTTTCGGCGGTCACCGCATGGTGATCACGGGGCGGAGCATCAAGACCTTCGAGGCTCTGCTGGACTTCCTGTCCCGTAAAGTGCCTCTGCCGTTCGGCGTTCGGCGAGCGACGGTGGCCACGCCCCGCGGGTCGCGGACGCTCAGCGCGTGGAGGAGCTGAGCGACAGGGATGTACGTCTGCTCCGACCGCCGCAGCGTCAAACCCCTCAACCTGGAGCGACTGAACCGCCAGCAGGTACCGATAGATCCGAAAATACACCACCTATATGGGTGAAAAAAGGACTGTATACGTCTTCGATATGTGAGCAAACCAGCAAGGAGCTGGTTTGCTCACATATCGACGGATACCAAGGGACCCTTCCAGGTCCATTTGGTTTTCATTTTTACACTCTCAAGAGTAAAAAATATTCATCATGTGAATTAGCACCACTTAATTAAGAAGTTGCACTGTTTTGTTGGCAAAATACAGCCTGGAATTGTGGACAAAACCAAAAAGTTTTAGGTCTTTGGGGCTAAAATGTCATCAAATGGGTCCGTGGCTCAAATTCTGAATAAATGGTGGGTCCCTGGAGTCAAAAAGGATGAAAACCCCTGGTCTAAACAGCAGAACAGCCGAAGACAGGAGAAAGATAATCCAATTACAATTGTTCTCAAGTCACAGAGAGGCATTTCTAATGCCATACTGGTTAAATACACCAATACATGCTAAACCCCGTATCCCAAACCCCTTATGCTTTTTTTATTTATTTTTTTTTATTTTTTTTTTACTTTTGGAATAGTTCAATGTGCTAATCTATTGACACGTTGTGAGCTTGTAGACTGGCAATTTGAACTATTGAAAAATGTTTTTTTAATAGTTTTAAAAGGCAAACAAGTTAACAGATAAGGGGTTTAGAGTTGACGAAAATCAAGCCCAAGTGTCCAAATGAAAACCTTCCGGTGCAACTTTAAGAATCTAACCTTAGATCAAAGAAAATGGTTACCTCATGAAATAAACCTTTTAGGAGGGACCTTTATGAAAACATTTAGACCATTAAAATACTATAAACACCTAATACCCAAATGAATCATGAGAGCAAACCACACAAAGACACCAGTCAATGAGTCAAGTTTTGTAGAATAATAAAGTGTATTCCGGGAGAGACATTTATTGTCACTCCTTTGACAACAGAGAACTCATACAATGAGCACATAGTAGTAATGATAATCACAAACAGCTACTGTAGGACATTCTAAAAAACGTTCATGAAATGACAATCAGGAACTAACAGCAGATCTGCAAGGTGGTAACCATTGTTTACCAACTGCCCAAATCCAAAACGCACTAGAATGCGCTAGATGCTGAAGGGAAACACTAGAGACGGAAGCACACCGCTAGAGAGTAAAGACCATTAATCTTCTACAGGTACATTCTCTAGTTGTGTAGACTTGGGCTAACACACATATGATAATATTTTAACTCTTGAGTGCGTAAACATGAAACCAAATGGACCCGCGAGGGTCCATTTGGTTTCATTTTTTACGCTCTCAAAGAGTTACATCTGGTTAACCCAACTATCCCATCATTAGCCTGGGGACCACTGGTTGGGAAACCACTGTCATAGAGGAAAAATGGTGAAAAATGAGGGTTTTATCTCTGCGCCTGTCAATCAATTTTCACCCCAACTCACCAGCAAAAAAGCACTAGAATTTCAGAGTTTTTCACTAATTTTAGGCGCTATAGGGGGTCTGGAAAAAAGCTAAATATAGCGCCAGATGCACCAAGTGGCAACACTGGGGGGTAACACGACCCAGTTAAAATCCATCCAATCACAAACTCAGAAATCTCAAATGTACCCAACAGGTGCCCTGGGACACGACGCGCTCCGGGGACCCGGCCGGAGACAGGCAGGGGAGGAGGAGCCCCCGGCCACCAGGACCACCTCGCTCGGGAGGTCCAGGAGAAGAGGAGAGGAGAACTGGGCGCTGCCAGCGGCGCCACTGCCAGATGAAGAGAGGGTGCAGGAGGGTCCGGTGGGGTGCGGACCCCCAGGAGACTGGTGGAGGGTCCGGTGGGGGTGCGGACCCCCAGGAGACTGCTGGTCCTCAACAACAGGGAGCCCACAGTGAAGAGGACAGTGGTCCTCCAGAGAGGACGGCTCCAACCTTCGATGCTCTGTTGGACCACCTCTCTCAGATCATGGGCTTCTCTGTGCTACTCAACTCTACTCCCACCACGGAAGGAGGGTGAGGATGGGTACAAACTATACCAGTGGTTTTCAAACCTTTTCATCCCTCCCAGGACCACCAATTACCTACTCAGCATTTTAGCCACGGACCACCATTTGAGTACATTACACCACGGACCCCAAAACTAAAGATTTATTTTGCTTTTGTCCACAATTCCAGGCTGGATTTGTGGAAACAAAACAGTCAAACCTACAGATCAAATGATGATGAATATTTTAACTCCATTTGGTTTCATTTTTACGTTCTCAAGAGTTACATCTGGTTAACCAACTTAGCTGGGGACCACCTGGAACCCTCTCAGGGACCACTGGTGGTCCCCGACCATCTGTTGAAAACCTCCTGAACTATACCCTCACTAAAAACACACAACAAATCGCAGTAATGGACTCCACATGCATTGAAGGAAGCATGAGGTCAGTCCGCTGCCTACCCAGGTTGGTGGAGGGTGTGTAGAGCCCAGAATTAGGAATTGGTGCTGGGTGAAAAGATGGCTTACAAAATCGGGGATGAAAAAAATAAAATTTAAACTAATGATTTGGGAATGCCCAGCCAAATGAATAAAGCAATATTTAAAAATAAATTAAAGCTAAAGTAAATGAATCTATTCTACGGCCCTCTCCCATATTAAGAGGAAATATCAGTCACCAGAAAAATGATGGGTTGTTTTCGAAGAATCTGTCATGGGTTTTTATTTAAGTTATAATGGGTTTAGAAGAGGTAAAGGATCTGTCTGGTAGACCATAAAATGAGCAGTGTATTGAAGTACCTCAGTAAGATGTTTGAGCTGCCATAGAGCATAGTGTATTGAAGTACCACAGTAAGATGTTTGAGCTGCCATAGAGCATAGTGTATTGAAGTACCTCAGTAAGATGTTTGAGCT
>CM076976.1:54046500-54168494 GCA_039105355.1 Benthosema pterotum | reverse complement strand
TGTCTGTCTGTCTGTCTGTCTGTCTGTCTGTCTGTCTGTCTGTCGTGGTGGTCCCTGTTGCTCCTTCTCCTTCTCCTCCCATTGATATGTGACATGACAGCATTTATTTATTCATTATTCCGTTGCTGCTTGTTGTTGCAACGCAATAATAATACACGATGGATGCGAGAAATTGGAACTATAATATACAGCTTTATTGTTGTCTTATGGTTGTTTAAACCACTAACTGTCACATCCATCCATCTATACTGTGACTATCATTATACATGTGCTGTTGTTGGGGTTGGTCTTAAAACAATCTGAACATGACAGATAATAGTTCATTTAGTGATCTGCTGTTTTATGGATGGATGGATGGATGGATGGATGGATGGATGGATGGATGGATGGATGGATGGATGATGAATGGATGGATGGAGTACCCCCCCCCCCCCCCCCCCCCCCCCCCCCACCCCCCCCCCCCCCCCCCCCCCCCCCCCCCCCCCCCCCCCCCCCCCCTATCTCTATCAGCTGTTTGAGGGCATCATCAGCATCATCATCATCATCATCAGGGGCGGATCTAGGTATGGGCATGGGGGGACAATGCCCCCCTAAATACGATGCCATGCAAAACAACCCAAGTTATTATTGATGCTGTACTTGACTAATAAAAGTCCTGTAACTGAAAATGGTATGGGAACTGTCAGGCATATCCAAATATGGAACTGTTTAAATGAAAATGGTATGGGGGCCGCCCCCATACCATTTTCTCTTGCCCCTCCAACATGTTCTCTTGCCCTCCCAAATGGGACCTGTTACATCCGCCCCTGATCATCATCACTTCAGTCTCCATATAGCGAAGAGCGAAACGCGTGAAGTGTAGGAGCGTTCATTACAATACATACAATATAGCTTGGCGTTTGGGCACAAGCACGTACGCACACGCACGCGCACATACACACACGGACGCACACACGCGCGCCCGCGCGCGCTTTGCAAACCCCCAACCACCACCACCACCACACGCACGGAACCATAATGCATGCGGATCCATCCATTTTAGGAAACGGACAAATGCCTTTTGTATCGGCTGCTGCAGCTGCTGCTGCTGCTGCTGCTGCTGCTGCTGCTGTTACTGCTGCTGCTGCTGCTGTACTGCTGCTGCTGCTGCTGTACTGCTGCTGCTGCTGCTGCAGCAGTTGTTGCTGCTGCTGTTGCTGTACTGCTGCTGCTGCTGCTGCAGCAGTTGTTGCTGCTGCTGTTGCTGCTGCTGTACTGCTGCTGCTGCTGCTGCTGCTGCAGCAGTTGTTGCTGCTGTTGCTGCTGCTGCTGTACTGCTGCTGCTGCTGCTGCAGCAGTTGTTGCTGCTGTTGCTGCTGCTGCTGTACTGCTGCTGCTGCTGCAGCAGTTGTTGCTGCTGCTGCTGCAGCAGTTGTTACTGCTGCTGCTGCTGCTGCTGTACTGCTGCTGCTGCTGCTGCAGCAGTTGTTGCTGCTGCTGCAGCAGTTGTTACTGCTGCTGCTGCTGCTGCTGCTGTACTGCTGCTGCTGCTGCTGCAGCAGTTGTTGCTGCTGTTACTGTTGCTGCTGCTGCTGTACTGCTGCTGCTGCTGCAGCAGTTGTTGCTGCTGCTGTACTGCTGCTGCTGCTGCTGCTGCAGCAGCAGTTGTTGCTGCTGCTGCTGCTGTACTGCTGCTGTTACTGCTGCTGCTGCTGCTTGCTGCTGCTGCTTCTGCTGCTGCTGCAGCAGTTGTTGCTGCTGCTGCTGCAGCAGCTGCTGCTGTACGGCTGCTGCTGCTGCTCCAAGTCCCTCCTATATCCTAATTCCTATATCCTCTATCCTACCATCCTATGCTATCCATATATCCTACCATAATGCTGCTGTTGCCTTTGTATTGTCCTATAGACCTTTGTATTGTCCTATAGACCTTTGTATTGTCCTATAGACCTTTGTATTGTCCTATAGACCTTTGTATTGTCCTATAGACCTTTGTATTGTCTATAGACCAAATCTTCTTACTGCTAAAGCAAGTGGTTTCTTGTGAAGGATTGTAGCGCTGGCTTTAAGAAGGAAGAAAAGCAACAGCTTTGTTACATAATGATCCTGTGATAGAAATGGCTGATGGTTGGTGTTGTACTGCCTCTGTGATGACACATCTATTATAATGAGAGCTCTGCACTGAGGCCCACGGTGCAGCTCTGCACTGAGGCCCACGGTGCAGCTCTGCACTGAGGCCCACAGTGCAGCTCTGCACTGAGGCCACGGGTGCTGAGCTCTGCACTGAGGCCCACGGTGCAGCTCTGCACTGAGGCCACGGTGCAGCTCTGCATGAGGCCCACGGTGCAGCTCTGAGGCCCACAGTGCAGCTCTGCACTGAGGCCCACAGTGCAGCTCTGCACTGAGGCCCACGGTGCAGCTCTGCACTGAGGCCCACGGTGCAGCTCTGAGGCCCACAGTGCAGCTCTGCACTGAGGCCCACAGTGCAGCTCTGCACTGAGGCCCACGGTGCAGCTCTGCACTGAGGCCCACGGTGCAGCTCTGAGGCCCACAGTGCAGCTCTGCACTGAGGCCCACAGTGCAGCTCTGCACTGAGGCCCACGGTGCAGCTCTGCACTGAGGCCCATAGTACAGTACAGTACAGTACAGTACAGTACAGTACAGTACAGTACAGTACAGTACAGTACAGTACAGTACAGTATATACTACAACTAGTGGGGATTGAACTGGAAACAGATATTACAGTCATTATAATGCC
This sequence comes from Benthosema pterotum, assembly GCA_039105355.1. Lineage (NCBI taxonomy): Eukaryota > Metazoa > Chordata > Actinopteri > Myctophiformes > Myctophidae > Benthosema > Benthosema pterotum. Next base: position 54,165,760 of record CM076976.1, on the reverse strand, counting down.
AGTAACAACCAAACCTGGCAACAGTGCATGACAAAACCTACAAGACAGGAACTGGCAAGTTCAGTTGACAGATCATATACAATAACGTAGTCTAAGAGATATAGACAATTTACAATTTATTTGCATATAGCAGGCCTATGTGTGGGCTGGCTGTTTATGTAACACACACACACACACACACACACACACGCACGCACGCACGCACACACACACACACCACACACACACACACACACACACACACACACACACACACATACAGTATATATACCCATCATATGATATATGATGGGTCATTTGGGGTCAGTCCAACATACAGATCAAAATGACCATTAATCTTCTACATTCTCTAGTTGTGTAGACTTGGGATAATTCACATGATGAATATTTTAACTCTTGAGAGTGTAAACATGAAACCAAATGGACCCGCAAGGGTTTCATGTTTACACTCTCAAAGAGTTACATCTTAACTAACATTCCATCATTTAGCCTGGGGACCACCTGGTTTGAAAATGGTTGAAAACCACTGCTCTAGTGCATTCTAGTGCATTTTGGATTTAAGCAGTTGGCAACACATGGCCCATGTGCTACTGCTAGGGAATCTCAACAAGGTGCGTGCGTGCACGCGCACGTGCGTGAGTGTGCGTGTGTGTGCGTGTGTGCGTGCGTGTGTGCGTGCGTGCGTGCATGCGCACGTGCATGAGTGTGTGTGTTCGTGCGTGCGTGCGTGCGTGCGTGTGTGCGTGTGTGTGTGTGGGTGTGTGTGTGTGCGTGGATAAAAAGAGTAATTTAACAAATTACCGTACTTTAATAGTCACTAATGCAGAGCATCAGGATTAAATACTTAAATCATCACACAGCAGCCACAAAATAAATAAATAAAAACACCAGATTAACAAGCTCACAATGTGTTGTGTTCGCAATAAAGTGCACAGCTGTGCAATGTGCACAAGGGTTTCACCACAAAGGAGAGTGAAAATACATGATGTCTACACTAGTAGCTCTGGTCCATAGTTCTAGTGCTGATATGATTCTGCCTTGCATTTAGAACTATGGGAAAATCTCCCCCAACGCACAATATAACCATACAATATCTAATAGGCAAGAAGAAAAAAACGGCAGGATACAACACTTTGTTTTTCTTCTTAGAAATTATTTGATCGTCCAAAAACATTGTTCAAGGTTCAAGTTCAAGGTTTTTTATTTGTCACTCCAGTGTATGTCAGGACATACATGATGAAATAGCGTTTCCATTTTCCACAGTGCAATAAGACAATAGTCAAGACAATAGACAGTGCAATAAGACAATAGTCAAGACAATAGACAGTGCAATAAGACAATAGACAGTGCAATAAGACAAAGTCGAGACAATTATAGACGAGACAAACAATAGTTTGCAGACCAGTAAAGTGCAAACTGTACACCTAACTTGAGGTGAAGGTGCTAAGCTAACCAGGTGTGATAAAGTGGCAGTAGTGTGAAGCTAACAGACATATATACAACTACTAGAAACTACAATATACTACAGCTAGAAACTACAACTATAAATCTAAAAGCTATATACGAGACTATATAAGCTACAACTAAACAAACAACATACAGCCTACTATAGAGGTGAGGTATACGTGTGTGTCATGATTTGTCACGACCCGAGTTGGCTTTGTGAGTGTAATCGTCTTTATATGAATTATATTCGAAAGGTCTGTCAGAAAAATGAATGGAGGATCATTTCTGGACCAGGGGCGAGGTCACGAGGGTGCGGGACCGCTCAGCTGCACGTTTTGTCAAATCTTGTCTGATTTTCCGTTGCCAAAAAGTATTGTGTATTCATTATACACATGTGTTGGGAGCACTGCCACTATAATATATGTCCCTCTTTGTGTGTCCCTGATTCACAAGACTTATCAGGTGTCCCACAAATCAGGTCTGGAGCCTTGTGTTTAGGCCAAAAGCCTGTACCAACAGACCTGGGCCAGGGCTTACCAAATAATTACCCATAATAATTAAAACCAGCCAGCAGGAGCTTCAGCTCATGATGAACAGCAGGGGAGTACAGTAACATTTTTAATTGGGGGTCGGGTGATTTCTGATTTGCAGGTTATAATTATTCTGGGTAATTATTTGGCAAGCTCAGGCCCAGGGCTGGTGGTATAGGCTTTTGGCCTACACACAAGGCCCCCAGACCTGATTTGCTGCCATGCAGCCAATGAGAAGACTTACACCATACCTGCTACACCACAGCATTCGAGAATACCAGCCAAAGATTGTGTCAGGCCTGTGTATTGCAGGGGCGGATCTAGGCATGGGCATGGGGGGGGGGGGGGGGGGGGGGGGGGGGGGCAATGCCCCCACTAAATACCCAGTCTGCCCCCCCAAACACGATGCCATGCAAAACAACCCAAGATATTTCAAATTAAAGTGATTCTATTTAAAATGATGTGAAACACTACTACTGCTACTAACTAACTACAGCTGTGTCACCACTAAACCAACAGCATTTCATCATTGAAAACAGAAAACTCTCTGAGTCAGACCTTTAGCTTTATGCATGCTGCGTGTCTGTTGCAACTTCAACAACAACTGATGTTAATTATTGATGTTTGGTATGGGTATGGGTGCGGGCGATGAAGCCGCACCCATACCATTTTCTCTTGCCCCCCCAAATGGGACATGTTAAATCCGGCTCTCAATGTCTCAATGTGTCCTTCTGCTGTGTGTGTGTGTGTGTGTGTGTGTGTGTGTGTGTGTGTGTGTGTGTGTGTGTGTGTGTGTGTGTGTGTGTGTATGCTTGTGTGCGTGCGTGTGTGTGCATGTGTGTGTGTGTCCTTCCAGCCCATGGGATCAGAGCGGATGGCGATGCGTAAGCGGCAGATGTCGGTGCAGCATGAGTCGACGGCGGGAGGCTGTGCACCGGCGGCGCTGCAGCCAGCGGGAACGGCGGCAGCGCGGGAATCGAACACATGCTGCTTCTGCTGGTGCTGCTGCTGTAGCTGTTCATGGTGGGTCTGAAGCAGGGGCGGATCTAGGCATAGGCATGGGGGGGGGGCAATGCCCCTCCTAAATGCCCAGTCTGCCCTACCAAACATGATGACATGCAAAACAACCCAAGATATTTCAGTGCTTATATTTAAAAGTATTTGAAACACTACTGAAAATGGTATGGGGGCGGCTTGAAGGGGGATGAAGCCCCCTTACCATTTTCTTCTGCCTCCCCCCAATTGGGAAATGTTACATCCGCCCCTGGTCTGAATGAATGCGCCAATCAGAAGCCAGCGTTCTGGTCACGTGAGCGGTCACTATAACAGACCGCTGCATAATCAAGGTCCCCAAAGTGCAAACAGCTGTGTTCATATCAATCCATGCTGCGCTTCTGCATTTAGTTCCAGCACGCCGTTAGCGGGTCCATTTGGTTAGCTACGTATTTGGTTGTTTACATGCCGTTAGCGGGTCCATTTGGTTAGCTACGTATTTGGTTGTTTACATGCCGTTAGTGGGTCCATTTGGTTAGCTACGTATTTGGTTGTTTACATGCCGTTAGCGGGTCCATTTGGTTAGCTACGTATTTGGTTGTTTACATGCCGTTAGCGGGTCCATTTGGTTAGCTACGTATTTGGTTGTTTACATGCCGTTGTGGGTCCATTTGGTTAGCTACGTATTTGGTTGTTTACATGCCGTTAGTGGGTCCATTTGGTTAGCTACGTATTTGGTTGTTTACATGCCGTTAGCGGGTCCATTTGGTTAGCTACGTATTTGGTTGTTTACATGCCGTTAGCGGGTCCATTTGGTTAGCTACGTATTTGGTTGTTTACATGCCATCGCCATTCAGGTGATGAATATTATAACTCTTGAGAGTGTAAACATGAAACCAAATGGACCCGCTGCGGGTCCATTTGGTTTCATGTGAGCTGTGTAATAAGCAGGAGAACACCCAACAAGCTAATAATTGACAGATTGATAACGTTATCAATCTTTCTTTATACTTCATCCAGAACCTGATATAAAGTAAACTCTGTAGAATCAGGTATTTCAGACCTGGTTGTGTTACACGACTATACTCCTCAAGGAGACTCATGGAATATTCAGATGGTTGTTGCATCATTTTCATCATTATAGGAATGAAGACCGAGAAGAGAGGAACCGAAAGGCTTCTTACGACGTCAAAGAAGGGACCCCAGACTGTGAGGACAGGTGGGTCTCAAAGGGAAAACCCATTGGAACTTAAAACTTCATTTAACTGCCAGAAAGTGTCAGAAACCAGAATCTAGTGTCAGGAACTAGAATCTAGTGTCAGAAACTAGAATCTATTGGAGTATAGTGTCAGAAACTAGAATCTAGTGTCAGAAACTAGAATCTAGTATCAGAAACTAGAATCTATTGGAGTCTAGTGTCAGAAACTAGAATCTAGTGTCAGAAAACAGAACCTAGTGTCAGAAACTAGAATCTAGTGTCAGGAACTAGAATCTAGTGTCAGGAACTAGAATCTAGTGTCAGGAACTAGAATCTAGTGTCAGAAACTAGAATCTTGTGTCAAAAACTAGAATCTATTGGAGTCTAGTGTCAGAAACTAGAATCTAGTGTCAGAAAACAGAACCTAGTGTCAGAAACTAGAATCTAGTGTCAGAAACTAGAATCTACTGTAGTGTCAGAAAACATAATCTAATGTCAGGAACTACAATCTAGTGTCAGAAACTAGAATCTATTGAAGTCCAGTGTCAGGAACTAGAATCTAGTCAGGCTGAAGCTCTAATCCTGGTCTCTGCCATCCAGTCCTCAGCCCACGCTGGAGGAGGTTCGTTCGTGGGGTCAGTCGTTCGACAAGCTGATGGTCTGTCCAGCGGGCAGAGCATCCTTCAGACAGTTCCTCCGTACAGAGTTCAGCGAGGAGAACATGCTCTTCTGGTGGCCTGCGATGAGTTCACCGAGGAGACCAACAAGGGCCTGATCCAGGAGAAGGCTAGGACCATCTACGAAGACTACATCTCCATCCTGTCTCCCAAAGAGGTCTGGGAAAAACCTTCCTATGTTCACAGCAGGGTTGACAACTGCCCAAATCCAAAATGCACTACAGTGGCGCTTCCAGAATGCACTAGAACAGCCATTTTCATATCAGGACCCACTCTGTATTCTGCATTTTAGCCACTAATTCAGATGCTTGAATGTAATTTAACTCTTGAGAGCATGAAATGAAACCAAATGGCCCCGTAAGGGTCCATTTGGTTGGGGTTTGGTTTTTTTTTTGGGGGGGGGGGGGGGGGGTGGGTTATGTTCAAGGTTTTATTTGTCACTCCAGTGTATGTCCGGACATACTGTATACAGGGATGAAATAACGTTTCCATTTGTTGTATCCTGGCGTTTTCTACTTCTTAATTAGATATATGATGATATTGTGTGTGTCATCATGATTTGTCACAACCCGAGTTGGCTGTGTCCGCGGTGAAATCGTCGTTATGTAAATTATTTCCGAAAAGTCTATGATAAAAAGTGAATGGGGAAAACACTTCCAGAACCATGGCGGTGACGTCACTGCACAGCTCTATTGACATCTCTCAAGAACCCATTGTGGTCGACCCTCGATTCGAGTTTCTGACACCAGATTATACAGTAGTTCCTAACACCAGATTATAGCTGCAGCAACATTCTGGCTTTTGACGCTAGATTCTACGGTATTTTCAGACACTAGAATCTAGTTATTGACACCTAAATTATAGTTTCTGATGCTATAATCTTTGACAATTTGACAATAGGTTCTAGTTTCTGCCAATAGATTGTAGTTCCCCGACGCTAAAAATCTAGTTTTTGACACTAGATTCTAGTTTTTCTGAAAAATCTCTGTTTCTGTGTCAGTACTGCTAACATATTTCAAGCCAAGGACCACCAGAGTTATCTATATTTGGCTGCAGACCCCCATCTGAAACCACGTTGTTCTCGGGATCCCCCAGAAGCAAAGATTTGAGTTAAAACAATGTTTGCTTCTCAAATGTTGCATTCAGATATTTGCAGCACATTTTCACAATTTTTCAAAAAATAGCAGAACAACAAGCTCATATCGCGCCACTCGGTGGCGCGATATGAGCTTGTTGATCTGCTATTTTTCAACAGCTAAAACACCAAAACGTGTTCAGTACACAGTTGGTTAAATGACTCCTCTCCCTGCCCTCCAGGTGAGCCTGGACTCCCGCGTACGTGAGGTGATCAACAGGAACATGCAGGAACCCACGTCTCACACGTTCGACGATGCCCAGCTTCAGATCTACACGCTGATGCAAAGAGACTCGTACCCGCGATACATGAACTCCTCCGCCTACAAAAACCTGCTCAACGGTCTGTCGGAGCAGTCCCCCGAATCTTAGGGCCCTGATACACCTAGCAATGTTCAGATCAACATCAACAAGCAACGGCAACTGTCTATCAACGTTGACTTTTCACCTTTCTATAGAAAACGATCAACTCCTGGTTGTTCAGAAAAGTCAGATCATTAGCGCCCTTTACTGGTCAACATTTCAGAATCCTCCAATCACAGCCCTCCTTGGCGTCACCTGATCCTTTCTCCTAGACTCCCACAGATAAACTTTTCTGAAACCAACATGGCTGCTGCTGCTGCTTCAATGCTGTGGACAAAAACAGGGATTTTGTAACTTTTATTTCGCTAAATGAACATTTTGAGTTGGGTGGCAGTTGGGCGAAAATGATTCAATGCAAACTAAGGCTTCTTTTTTTTCTGAGAGTGTACAAATGTGAACCAAATGGACCCGAAATGGAACCAAATGGACCCGCTAGGGTCCATTTGGTTCACATTTGTACACTCTCAGGAAAAAATTAAAATGGGAGGTGTTGCCTGTTGCCGTGTGTCTCATCATGTTGCCTCGTTGATGTTGACATTGCTAGTTGATATTGATGAAAATGTTGCTAGTGTATCAGGGCCATTAGGGCCGACCTCCGAGACCTGTGATCTTAACTCTGGTTAAAGGAGTTCCTCCAGAACAAGAACACATGATGTCCTCCTTAACCAACCGCTATCAGCGTAGCGAGGTGCCTGATGATGTGGATCAGTGGTTTTCAACCTTTTTGACACCAGGGCCCACCGTTTATTCAGAATTTGAGCCACGAACCGCCATTTGATGACATTTTAGCCCAACAGACCCCAAAACGAAAGATTTATTTTGCTTTTGTCCACAATTCCAGGCCGGATTTTGGAAACCAAACAGTCCAACATACAGATAAAAATGACCATTAATCTTCTACATTCTCTAGTTGTGTAGACTTGGGATAATTCACATGATGAATATTTTAACTCTTGAGAGTTACATTTTTTTTTACATTCTCTGCTTAACCATCTTAACCAGCTCTGGGGACCACCTGGAACCCTCTCAAACACCACTGGTGGTCCCTGGACCACTTGGTTGAAAACCACAGACAGTCTATGTCATCAGGTACTTCACTCCACTGATAACGGGTTGGTTAAGGTAGGGCATGTGTTCCCGCTGCTCCTTCGCCTGGAAAGGAGCCAGCTGAGGTGGTTCTGGCTCATCTGGTTAGGATGCCCCTTGAGCGTCTCCCTGGGGAGGTCCTCGAGGCACGTCCCACTGGGAGGAGACTCCGGGGCAGACCAAGGACCAGATGGAGGGATCACATCCACTCTCTCTGGCCTTGGATCGCCTGGCCTGGGGATCCCCAAGGAGAAGGCCGCGGATGTTGCTCAGGAAGACAGGGCAGTCTGGATCTCTCTGGTTGAGCCGTTTCCCCCGCGACCCGACCTCGGTTAAGCGGATAAAGATGGATGGATGTTTTTGGTTCTGGAGGCCTCCTTTAACTCCCCGACCGCTCCCTACAGCCAACCCCCGCCCCGCCCCTGCCCTGTCCCTCCCTCACCCATTTCCTTAGACGTTCAGTGTAGGGTTACCTGAACCTCCTCCTTCTCCTCGCAGGCCAGGGATCTCAGAGCGTTGTGATCTTTGTGATCTTTGTGATCTGCTCTCACTCAGGTCTCCTAAACCTCCAGAGGGCTTTGACAGTAACTGCTACCGTCCAACACGAAGCAAAACTCTCCAAAGGAATACCAATACATTTGTTTCCTGTTGTCTTTTGGAAATAGAAATAATCGATTTTTATTTATGTTTATGAAAACGTTTTCTTCTTTTTTTCCTTTTTTATGGTTGTTTTTTGTATGATTGTTGTGAGGGAGAGAAAATGATTCCTACTGTAGATTATATATTTATGAGTTTGTAAATAGTACAAAGTAAAAAAAGGGAACTTGTGGGTGTTTTATGGGAATTCTATTTACTGCGTTATGAAAATCAAAGCTCAAGTCAAAGGCTAAGTGTTGATTAGCTGGACTTGCAGGCAGCTTTGTTGGTACTGTACTGGTTTACTTAACTTCAGACAAACCTCACCTGTACCTGTGGAACCTGGCAACTCCAGGAACCTGGCAACTCCAGGAACCTGGCAACTCCAGGAACCTGGCAACTCCACTTCTTGTACCACTTAAAGATGTGTTTTTTTTTTGTTTTTTTTTAATGTTTTCACAACATTTTCAGAAATGTTCACTATCTTTAAACTTGTGCTTTTGGTGTTTTAAGTTGTATTGAAAAATAGCAGGTGGACACACAGCCTCATAGCGCCACACAGTGGACATCTGATATATTTTGGGAGGGAAATCGTGAAAACGCAGCGCAAATGTTTGAACATTTTATCTTCTTTCAGAGCAAAACGTTTTGTAGAATCTCTTGTCAGGTCAAAATGGGTTTAACTCAGTGGTTTTCAACCATTTTGATCCCAGGGCCCATTATTTATTATTATTTTGATCCCAGGGCCCATTATTTAGTCACACAAGTTGATGATATTTTAGCCCCAACAGACCCCAAAACTAGAGATTTCTTTTGCTTTGCTTCTTTTGCAGCCAAACATACAGACCAAAATGACCATTTCATCTACATTCTCTAGTTGTGTAGCCTTGGACTAATTCAGATGATGAATATTTTAACTCTTGACCCAAATGGACCCGCAAGGGTCCATTTGGTTTCATTTTTACGCTCTCATAGAGTTACATCTGGTTAACCAACTGTCCATCATTTAGCCTGGGGACCACCTGGAACTCTCTCAACGACCACAGGTGGTCCCCGGACCACTGGTTGAAAACCACTGTTTTAAATAATAATAATGAAAATAGTTGATCTGCTTCAGGCAGTACTATCTGGACCATCCTAAAACTGACAGGTTGTTTCTCTGTTCATTTTGGACAGAAAATCATTCCACTGCTTGTGAGAAACATTTCAAATTGTTTATACGCGACAAAAAAGCAGGGAAGCCTAAGGCGTTAAAATGATTTGAACAGAAAGTGGCAGGAAATTATTATGGGTAATTATTTGGTAAGCCCAGGCCTGGTGGTACAGGCTTTCGGCCTACACACAAGGCCCCCGACATGATTGGCTGTCATGCAGCCAATGAGAAGACTGACACCATACTGGCTACACCGCAGCGTTAGAGAATACCAGCCAATTATTGTCAAGACTGACTTTTACCTTAGCAAAAAATAATCCTTATACTAAGGCTGAGGGATTTTCTCTGTATAGCAGATTACACAGAGTGTAATCTGGTTGTTCCCTTAGAACAGGGGTTTTCAACCTTTTTGACTCCAGGGACCACCATTTATTCAGCATTTGAGCCACGGACCACCATTTGATTACATTTTCACACCAAAGACCTAAAATTAAATAATTCTTTTGGTTTCATTTTTACATTCTCAAGAGTTACATATGGCTAACCAACTTTCTATCATTCATCCCGGGGACCACCTGGAACCCTCTCAAGGACCACTGGTGATCCCTGGACCACCTGTTGAAAACCCCTGCCTTAGAAGGTTATGAGTTAAGTTTACCGTCACTATAGAGCCTTGATGTTTAACATTATCAGAGACAAAAGAGAGTAGGAATAGATTTACATTGAAATGTTACTCTGTCAGCAACTCATGGTATTTTGCAGTATTCAAAAGTTAGTTGTTTAATCATTCAGGCATTAGAAATTAAGAGATTATATTTTATATAAATTATTGCCAATATCAGCCAGGACAAGAAGTATTGTGGTCGAGAAAAACAAGTCATAAAGTGTCAAATAAAAGGCAGAAGATGAGAGTAACTATAATAAGCATCATGGCCATTTCCCTGAGAGGAAACTGAGTTCTTTGTCCTGTTACTGAGAGAGATTTAAAAGGAAGCCTGGCTAACGAGACAAATATGGATAAATACATTATACTTACCCTCTATAACTAGAATTGAAAATTTGAAACACATAGAATAAGCTCTTTAGTTTAAAAATAGTTTTTTTTTTATCCCATGGGGGCCGCCATTTTACTGTGCCTGTCACATGACCTGTCACAGTGATGACGTCACAGGAGATCGCTCTGCAGTGGAAGTAATTGAATAGTTGAATAGTTCATCCCATCTCTGTTTTGTTCTGTCTTTTATGTCACCGTTGCCATAACAAACAGAGCAGTGTATCTACATCGTTGATTTACGTTGCATTGCTGTTTAATCATGGAACGTTAGCTAGTCCATTAGCTGTACTATACTAAAGATCATCTGTCATCATTATCTATTTTTAAACCAAAGAGCTTATTCTATGTGTTTTAATTGTTCAATTCTAGTTATAGAGGGTAATTATAATGTATTATCCATATTTGCCTCATTAGGCAGGGATCCTTTTAAGATTCCTAATATAGCGTGAATAATAGTGACAGTGTTCCATAGAAGCACAGTGAGCCACTCTGACATCGGCCTGATACACCTAGCAATGTTTTGATCAACATCAACGTCAATCATCAACATTGACTTTTCACTTTTCTATAGAAAATGATCAACTCCTGGTTGTTCAGAAAAGTCAGATCTTTAGTGCCCTCTACTGGTCAACATTTCAGAATCCTCCAATCACAGCCCTCCTTGGCGTCACCTGATCCTTTCTCCTAGACTCCCACAGATAAACTTTTCTGAAACCATGGCTGCTGCTGCTGCTTCACTGCTGTGGACAAAAACAAGGATTTTGTAACTTTTATTTTGCTAAATGAACATTGGGAGTTGGGTGGCAGTTGGGTGAAAATGATTCAATGCAAACTAAGGCTTCTTTTTTTCCACATGGCAACAGCTCCCATTTTCATTTTTTCCTGAGTGTGTACAAATGTAAATCAATGGGTGGAATTCCCCTTTTAATGGGAGGTGTTGCCTGTTGCCATGTATCTCATCATGTTGCCCATTGATGTTGACATTGCTAGTTGATATAGATCAAAATATTGCTAGTAGCAGGACCTGTAGTTTGTTATTTTATGAAATAACCCCTGGGATCAGGCCATCTTAGCAGTGACACCAAAGCTACCATGTAAACTTGCTCACACACACACCACACACACACACACACAACAGAAATTTGGAGTTGCAAAGTTGTCAAATAATATGTAGTTGTTGTATAACAGTAGTTTTAGTTAAATTTAATCTCATTTTTGTTGCCTCCACAAACCACCGTGTCACTCAAAGACAATACACCCTCATCCAGGGAAGTGCCTTCACATCACATACAGTTTTGTGAACATCTTTATCATTGGCGACAGTTTGTTTTCAAACACTATGCCATATGGATGGGTAATACTACTGCTACAGATACCATTATTACTACAGATACCATTATTACTACAGATACTACTACTACAACTACATGCACTCTTAAGGAGAATTCCACACCAAAACACACTGGGCATCACTCTACCTTGATTCCTGTGACATGATTCATAATGTCATTGTTTTTTCCACAGATGTTCCATTTTCTACATTTCACCATGAGGTTCTCCTCAGTTAACATATGGCTGCAGGTTGTCTTAGCTGAGTGCAGAGCCTTCTAGGGGAGAGTTGCGATATTCCCGTTCACTCCTGTGCGTCAGGGCAATGGCGGTGCTGGAGGAGCAGCAGCGCTGATGTAAAAGCGTTTGAGTGCACTCGGAAAACCGGAAGTCGATGAATATGAATGGGACTCTATGGATTTAATCAGGGACCAGCAAAGAAGGCACGAAAACATCATGTATTAATGGCGGTGACCTCGTAAACAAACTACTGATGGAGGCAAATTAAAGAATGCCTTCTGGAGGTTGATTTCGGATACTTTGTCACATGATTTGCAAATGATATAATTATATTGACGTCTTGAAAGTGTTAGTGCTGATTGAAACTGGTTTCAAAGCAGGCGATATCGCGAGAATTCACTGAAAAGCTAAGATTCTCGCGATAACAGCGGGTCTGTGACTGAACAATACTTTAAAACAGTTGTCTTTTTACATACGTACCTAAAATAGCTCTTATTGCACCGTTTTCGTTGAAAACAATGTACTCCCAATGACAGTTAGGACTGGGACTGCACTCATAGACGAATCTCTGTAGTCTCGTGCACGGTGCTCTGCTCTGGTTTCTGACCCCTCAATATCGTAACTCTCCTACTAGAAGGCTCTGGCTGAGTGAGGCCTCACTCAGCTATGCCTATATATGGACGTCTACAGCGTTACACCTTTATCCCAGACATTATGCATCATGTGACAGGAATCACCCCCCCCCCCCCCCATTATCAGCCAAGTTATATATAACTAAAAATATATAGTGATATATTTTATCTCATTCATCAGTCATGAACTACATTAATAGATTCTATGGTTGGATGATGCTGAAGGCACCATGCAGTGATACCAGGGACCACTATTTATTCAGCATTTGAGCCACAGACCACCAGCCCCACAGAGCCCAGAACTAAAGAGTTATTTTGGGTAAATAAATAAAACATAATAAAATAAAACACTGTCACAGGGTGAAGTATAAATCAGTTAGAATTATTATTGTCATGATGTTTTGGTAGTGAAAGTAGATGATCCATTGTGGCTGTCGTTTTTGTGGATCAGCCATTTTCACTCCTTTTTCACACCATTGGCATACAGAGATGTATGGAATAGGGCTTTTATTTAGAACATTTAACTATCTATATAGCTATATATCAGTGGCGTTTCTAAGCAATGAGTCCCAGGCAAGATTGTAACCGGACCCCCCCCCCCCCCCCCCCCCCCCCCCCCCCCCCCCCCCCCCCCCCCCCGCCTAGTCTGCCTAATGCTAAAAACGCCGCTGCTATATATATATATATATATATATATATATATATATATATGTATATATATATGTATATATATATATATATATATATATATATATATATATAATGTGAATGATATCAGGTTCTGCCTGACAGTCACCATATATGGGCTTTTAGAGGTCATTTTATACTTGAACTGATAGTGATGACATCACATAGATGGTGATGACATCAGATAGATGACATCACATAGATGGTGATGACATCACAGAAAGATGACGTGACATCACAGATAGATGACATCACAGATAGATGACATCACAGATAGATGACATCACATATAGATGGTGATGACATCACAGATAGATGACATCACATATAGATGGTGATGACATCACAGATCAATATCCTCGAACACAATCAAAGCTAATCTTATGGTTTGGAGTATAAACTGATATAAACTGCCTATAAATGTCGTTTCTTCTTCTGTTTACTGGCCTATTATATGAGAAACGTGTTAGTTTTATTTTTGCGGTATGTTTACTAATTAACACATTAATTAAAGAAATCATGTGAATGTTTACAGTATATGGTTTAGCTTTTTATTTTCTGTTTCTCTCCCAAGAAAAATGATTTGTGGGCATTTTGATTCTAAAATAAAGCACAATAATTTTAATTTTGACCCAAGTGACTTCATGGCCAAAGAAAGCATCATGTTATATAGGAAGTTACGCTTACATAACAGATAATAGCCAGCTTTATGATGGACCAGTGCAGGGGGTTTCAACCTTTTTCTGTTTCTGAGGCAAAACCAAGAAATGCAGAGGAATTCTGGACCGTTGTCAAATCATCCTGGGCTGGAATACCTGTTCACAGATGCCAGAAGTTGGTCGACTCCATGTAACACAGATGTGAAGCACTTCTCAAAAACAGTGGCTGTACAACTAAATATTAGTTTAGTGATTCACAGGAATGCTGAATCCTGGATATTTTTCAGTTAACAGTAAATATTTCAGTTTGTAAAGTAAAATGCAGGCACTGCTATTTTTTGAACAGCCCAATGCAGACTGCTATATATATATATATATATTTATATATTATATATATATATATATATATATATATATATATATATATATATATATATATATATTATATATATATATATATATATATATATATATAATTAATTGAGGGTAAAATGAAACCAAACGGACCCAAATTGTTCCATTTGACGGTCTCAAAGGACCGTCCATTCCAGTGTATGTAGTTTATGTAGAGTCTAGTTCACTGAACGTTTCGTTAACATTCTTATAAACCACCTTTCTCTGTTCCATGGACTCTATAGAACACAAAAAAGACAGTTTACATTGTTTTTATTTTACCCATAACATCCCACATAAGGCAATAATTAAAAATGTAAGTTTTTTTTTTTTTTTCCATCAAACTAGTGTTTTTCATGGTACTAAATTCATTCCAAAAATTAGTTTTGCACACACAAAAAAACTCCCCTGAGCTGAAAACGTCTGTGTACAAACGTAAAGAGCATCTATGGGCGTTTTAAACCAACAACAACATTCTTTAGCTTACGATCAGCAAGTTTAAATGTCACCGAACTGTTGGTCCGCGGCTTTGGGCTGGTTTTCATACCGGCTATCTGATTGGCTATCTGGTCTCTCCACCAGCGCCGGACCAGTGTCGCCAACTTGGTGCATTTGTCGCTATATTTAGCTTTTTTTTCAGACTCTTCTAGCGCCAAAAAAACTCCTGGCGCAAAATCTAGTGCTTTTTTCGCTGGTGAGTTGCGGAGAAATTGGTTGACAGGCGCCAGAGATAAAACCCTTGTTTTTCACCATTTTTCCTCCTATGATAGAGTCCTCCTTCCTTCCTAGAAAGGACTTTTGTAACCAAATGGACCCTTATAGATCTGAAACTCTTGAGATTGTAAAATGAAACCAAATGGACCCTTACGGGTCCATTTGGTTTCATTTTACGCTCTCAAGAGTTAAATTATATTCAAACATTGGCAAGATGGAAGAATGGCAAAGTTTTTATATCAACCAGTGGTTTTCAATCTTCTTGACACCATTATTTATTTGGCATTTGAGCCACTGAGGACCACCGACCGTTTGAGGTCTGTGGGGCTAAAAATGTCCTCAAACGGTGGTCCTCTGTGGCTCAAATGCTGAATAACTAGTGGGCCCTGGTATCAAAAAGGTTGAAAACCACTGTTTAGAACGGCAAAAACGTTTCATGCACTAAATGAGGTCTAAGCAGAACAGATCACACCATGAGACATTAATCATCTTTACTATTTAATCAAATCATGATGACATTTTTCTCATTGGGAAATTAAATAAAAACGTTGTAGGGGAGGAGGGGGGGGGGACAAAGCAAAACGGTAGTAACTTATACTATTTACGGGGTAAATTATGTCAAAGAAAAAAAAAGTTAAAACGACATATAAAAAA
Organism: Benthosema pterotum; assembly: GCA_039105355.1. Classification (NCBI taxonomy): domain Eukaryota; kingdom Metazoa; phylum Chordata; class Actinopteri; order Myctophiformes; family Myctophidae; genus Benthosema; species Benthosema pterotum. The sequence goes on along the minus strand of CM076976.1, from coordinate 54,150,182 downwards.
TGTTGGTAAAAGAGATGGTGAGACGAGTTTGATCGCATTTATATATATATATATAACCGACATAATAGCAAACATAGCTAAAAACAAAATTAAAAAACAAAAAACAACAACAAAGGTTTAAACGGAGGGTGGCGGCCGGCCGGGGCCACGTGAGCCGAACGCGACCCGAACAACCAACGGCTGTGTCTATCCAACGAGAGAGAGAGGGGGGGGGGGGGGTCCAGGGACCCCCCACAGACTGCATTCTATCAACAGTATATTCAAATAATAAAAGCAGTGGTGTAATTGGTAAAATAAAACCTTCCATGGTATTATGGTCCAAAGATCTGCTGCTACGTTATCTGATGTCCAGGAATTATCTCTGGATGTTCAGCAGAACTGGAGAAAAAAAAACACACAGGGAGGAGGACACATTTAAAACATTATTACATGGCTTGGATGAATGCTCCAATCAGAAGCCAGCGTTCTGGTCATGTGAGCGGTGACATATTACACTATAATTCACCGCTCCGCTCTATATCTGACCAATCAGAAGCCAGCGTTCTGGTCATGTGAGCGGTGACATAGTGCAAACAGCTGTGTTCATATCAATCCACGCTGCGCTTCTGCATTTAGTTCCAGCACACCGTTAGTGATTTGTTTCCTATTAACTGACCTCGGCTGCACCTCGGTCAGTTAATAGGAAACAAATCACCGGTCCGTCGGGTGTTATCCCTTACATATACAGTATATAGAAAATTAAACTAGATTCACACATTCATGTGAGTTGGTTACTGCGTCTCAATAACTAAAAGAAATGAATAAAAATAAAACACCTGATTATTTTGTAAAAACAAAGTCAGCATGAATGAGAAAACATAAAGGAGTCATTCCACAAAAACGGTACAATTTGGACTTTTTTTTTTTCTGAGATTTTGACCGAAAGGTTTTACTTTTCTGAATAGCCCACAATATTAAGGACATATTTAGCTATAAGAAATATAATTTCCCATCTCAAGCATTCAATACATTTTTTTTAATATTAACATGGTAATTGATAACGGAGTTGAGCCAATTAAGTTCATAACAGAGTTGTGATTTTTGTACTAAAGATAGTCACTACTCTAACTGAGTTGAGTAAGAAGAGAAGACTTGGCATGCCTGAGGTTACGGAATCAGATATATTGTTGGAATAACAAACAGAATCTTTATAACTAATTGTTTTATATCATTATTTCATGTAACAGAGTTGAGCTGTTATGATTTACGACCACATGTAGAGTACAAAATGCCTCTAAAACGGTGTAAAATGAGGTTTTAAATTGCAACTTTCTGTAGCATGTTGGTCAGAAGAGCTGTAGAATACTACTTCCTATTGTTGATGTCACTAAAGGGCCAGTTAATTGTTGTTATGGAGGGAAGAATGACTTGTGTAACGGAGTTGAGAGCAGCGGAGGGACACAGCTATATAATGCCATATAAATGATTAATCATCTATTTATTCAAAAACTAAACATGTCCAGCAATAAAGTACAGATAGATAGATATGCTCATGTCATAATTTTTGGATTTTTGTTGATGTTTAATAGTCATATGTCAAGTCCACTTTCATCGATGGCCACTGGGGACATGGAAAAATGGACAAAAATAGGGGGTGTCTACTGAAAGAAAGCAAGATAATTGCTGATATTAAGATAAAGTCCTTGTAATGTTTACACAATATTAAAGGAACATTTCAATTGATTAAAAAATCTTTTAAAAATATTTTTCAGTGACTCCATCAATACAATAGACCTAAAACGGTCAAATCGTACCGTTTCCGTGGAATGAGTCAAAGACAGTACAGCAGTCAGATGTATCTTTTAATCACTCCCTAAACCCTAAACCCCTCAACCCTAAACTTTTTTGGGCCTTTTTTGCCATTTTAAAAAACATTTTTGAACAGTTTTTCAAAGCCGTAACATAAAGCAGGGATAAAGGGTTTAGCCTATGATGGAACCCATAACCTCGCATTCACAACATTCCAACATACCTTCCATCTATTTCCGCAGTCATTACAGAAGACGAATGTGGTCATAGGTTCATCAGCACTGCGGGTTTGAACCTGAGAGAGAGAGAGAGAGAGAGAGAGAGAGAGAGAGAGAGAGAGAGAGAGAGAGAGAGAGAGAGAGAGAGAGAGAGAGAGAGAGAGAGAGAGAGAGAGAGAGAGAGAGAGAGAGAGAGAGACAGAGAGAGACAGAGAGAGAGAGAGAGACAGAGAGACAGAGAGAGACAGAGAGAGACAGAGAGAGACAGACAGAGACAGACAGAGACAGACAGACAGACAGACAGACAGAGACACACTTAGAAGTTTTGTCATAATATCTCACAAAATCAATGATAGCGACTACTACTAGTTTACTGCCAGTATAGTAGCCATAGTGTAAGCATCTCAGTGACCCATACCACACCATATAACATATTGTATTAAAGGTATTCATAGTGTAATCATCTCACTGACCCATACCACACCATATAACATATTGTATTAAAGGTATTCATAGTGTAATCATCTCACTGACCCATACCACACCATATAACATATTGTATTAAAGGTATTCATAGTGTAAGCATCTCACTGACCCATACCACACCATACATATTGTATTAAAGGTATTCATAGTGTAATCATCTCACTGACCCATACCACACCATACATATTGTATTAAAGGTATTCATAGTGTAATCATCTCACTGACCCATACCACACCATACATATTGTATTAAAGGTATTCATAGTGTAATCATCTCACTGACCCATACCACACCATATAACATATTGTATTAAAGGTATTCATAGTGTAATCATCTCACTGACCCATACCACACCATATAACATATTGTATTAAAGGTATTCATAGTGTAATCATCTCACTGACCCATACCACACCATACATATTGTATTAAAGGTATTCATAGTGTAAGCATCTCAGTGACCCATACCACACCTTATTACATGGCTTGAATGAATGCTCCAATCAGATGCCAGCGTTCTGGTCATGTGATCGGTCACATAATACAGTATAATCACCGCTCCGCGCTATTATTGACCGCTGCATAAACAAGTTCCCCAAAGTGCAAACAGCTGTGTTCATATCAATCCACGGTGCGCTTCCACATTTAGCTCCAGCGCGCCGTTAGCGGGTCCATTTGGTTAGCTACGTATTTGGTTGTTTACATGCCGTTGTCGTCACCCTCTCAAGGACCACTGGTGGTCCTCGGACCACTGGTTGAAAACCACGGTGCGCCTCCCGCTTCCGCATTTAGTTCCAGCACGCCGTTAGCAGGTCCACTTGGTTAGCTACGTATTGACGTACTTACTGACGTAAGCCATGTAATAAGCGGGATAACACCCTTCGAGCCAGTATTTGTTTCCTAACTAACTAACTCAGTTAGTTAGGAAACAAATACCGGCTCGTCGGGTGTTATCCCTTACATATAACATATTGTATTAAAGGCAGTGTTGCCAACTGCCAAAATCAAAAATGCACTAGTGACACTTCCAAAATGCACTAGAATGCGCTAGAGCAGTGGGTTTTCAACCTTTTTCATACCAGGGACCACTGTTTATTCTGCAGTTTAGCCACGGAGGAGGACCAGTGTTTGATGTTGAGTTTAGTCTCTCTGACTAATTTAGGAGAAATAGCTGACAAAATGTTGGTCAAAATAGCAAATATTCTACATTTTCCACATGTGTAGATTCTTGAAAATTAGGTAATTCAGATGGTTAAATATGATTTAACTCTTGAGAGCGTAAAATGAAACCAAATGGACCCATAAGGGTCCGTTTCTATCATAGGAGGAAAAATGGTGAAAAACGAGGGTTTTATCTCTGGCGCCTGTCAACCAATTTCACCCCAACTCATTAGCAAAAAAGCACCAGATTTTCCGTTAGGCGTTTTTCACTAATTTTAGCGCTAGGCGGGTCTGGAAAAGAGCCAAGTTGGCAACACTGATTAAAGGTATTCATACATCCAACAATAGAAAGCTTCACCGACCGTCACTGGTGTGGAATTCACCGAAAAACAGCCGATCCACAAACACACAACCAGACTCAGCACTAAAGCCGCTGTGAGCTTGTATAGTCCAGGCAAAATGAATTTTCAAGTGGAATAAATTGTAACATGGGATTTTTCTTCACAGATCATTTCTTTGAGGTCTCCAGAACAACATATTAAAAGTCCCAAAAAATCCCAGTTGCGCAAATATGTTTAATATCATAAAGTAATAGAATACATAGGCTCCAATGGAGTGATAGCCCCGCCCCTTCCTATACAAACCCATTATAACTTAAAACTCCATTTTAACCATGATGGATTATTCAAAAACAACCCATCTTTTTTCTGGTGACTGATATTGTCCTCCTAATACGTGAGAGGACCATGGAATTTCATTCACAGGTTTCAGTTATTTTTAAAATATTGTTTTGGAAAATGTAGCTGCCTCCATATCTGGGTATGCCCATCCAAATGAATATTTAAAAAAATAAATAAATGAAACCTGTAAATGAAATTCCACTGCCCTCACCTTTTTCTGGTGACTGATATAGTCCTCCTAATATGTGAGAGGGCAGTGGAATTTCATTTACAGGTTTCATTTATTTATTTATTTTAATATTCATTTGGGTGGGCATAGCCAGATATGGAGGCAGCTACATTTTCCAAAACAATATTTTAAAAATAACTGAAACTTGTGAATGAAATTCCATGGTCCTCTCACGTATTAGGAGGACAATATCAGTCACCAGAAAAAAGATGGGTTGTTTTTGAATAATCCATCATGGTTAAAATGGAGTTTTAAGTTATAATGGGTTTGTATAGGAGGGGGCGGGGCTATCACTCCATTGGAGCCTATATATTCTATTACTTTATGAAATTAAACATATTTGCGCAACTGGGATTTTTCGGGACTTTTAATATGTTGTTCTGGAGACCTCAAAGAAATGATCTGTGAAGAAAAATCCCATGTTACAATTTATTCCAATTTTAGGTAAAACATGAGCTAAAATTACTGCCCTTGTAGGTCAGTTCAACTAATGATATCACACCAATGTTAAGCTGGTCTCACCTGGACCCCTTTTGGTTTCATTTTTATGCCCTCAAGAGTTTACCCAAGTTTCCATCATTTAGGCTAGGGACCACCTGGAACTCTCTCAGGGACCACTGGTTGAAAACCACTGCCCCTAATCACATGCTGCAAATCTTTCAATACATTACAGGTCCTTCTCAAAAAATTAGCATATTGTGTAAAAGTTCATTTTCTTCCAAAATATAATACAAAACATGAAACTTTCATATATTCTCCATCAATTGTGCATCAAGTGAAGTATTTAAAAACTTGTTTTATTTTAATCCTGATGATTATGGTGTACAGCTCATGAAAACCCCAAAATCCTATCTCAATGAATTAGCATATTTTTACGAGACCGCGAAAAAAATATGTTTTAAACAAGAAATGTTGACTATCTGAAAAGTGTATTAATGTATGCAGTTAATACTTGGTCTGGACTACTTTTGAACAAATTATTTCATCAATGGGGAGGGGCATGGGGGTGATCAACCTGTGGCAGTGTTGAAGCGTTATGGAATCCCTGTTTCGCTTTGATAACGGCCGTAAATTAATTTGTATTGTTCAGTCTAATGTCTCACACCTTCCTCTTAACAATACAATCCAGATTCTCTGTTGGGTTAAAGTCAGGACAGTTGGCTGGTCAGTTAAGCACAGTAATACCATGGTCAGGACAGCAGTTAGTAGTAGTTTTGGCCTTGTGGGCAGGTGCCAAATCGAGCTGGAAAGGAAAATTAGCATCTCCATGAAGCTTGTCAACATACCAAAGCACAAGGTACTAAAAGGATGGCTGAGTTTTCAGTTTTCAGCCAATAACATGGCCTAAATCATGTGTTTTGCCATGTCCAGTCTCCAGTCCATGTTATTGGCTGGTGTTGATCCACTGACAGTGAAAGCTTAACAGTGGTTTCAACACAGCCATCTTTTTAGAGTACCTTGTGCTTCAGTATATTGATAAGCTTCATGGAGATGCTAATTTTCCTTTCCAGCTCGATTTGGCACCTGCCTGCAAGGCCAAAACTACTACTAACTGCTTTACTGACCATGGTATTACTGTGCTTAACTGACCAGCCAACTGTCCTGACCCAACAGAGAATCTGGGTTGTATTGTCAAGAGAAAGGTGTGAGACATAAGACTGAACAATACAAATTAATTTACGGCCGTTATCAAAGCAAAACTGGGCTTCCATAATGCTTCAACAGTGCCACAGGTTGATCACCTCCATGCCCCGCCCCATCGATGAAATAATTTGTTAAAAAATAGTCCAGACCAAGTGTTAACTGCACACATTAATATACATTCAGATAGTCGACATTTCTTGTTTAAAACATATATTTTTTAGTGGTCTTGTAAAAATATGCTAATTCATTGAGATAAGGTTTTGGGGTTTTCATGAGCTGTACACCATAATCATCAGGATTAAAACAAAACAAGTTTTTAAATACTTCACTTGATGCACAATTGATGGAGAATATATGAAAGTTTCATGTTTTGTATTATATTCTGGAAGAAAATGAACTTTTACACAATATGCTAATTTTTTGAGAAGGACCTGTATTTCGGAAGCAAACATTTTTAACTCAAATCTTTGCTTCTGGGTGATCCCCTAGAACAACATGTTTTTAGATGAGGTTCTGCAGCTAAATAATAGATATTTCTGGGGGTCCTTCCTATGAAATATGTTAAGCATCACTGACACAGAAAGAGATTTTTCCAGAAAAACTATAATCTCACGCCAGGGACTAGAAATTAGTGTCACAAACTAGAATTTAGTGTCATGGACTAGAATCTAGTGAGAGGAACTAGAATCTACCGTGGGGGACTAGAATCTAGCATGAGAACTAGAATCTGATCAGGATTCAGGACATAATGTGTTAAGGGTTAAAAGTTACCTGGGTGTAGGTACACTTCTTAGTTCTTAGTTAGGTTCCAGTTCCTGACACTAGATTCTAGTCCCTGGCACAAGGTTCTAGTTTTTCTGGAAAAAATCTCTTTCTGTGTCAGTGATGCTTAACATATTTCATAGGAAGGACCCCAGAAATATCTATTATTTAGCTGCAGAACCTCATCTAAAACATGTTGTTCTAGGGTAGGGTTCCCAACCGTTCCGTATAATACGGAATCGTTCCTTAATTGAACACTAAATGATAGGTTCCGTATTGAATCGATACGGAACGCGGTTTGTTCCGTATTTCCCTAAATGCCTCCTGTGCGATCCGTCGCACAAACATCAACACTGAATTTAACAGTAGTGAACGAAATAAAACCGGAGATATATTTAATACAGCACAATTGCTCTGTGGCGAGTGCACACAGGACCTCTCACGAGCAGAAACCAAACCAAAACCTCCCCGTGGCTGCAGATCTGCATGCGTGTGCGCGCGGTGCGCTGGTATCGCTTCGCTGCTGCTCTGTGTGCCATTCCTGCCGTGCCCAGAGCCATAGAGTAAGAGAGTTCCACAAACTCCCAGAGCCATATAGTAAGAGAGTTATGCAAACCCCCCACAACAACTGTCACAGACTCAGTTTTCATGAATGAAACGGCACCCAGAGATCGATTTGGTATGCTTATATCTTTTTACAAATGTTAAGTAGGACTATTTATTTTTTCCTGACTAAAGCTGCTGATGTGGGTATTAGGGGTGTGGAGATTAATCGATATAAATCGATACATCGGTACCCACGTGCGCGATGCGAGTGCATCGGTTCCGTCACTCTGTATCGATGCAATTGACGGGGGAAATCTAGATGCGTCGCGATGCATTTGCTTGAATCGGTAAAAATCGATGTTGAGCGGGGTTTTCACGATTTATTTCGCCCTATATTATGTTTTCTAATCTGTGTTGAACGCACCATTATTGGGAAGGGAAAAGGCTCTGCCATTCGGCACCGACAGTTACGACAACTCTGCTTACTTCCTGTACAGTCCAATCGAGACTCTTCTACATAGACATCTATTGAATAGGGACAACGTGACGAGGCCCGTCAATGTCGCAGCTCTGTCTATAGTCCCCTCCCCTCCTACGCTCTGCAACAGCGGGGCAGCAGCAGCAGCAGCAGCCAGTCAGTCAGCTCTACTACAGCTGACTGGCTGGGATCAATACATGCTACCGACGTGGAGACTAATACCCGCGACTATAAACCCACGGATTAAACAAGAGAACTAGTGAACGAAGCACCATATTTAGCTTCATAAAATCTCTGTTGTGTCCGTGGTTGAGCTGTGTCGCTCAGTCCGTTGTTCACTGTAGCACCGACAGGTAATGATCCACACAGTGTTCCTCTCGTCTGATTCTCGAACGCAGTTGCAAATCTATGCAATCTGCGCGATCATTGTGTGTTGTTAAATAAATCTTCTGCACACGTTTTTAAAAGTGGTTTTCAACCCCCTTCGTTTTACAACTTTCCACTGTGCAGCTTTTCCTTGGAGCCTCATTTACTGTATATTCTGCAACACGATGGCACACCGAGTCAGCGACAGTAAAAGTGCACATCCACAGCTCACATCCACAAGCTCTCAGTGACTCAGTCTCAGCGTGGTGTGAATGCAACGTGTTGTGATCTTGTAGAAGAGTGGTTTTCAACCTTTTTCATTTCAGGACCCACTATTTATTCAGCATTTGAGCCTCGGACCACCATTTGATGATATTTTAGCCCCACAGACCCAAAACTAAAGTTTTCTTTTGTTTTTGTCCACAATACCAGACTGGATTTCAGAAACAGTCCAACATACAGATCAAAATGACCATTAATCTTTTACATTTTCTAGTTGTGTAGACTTTAGGCTAATTCACATGGTGAATTACTCTTGAGAGTGTAAACATGAAACCAAATGGACCCACTAGGGCCATTTTGGTTTCATTTTACACCAATAATTGCATAATGATTGATTATATTTTTTATAATTGTAATAATAGGGTCTTTCAGGTTAAGCCAAGGACCCCTTAGGCTTAGCTGAGAGTGAGTGAGAACCAGGGACCCCCATATATACAGTATAGTATTATCTATGTGTTGATTAAGATACACATAGACTTGTTTGACAGTACTCTGTCTGCAGTGATCTGTAAATGCATGTTTTATATTGGTTTATTTTCTATTTGTATGTACATACATACAGTACATGATTAGTATACGCTAATCCAACAATAACACAATAACCAGCAGAGAGCAGAGCAAAGCAGGCCCTTTATTTGTTGTTGTTGTTTTTTAAAGTTGGGAAGTTAGAGATACAGTAGGCCTACTAACCTACAGTAAAACAATACATTGTTTTGAATTTAAATGTATTGCATTTTGGCATTTTTTTGGAAAATTAATAAACCTTGAATATAAATCCTTTTTATTATGTTAAATTGCCACCAGATCGCATCATATCGCATTGTTCAGAATAAAATTCAATGGTATTGTTAAAGTATCGGTTAAGTATCGGTATAAGGGGGTGTATCGTATCGTGTCGGGGTGAATCGTATCGCATCGTATCGCCAGGTAATTCCAAATAATCGCTAAAGTATCGAATCGCTGGCAGTGCATCGAGATGCGTATCGAATCGCCCTCAGTGCTGAGATTCACATCCCTAGTGGGTATATGACTATAGCCAGGCTATTTCAGTAGGCTAATATGGTTGACGATTTATTAGTAAAGTCTAATAAATGTGTGCGTATTCAATACAAATTGTGCCCATTAAAAAAAACGTCTTTAAAATCGGGATTCTTAATCTTATAAAGAGAATGGACTACTTGTTCATAATTGATTAACAATTATACAGCACAATAGGCCTACTGGCCTATTCTTACTTACTGACCACATTAATCGCTGAGTCCTTAACTGACCCCAAAGGGTAATGTGAAATCATCCTCCATCTTTAACCGCTTATCCGTAGTTGGGTCACAGGGGCAACAGCTGCACCAGAAAATCGCAGACTTTCCTAACCTAATAATCGCGCTGCTTCGCCGCGTGGTCGTAGAAGTGTTCCTTATTCCAAGATCTCAGAGTTGGCAACCCTATTCTAGGGGATCCCCCAGAAGCAAAGATTTGAGTTAAAAATGTTTGCTTCCAAAATAATGTATTCAAAGATTTGCACCACATTTTCACAATGTTTCAAAAAATAGCAGAACTACAAGCTCGTATCGCGCCACCGAGTGGCGCGATATGAGCTTGTAGATCTGCTATTTTTCAACAGCTAAAACACCAAAACGGGTCCAGTGCACAATGTGTTAAGGGTTTAAAGTTTACCTGGGTGTAGGTACACTTCTTAAAGGGTTAAAGGGTTTAAAGTTTACCTGGGTGTAGGTACACTTCTTGTGTTAAAGGTTTAAAGTTTACCTGGGTGTAGGTACACTTCTTGTGTTAAAGGTTTAAAGTTTACCTGGGTGTAGGTACACTTCTTGGGTTAAGGGTTTAAAGTTTACCTGGGTGTAGGTACACTTCTTGCCCTTGCACTTCCCACAGGTAAACATGTCCGACAGCGTCCCTCCGGTGGTGGCCAGCTGGTGGTCCTTGACCGCCTCTTTGGTCAGATTCTTCCTCATCTCCTTCAGCTCGTCACTGGCCATTTCCTAGGAGGACAGAGGGATGGATGGCATTAAACCCATTTCCTAGGAGGACAGAGGGATGGACAGCATTAAACCCATTTCCTAGGAGGACAGAGGGATGGACAGCATTAAACCCATTTCCTAGGAGGACAGAGGGATGGATGGACAGCATTAAACCCATTTCCTAGGAGGACAGAGGGATGGACAGCATTAAACCCATTTCCTAGGAGGACAGAGGGAGGGATGGACAGCATTAAACCCATTTCCTAGGAGGACAGAGGGATGGACAGCATTAAACCCATTTCCTAGGAGGACAGAGGGAGGGATGGACAGCATTAAAGCCATTTCCTAGGAGGACAGAGGGATGGATGGACAGCATTAAACCCATTTCCTAGGAGGACAGAGGGAGGGATGGACAGCATTAAACCCATTTCCTAGGAGGACAGAGGGATGGACAGCATTAAACCCATTTCCTAGGAGGACAGAGGGATGGACACTTGATGGAAACTTTTCTGAAACCATGGCTGCTGCTGCTGCTGCTGCTTCACGGCGGTGGTCAAAAACAAGGATTTTGTAACTATTATTTCGCTAAATGAACATTTTGAGTTGGGTGGGAGCTGGGTGAAAATGATTCTATGCAAACTAAGGCTTCTTTTTTTCTGAGTGTACAAATGAAACCAGATGGGCTAGGGTCCATTTGGTTCACATTTGTACACTCTCAGGAAAAAAATGAAAATGGGAGGAGTTGCCTGTTGCCATGTGTCTCATCATGTTGCCTGTTGCCATGTGTCTCATCATGTTGCCTGTTGCCATGTGTCTCATCATGTTGCCTGTTGCCATGTGTCTCATCATGTTGCCTGTTGCCATGTGTCTCATCATGTTGCCTGTTGTCGTGTGTCTCATCATGTTGCCTGTTGCCGTGTGTCTCATCATGTTGCCTCATTGATGTTGACATTGCAAGTTGATATTGATCAAAATATTGCTAGTGTAGCAGGGCCTTTAGTGTGCCTCACTGAGCTCTTCAGAGGGTCATTGGGTCTAACTCTGACCTCTACAGAGGGTCATTGGGTCTAACTCTCACTGAGCTCTTCAGAGGGTCATTGGGTCTAACTCTCACTGAGCTCTTCAGAGGGTCATTGGGTCTAACTCTGACCTCTACAGAGGGTCATTGGGTCCTAACTCACTGACCTCGGCTGTCATCTTGGCCATCCTCTCGGGGGAAACGTTCCCACACAGCACCGTCCTTCGCAGGTTTGGGTTCTTCACATCCTTCAGGTTAGAGATGCGACTTCTCACTCGGTTCTTGAACTTCATGTCGGTGCACTTGAACTCTTGGAAGATGAGTGGTGGCGAGTCAAGGACGTTTAGAACTTAGACACAGCTTAGATACAAGGACGTTTAGAACTTAGACACATCTTAGATACAAGGACGTTTAGAACTTAGACACATCTTAGATACAAGGACGTTTTGAACTTAGACACATCTTAGATACAAGGACGTTTTAAACTTAGACGCATCTTAGATACAAGAATGTTTTAAACTTAGACACATCTTAGATACAAGGACGTTTAGAACTTAGACACATCGTAGATACAAGGGTGTTTAGAACTTAGACACATCGTAGATACAAGGGCGTTTAGAACTTAGACACATCTTAGATACAAGGACGTTTAGAACTTAGACACATCTTAGATACAAGGACGTTTTAAACTTAGACACATCTTAGATACAAGGACGTTTTAAACTTAGACACATCTTCGATAGCGATGTGGTGGGAATGATCCAAGTTACAGTTCAGGACCTAGTACGGTATATGAGACATGATTTGTTAGCTCACAAGGGGCATGACACGAAAAATAGAGAAATATGAAAATAAAACTGGAAGCAATTTATATTATTTAGATTTTTTCTTTTCTAGTCACACACAATATGCCTAGTTTATTTGTAGAACATCCAACATGCAGCAGTTTAGCGTCATAAGAGAGATGCATATGGTCAAGGTTTTAGCTAGTAGAAAAACTATGAGAGAAATGTGCATAAACTGCTTACATTAGTGTTCAAAATAATAGCAGTCTGTTCAAAAAACTGAATAAAGCCCAAAATCCTTATAGTGGTTTTATTTCCATGCATTGGGAACACTGCACATCATATTTTAAATCAAAACATGAAGAAAAAATCAGAAATTATTTAATTACTTTACAGAAAATGAAGAAAAATGAACTTTGGGCTTTTCAAAAAAATAGCAGTGTCTGCACTTTACTTTACAAACTCAAATATTTACTGTATTAACTGAAAAATATCCAAGATTCAGGATTCCTGTGAATCACTAAACTAATATTTATTAGTTGTATAGCCACTGTTTTTGAGAACCGCTTCACATCTGTGTTGCATGGAGTCGACCAACTTCTGGCATCTGTGAACAGGTATTCCAGATTTGACAACGTTCCATAATTCCTCTGCATTTCTTGGTTTTGCCTCAGAAACAGCATTTTTAATGTCACCCCACAAGTTTTCTATCAGATTAAGGTCCGGGGATTGGGCTGGCCACTCCATGACTTTAATTTTGTTGGTCTGGAACCAAGAAGCTGCTCGCTTACTGGTGTGTTTGGGGTCGTTGTCTTGCTGAAACACCCATTTCAAGGGCATTTCCTCTTCAGCATAAGGCAACATGACCTCTTCAAGTATTTTCATGTATCCAAACTGATCCATGATCCCTGGTATGCGATAAATAGGCCCGGCACCATAGTAAGAGTATCAGGATGCTTGCACCACAATGCTTTACTATGGGGATGTTTCGCTTACTATGGTGCCGGGCCTATTTATCGCATACCAGGGATCATGGATCAGTTTGGATACATCAAAATACTTGAAGAGGTCATGTTGCCTTATGCTGAAGAGGAAATGCCCTTGAAATGGGTGTTTGAACAAGACAACGACCCCAAACACACCATGAAGCGAGCAGCTTCTTGGTTCCAGACCAACAAAATTAAAGTCATGGAGTGGCCAGCCCAATCCCCGGACCTTAATCTGATAGAAAACTTGTGGGGTGACATTAAAAATGCTGTTTCTGAGGTAAAACCAAGAAATGCAGAGGAATTATGGAACGTTGTCAAATCTGGAATATCTGTTCACAGATGCCAGAAGTTGGTCGACTCCATGCAACACAGATGTGAAGCGGTTCTCAAAAACAGTGGCTATACAACTAAATATTAGTTTAGTGATTCACAGGAATGCTGAATCCTGGATATTTTTCAGTTAATACAGTGAATATTTGAGTTTGTAAAGTAAAGTGCAGACACTGCTATTTTTTTGAAAAGCCCAAAGTTCATTTTTCTTCATTTTCTGTAAAGTAATTAAATAATTTCTGCTTTTTTCTGCATGTTTTGATTTAAAATATGATGTGCAGTGTTCCCAATGCATGGAAATAAAATCACTATAAGGATTTTGGGCTTTATTCAGTTTTTTGAACAGACTGCTATTATTTTGAACACTACTGTACATTGCACACATACCAGGAATTGTTAAATGAGCCAACATTTAAACCCAGAGGTCTTTAATCAGGACATAATTAAATTAATTTATTCACACACACAACACAGCAGATCTCCTCCATGTTTCCAGAGCCATGCAGTTTAGTGTGTTGTTGTGTATGTATGAATAAATATCTCTTGGTACAACCGGACTCTGCCTGCGGCTCTGCTATAAGACACACACAGGTCAGGGTTATTCATGGGCTTGAGAATCTACATTTAGATTACTATGACTATATAATATAATAATAGAATCCTGGACATTTAGATTACTATGACTAAATAATAATATAGTAATAGAATCCAGGACATTTAGACTACTATGAGCAGTGTTGCCAACTTGGCGCATATTTAGCTCTTTTCCAGACTTCCTTAGCGCCAAAATTAGTGGAAAAACTCCTGGCGGAAAATCTAGTGCTTTTTTGCTGGTGAGTTGGGGTGAAATTGGTTGCCAGGCGCCAGAGATAAAACCCTCGTTTTTCACCATTTTTCCTCCTATGATAGAGTCCTCCTTCCTTCCTAGAAAGGACCATTGGTAACCAAATGGACCCTTATAGATCTGTAACTCTTGAGAGCGTAAAATGAATGAAAATTTTACGCTCTCAAGAGTTAAAATACATTCAAACATCTGAATTACCTAATTTTCAAGAATCCACACATTTAGAAAATGTAGAAGAATTGCTATTTTGCCAGCTATCTCTCCCAAATTAGTCAGAGAGACTAAACTCAACATCAACATCAAGGGGGGGTCAATGCCCCCTAAATGCCCTAACTGCCCCACCAAACATGACGGCATGCAAGCCAAGCCTAGTTTCAAAGATATTTCAAATTAAAGTGCTTGTATTTAAAATGATTTGAAAACTGATGTTATTATTGATGCTTTACTTGCCTAATATACGTCATGTACAAGACATAAATGTTTTGGGTCACAGAAAAAAATATTTTAAATGGAAGGTAGATTTTGTGTTATAGATACAAAATACAAAGCCATCTATTCAGTGTGGGAGTTTAGGGTGAATTTAAGTGAAAATGGTATAGGGGTGACTTCATCGAAGCGACGCGGGCGATGAAGCCGCACCCATACCATTCAGATTATTATCCCTAATACAGAGCTAGAAGATAAAAAACATTTAAATTAAGTCTGTCCGTGCCAGCCCTTTTTCATATTTTTGGAGGTAGCCAGTGCCAGTTTTTTTCATCAAAAACTCATATTTCATATTTTGGTCCATGTTTCCCCACGGACAAGGTAGTTGGCGACACACACTTCCGGTTGCGGTTTGGTGGGTCTCTTGTTATTGTCTATCAATGGTGGATGCGGTCGCTGCTAGCTGCTGTTAGCATGGGGATCGAATTAAACCGGCGCCGGTAACTACGTCACGTACAGTAGCGTTAACGTCAGCGGCATCAGTTGTTACTGTAAATCATAATGATAACGGGAGACGTAGATCTATTTCAATGGCATAAAAACTGTTAATCAGCTGTTCATGCAAAAAAAAAAAAAAAAAAGTAGCTGTTCATGCAAAAAAAAAAAAAAAACTTTCAAATCTATCAGAAACAGCAAAACATTTAAATCAAACCAATCCCAGAGAACAGTGTGAGTGTGATCTGCGTTCAGAAGGATATATTCTTCGATCTGTGCTCCCAGTTCCTCGCAGTCGGCTCCGATAGCGATGTAGTCGTCTGAAACAACAACAACAAAAATATCCATCATGTGAATTATCCCAAGTCTACACAACTAGAGAATGTAGAAGATTAATGGTCATTTTGATCTGAATGTTAGACTGTTTGGTTTCCCCAAATCCAGCCTGGAATTGTGGCAAATTGTGACAAAAGCAAAATAATTCTTTAATTTTGTGGTCTGTGGGGCTAAAATGTCATTAAATGGTGGTATGTGGGTCAAATTCTAAATAAATAGTGGGCCCTGGTATGAAAAAAAAAGTTTAAAACCACTAGTATAGACTAATAGCACACCTCCTTTGTTTGCAATGTAACACATAAGACAGTATAGACTTCTAACACATGGACAGTATATAGACTACTACAGACAGACAGTATATAGACTACTACAGACAGACAGTATATAGACTACTACAGACAGACAGTATATAGACTACTACAGACAGACAGTATATAGACTACTACAGACAGACAGTATATAGACTACTACAGACAGACAGTATATAGACTACTACAGACGGACAGTATATAGACTACTACAGACAGACAGTATATAGACTACTACAGACGGACAGTATATAGACTACTACAGACGGACAGTATATAGACTACTACAGACAGTATATAGACTACTACAGACAGACAGTATATAGACTACTACAGACAGACAGTATATAGACTACTACAGACAGACAGTATATAGACTACTACAGACAGACAGTATATAGACTACTACAGACAGACAGTATATAGACTACTACAGACAGACAGTATATAGACTACTACAGACAGACAGTATATAGACTACTACAGACAGACAGTATATAGACTACTACAGACAGACAGTATATAGACTACTACAGACGGACAGTATATAGACTACTACAGAGCTGTCTGCGGCACAGCACACAGACAGTATTCTAATAGACAGTATTCTAATAAAGACAGTATTCTAATAGACAGTATTCTAATAAAGACAGTATTCTAATAGACAGTATTCTAATAATAGACAGTATTCTAGCAGACAGTATTCTAGCAGACAGTATTCTAGCAGACAGTATTCTAATAAAGACAGTATTCTAATAAAGACAGTATTCTAGCAGACAGTATTCTAGCAGACAGTATTCTAATAAAGACAGTATTCTAATAAAGACAGTATTCTAATAAAGACAGTATTCTAATAAAGACAGTATTCTAATAACTCACCTCCGGTTTGCAGCGCGGCACACAGCAGCTCTCTGCATTTTATCCGGACAGAATCGGAGGTGGTGGGAGCGCGAGGAAACGTGGAGATGAGGTTGTTGTTGGGAAGGTCTGCGGGTTCACTCTTACTGCTGGAGTTACTGTTGGAGCTGTGGACGACAGGAAGAAATGTTACTCTAGTTGTCTAATGTAAAAGGACCTCCAGTTTGATGTGCATTAATAGTTCATTTGATGTGATTTTCTTCATCCTGGGAATTACAATCTACACCACAACCAAGTGAACGGTACCATAATGGATTCCACCTGTAAACTCTCAGGAAACATCCTGTGTGCATCTTTGTATTCCAGATACGCATTTTAACTAACGCTGTCCAAATATAACAAGTTCATGTCATTATTATTTTTTTTTTATTATTATTTATCTGCTTAAATTTAAGCATTTTTTCAGTGGAAATGATATTTTTTACATTAACCAACACCCTCTCCTGTAATATTGCTTAACTGTGTACTAGCAAAAACAACAGTCCGCCTAGTTCCCTGTAGCTTTCCTCTTTAGCAGAGATGGGCAATTATTTTTCCAAGGGGCCAAATGAGATACATGAAATATTGTGGAGGGCCGAGACTAAATGCTGGACTAAAGTCTGCGTAATATTAAGTTAATTTTCAAGATAAAGGTAAGAGTAAGACCAACTATTTTGACACCAGGGCCCACTATTTATTCAGAAGTTCAGCCATGCACCACCATTTGATGACGTTTTAGCCCCGCAGACCCCCAAACTGAAGTTTTGTTTTGTTTTTGTCCACAATACCAGGCTGGATTTTACAAACAAAACAGGATAACATACTGTAGATCAACATAATTCAGATGATGAATATTTTAACTCTTGAGAGTGTAAAAATGAAACCATTCCATTTGGTTTCATTTTGGAACTCTCTCAAGGACCACTGGTGGTCCCCGGGCCGGTCAGGGACAGCCAAAGGGCCGCATTTGGCCCAGGTATGGTCTTTAGGCTCTGGGCAGCCCTGTGATGGAGAGCCAGGTGTTATAAAGGCTCAGGGATGCCCTGGCTGTGATGGAGAACCAGGTGTTGTAAAGACTCTGGGCTGCCCTGGCTGTGATGGAGAGCCAGGTGTTGTAAAGGCTCTGGGCTGCCCTGTGATGGAGACTCTCCATCACAGGGCAGAGCCTTTACAACACCTGGCTCTCAGAGCCAGGTGTTGTAAAGGCTCTCTGGGCTGTGATGGAGAGCCAGGTGTTGTAAACATACCTTTCCTCTTTGGGCTCTGGGCTGCCCTGTGATGGAGAGCCAGGTGTTGTAAACATACCTTTCCTCTTTGGGCTCTGGGCTGCCCTGTGATGGAGAGCCAGGTGTTGTATAAACATACCTTTCCTCTTTGGGCTCTGGGCTGCCCTGTGATGGAGAGCCAGGTGTTGCAGACTGCTCTCTCCTCTTCTCCTCTGAGGCTTTGTCTCCACCTCCAGGCTCATCTGGAAACACAGTGTTGAACAAACAGTGTTAATGTCTTGTTAAACACAACCACAGGCTGGACTGAGCACTGAGTTTAGCTCAACTAAACTCAGTGCTTGCCAACGACGTTGACTCTGGGGGGTCAAGGGGTGCATGTGGACCCACAGGATTTTCCCCTTGTTTAAAAGACGCATAAAAAGTCACCAAGTAGCCTATTGTTTAGGCTAGTACTGGCAGTGGATGGATGTATAGATGGGGGTGGGTTCGCTCGCTGCCCTCCCCTGTATTTTGACACCTTTTCAGGTGCCATGCCAATGCCAAAAGCATACCTGGTCATCATGCGGCCCCTGGGGGCCAAATGCGGACCTTTGGCTGACTCTGACCGGCCTGTGAAAGGGTACTGTGGTTTTCAACCAGTGGTCCGGGGACCACCAGTGGTCCTTGAGAGAGTTCCAGTTAAATATGGAAAGTTGGTTAACCAGATGTAACTCTTTGAGAGCGATGTGTTTCGTGTTTACACTCACAAGAGTTAAAATATTCATCTGAATTAGACAGAGAATGTAAAAGAATGGTCATTTCTTATCTATGATTGCCTGTTTTGTTTGTGAAATCCAGCCTGGAATTGTGGACAAAAGCAAAAGAAATACCGTATTGTCCCGAATATAAGACGACCCAGATATAAGACGACCCCCATTTTTCAAGAATCATTTACAGAAAAAGAACATTGAATATCAAATAGTATAGCCCCGAATATAAGACGACTCCCTATTTTATGATATTTCCATTTGGAAAAAAAAAGGTAGTCTTATATTCAGACCAATAGGGTATTTAGTTTTGGCGTCTGTGGGGCTAAAATGTCATCAAATGGTGGTCCTCTGTGGCTCCAATACTGAATAAATTGAGGGCCCTGGTGTCAAAACGGTTGGTCTTACTCTAGCCCTGAAACATGACTGAAGTATGAGCGTCATGCATGGCGAGTCTTAGTCTTGAAATTAAATGATTACTCAGACTTTAGTTCAGCCTTTAGTCTTGGCCCTCCACAATATTGTATGTATCTCATTTGGCCTCTTGGGAAGAATAATCTACTATAGCCTACTTTGCATACCAACAGCTTTGTTTACCTGCTTTACTTTACCTCTCAGACACTGTAAACTGCTGTGGTGAATCTCATACCAACGTATGGATCCTCCATCTATTCTACAACTAACTGAAGCAAAACTTTTAGTTTGGCTACAACAGAACAGTTTGTCTTGTCTTACTAACTCTACTTCTACTGTGTCTTATACTTATTCATTTAATTAACTGTGGGGCTAAAATGTCATCAAATGGTGGTCCGTGGCTCTGAGTAAACAGTGGGCCCTGGCATGAAAAAGGTTGGAAACCACTGACTGTTCTACAGTGAGTGGAGATAAAATCATTCCACTCAGAGACACTAGTGTTAGTAGTAATGATGACAATAAAAGGATTACCTAAAAGTTTCTTCCATGATTTGATCAGAGCCTTGGCCAGAGACGTCACCTCATCGTCTGTGCTCTGCTTACGGATGGCGTTCACGGACATCCCGATTCTGGTGGACTGGAGAGAAAAAAACATCCTGATTTAGAAAAACATTCAGAAAAACATCCTGATTCTGGTGGACTGGAGAGGAAAAACATCCTGATTTAGATAAACATTCAGAAAACATCCTGATTCTGGTGGACTGGAGGAGAAAAAACATCCTGATTTAGAAAAACATTCAGAAAAACATCCTGATTTAGAAAAACATTCAGAAAATATCCTGATTTAGAAAAACATTCAGAAAAACATCCTGATTTAGAAAAACATTCAGAAAAACATCCTGATTTAGAAAAACATTCAGAAAAACATCCTGATTTAGAAAAACATTCAGAAAACATCCTGATTTAGAAAAACATTCAGAAAAACATCCTGATTTAGAAAAACATTCAGAAAAACATCCTGATTCTGGTGGACTGGTGGAGAAAAAACATCCTGATTTAGAAAAACATTCAGAAAAACATCCTGATTCTGGTGGACTGGAGAGAAAAAACATCCCCATTCAGAAAAACATTCAGAAAAGCATCCCGACTTTAGAAAAACGTTCAGAAAAACATCTCCATTCTGGTGGAGTGTAGGAGGTTCCTTCAATACATGGGAAGGTAGAAAACAAAGTGTAGTCGAGACGCAATGAGGAGAAATGAGTGAACATACTAGGGATGTCCAACAGTTAACCGTTAACCGTCGTTAAGAATTTCGGTTATCGACAACATTAACGGCTAATGATTAACTGATAAAATGAAAATAAAAGCGCACGTGGCTGTCGGGGCACGCTGGACTATTCCAATTTCATCCACGTTATTACCCAATAGCCAGGGGAGCAGAGTCTGTGCGCTGCAGCCAGCAGCCACTGAGCTTTCACTAAACTTTGGTAATAACCATCTTTGTATGTATTTAAGCCTATAGTTTTATTTTATGGATGTCAGTAAGACCATTGCTCTCTGTCTGTCTGCATCACGGCACACGCTGCGCATATGCATGGCTATATGGAGATTACGCACGTGGCTCGTTCAATGATGACTCACCACAGAGCTATTTGGTCATTTAGATGTCTACGTTGTAAAATAAATATTACACTGCAGTATTCGTGCGGTATAATTCACCTAGTTTTAGAACTAGGTGATGCAGCTCACTTATAATGATCTGTGAGCTTGTAGATTGTACATTTATCGCGCAGCGTACAGCTGTTAACATTGCATCATACAGTATACGCAGGATGCCGAGTGTGGGACTAGTACACACGTTGCTGTGACTTAGCTCCGTGTGAGAGAACATTATAAACATGGCTAAAAAGGCACAAAGATTCCTGTCTATGACTATGGATTTGTTCCGCAGCAAGACGGCCCCGCGTCTGTGTTATATGTTTGGAGAACGTCGTGTGTCGATGACTGAATTGAATTGTGTGCGTACTGCGTGCGCGCACGGCTGCGCCTGTGTGTGCGTAAATCTTGCACTGGGACTGACCGTTCTAACGTGAAAGTAATGCGAAAGTAAGAGTCTTTGGAGCGGCGCGTGCGTTCAAACTTGAAGATGTTTTTTTTGCCCGGATCTAACATTTCACAATTGGGGGGGCTTTATGAGGCAGCATCATTATAGCATCATTATATTAAGGGCGTTTAGGGGGGCATTCCCCCCCTGGCCCCTGTGCACAGCTTTATAGCCGGCGCTGCAAACACGACCCTCCAAAAAAGAAAAGCAAGCAAGAAAGAAGGCGATCACGGACGCTCTTTCCTCTCCCTTGACCATCGCTGTGCGTGATGGATATAATTGATAAAATACTGCAAAAGGTACACAGTAACAGTAGCCTAATTTAACATAGATTCTCATGCACATGCACAGGGCGCTCGCTGCGTTACAAGTGATCTCGTCGAGCAGCGAACACAAAGTGTTTGTGCTGTAACGCACACACGCTTTTGATAATTGGTTGCTCATTTCTGTCCCCGAAATTTGATTTGTTTCTGCTACAGTAACAGAACGTGTCCATAGCTTATACAACTAAGACGCGATGTCCATAGAACTAATGCAGCCATTGTTATTGATTAGTGCTTGAGATGGAAAAGGGACTCGGGGGGGGGGGGGGGGAAAGGCGGTTGTAGCCGCGTATAATTGGCCTTTTTTAATGGATTAAAACAGCACATTTTCCTTATCGGTTAACGGTTATTAACCGGCAGAGGTCTGACGACGATCGGTTCAGAAAATCTTTCCATTTGGCCATCACTAGAACATACCTGCAGTAACTCCAGACTCATGGGGATGCAGCGCAGCTCCTTCAACAGGTCCAAAGCTCCAGACTGCAAAAATAAAGAAGGTTTCAATTAAAGAACCAATCTGTTCACATGTTTAAATTTACTGATTTATACCGTATAACACTGAAAAACCAGGAGTAGGGCTTCACAATGAATCGAAATCAAGGTTTCAGATTTTTTTTTAAAAAATAAATAAAATGAAAATCGTGGTCTCTCCTTTCTTTTTATTTCTAGGCAAAATGGTGAAGTAGGAATAGCTTTGCGACAAACAGCAGGGCTCTAAAGAAGGGGTTTTCAACAGGTGGTCCGGGGACCACCAGTGCAGTGTTGTTTTTGTCGACTAAGACCAAGACTAAAGACTAAGTCGACTAAGGTTTTTGATATTTAGTCGACTAAGACTAGACTAACAAAAAATAATTTCAAAAGACTAATTGGGACTAAAAGATGTATGTGTGTTTTCAAAAGACTAAGACTAAGACGAAGACTAAATCATAACCTAAGACTAATGGAAATAGGAAACATTTTTAACTTATTTTTTTGTTCTTTTTAAGTATGTGAACATATCTGCAGTATAGATTGCATACGTTTTCAGGAAAGGAACTTATTACTAATGCAGTAATTTTATACAAAGAAATAAAACGAGACATCTTTCATACTAAAAACTATAAATCTGTATAACATATATAAACCTACAAGGCATGTGTATGTAAGACTAAACTACTAAGACTAAGACTGAAAGACTAAAAAAAGACTAAGACTAAATAAAGACTAAGACTGAGACTAAGACTAAATCAATGTTGATATTTCGTCGACTAGACTAAGACTATAAAAAATTTCAGAAGACTAAATGGGACTAAAAGACTAAATGTATGTTACTCAAAAGACTAAGACTAAGACTAAGTCTAAATATTCTCAAACAAACAACACTGCACCAGTGGTCCTTGAGAGGGTTCCAGGTGGTCCCCAGGCTAAATGATGCAAAGTTGTTTAACCAGATGTAACTCTTGAGAACGTAAAAATGAACCCAAATGGACCCTTGCGGGTCCATTTGGTTTCATTTTTACACTCTCAAGAGTTAAAATATTCATCCTCTCTGAATTAGCACTATTTAATTAAGAAGTCTACACTGTTCTTCTGCTTGCAAAATCCGGCCTGGAATTGTGAGCAAAACCAAAAGAATTCTTTAGTTTTAGGCCTTTGGGGCTAAAATGTCATCAAATGGTGGTCCGTAGCTAAAATGCTGAATAAATGGTGGTCCCTGGTGTCAAAAAGGTTGAAAACCCCTGCTCTAAAGATGTCAATCAGTTCACCGATAAATAATGTGCATCATATTGCCAGAATATTACAGACTACACTAAGAGTTGTGGTGAAATTACAGAATGCCCAAAATATTCACAACAACCATAAAGACGTTGCATTAGTTCTGTGCGATAGTGTTGTTGTTGTTTTTTAAGCTATCAATACGATACAATACAACTTAACTTAACTTAACAACTTTGCTGTCTACTGTGGATTGTATTGTTGTATGGTCAATGTTGTACTGTATGTCATGTTGTCTCTACGCAGTGGTACTCGTATGCCCAAGACAAATTTCCTTCGGGACAATAAAGTTAAACTAACTAACTACCGGTAACTATAGCGTCAGCTTTCACTGAAATTTGTCTTGCATTCAAGGCATCACCGTTCACATAAAGCAGGGGTTTTCAACCTTTTTCATCCCAGGGACCACCATTTATTCAGGATTTAGGCCACGGACCACCATTTGAGGACATTTTAGCCCCACAGACCCCAAATCTAAAGATTTATTTTGCTTTTGTCCACAATTCCAGGCTGGATTTGGGAGACAAAATAAGCAAAACATACATTCCAAAATGGCTAATTCAGATGATGAATATTTTAACTCTTGAGAGTGTAAAAATGTTTACACTCTCAAGAGTTACATCTGGTTAACCAACTTAGCTACTGGGGACCACCTGGAACCCTCTCAAGGACCACTGGTGGTCCCCGGACCACCTGTTGAAAACCCCTGACATAAATATGGAACAAAGAGAAAAACATACATGTCATTTTATACTGTTCAAAAGTAGCAGAACTTCAAGCTCAGTGAATAAGAATATGATCACATTCTCACCTAATATTTAGGTAGACTCTATGTGAATGAATGGGTGGAGAAGTTATCATTCTTTATATTTGCATATATATGCATATGTAATCTGCTTTCACGCTACACTGGCATCTGTAGCAGTTGGAAAAACAGCAGGGACCTTTAATCAATCAATGTGTTTAATTCGTTAGTGGGACGAAGCAGTAATAGTTAAAGTTATAGGACATTAGGAGAATGAACATTATGTGATAAAGGGTTAGGAACGTGTTGCGGTATCTATCGTCAGGGACTGTGTGTGTGTGTGTGTGTGTGTGTGTGTGTGTGTGTGTGTGTGTGTGTGTGTGTGTGTGTGTGTGTGTGTGTGTGTGTTCCCTGTGGAGGTCTGTACTACAAGCACAAACACTTCACACGTCGCTGCATATTGTGTAATAATGATTCCTTCTCTATCGCTCTCAAGTGACAAAAACAACTTATTTCCAACCCTAACCCTGGTATATTCATGCGATTGCATTCACACCTGCAGCAGGCCTTGACACTAACACTTGCCCGCTTGCCCGGGGCAAGTAAAAAAAAATGGTGGGGCAAGTGAAGACTGCTACCTGGTTGCCCGATCGGGCAAGTGTGCAACTTAGTGCACTATAACACAACACAAGATAAATTTGTCTTGAAGGCAGTCATTGCACTCTGCCTCTGTGTCTTTCCCTGCTTTCTAGCTATCTCTACTTATCTCTCTCCCAGGTCCATTTGGTTCCAAACTATCATTTTGCTGGGGTCAGGGACCACTGGGTCTGTGACCACTATGGGCTAATTAAGATGATGAATTTTAACTCTTGAGAGTGTAAAAATGAAACCAAATGGACCCGCAAGGGTCCATTTGGTTTCATTTTTACGTTCCCAAGAGTTACATCTGGTTAACCAACTTAACCGGGGACCACCTGGAACCCTCTCAGGGACCACCTGTTGAAAACCCCTGGTTTAAAGCACCCAAGTAGGAAGTAAACTTATATGCAAAATTTACAATATATTTTTGGGGGGGCAAGTGACCATGACCTGAGGGCAAGTAGAACCTGACTTGCACTTGCCCGATGGGCAAGTGCCTCGGAGACCTTAGTGTCAACCCCTGTGCAGTGATCAGCATTCACACCGTTTGTGGGAGGAGTAGAATTTAATTTGGTTCTTTGATGTGCATTAGAATGAGAATTCACACCTGCCAAATGAAGCAATACTCTACGACAGTGGTTTTCAACCTTTTCCATACCAGGGCCCACCCACCACGTATTCAGCATTTGAGCCACGGAGGACCACCATTTGATGACATTTTAGCCCCACAGACCCTAAGAGTAAAGATTTCTTCTGTTTTTTATCTACAATTTCAGGCTGGATTTGGGGAAACCAAACAGTCCAACATACAGATCAAAATGACCATTAATCTTCTACATTCTCTAGTTGTGTAGACTTGGGATAATTCACATGATGAATATTTTAACTCTTGAGAGCAAATGGACCCGCAAGGGTCCATTTGGTTTCATTTTTCCGCTCTCAAAGAGTTACATCTGGTTGACCAACTTTCCGTCATTCACCTAGGGACCACCTGGAACCCTCTCAAGGACCACTGGTTGAAAACCACCGCTTTACAACAATACGCAGCAGGATCCGTTTTAATCGCAGCGAATCTTTCAGGTGTGAAAACGACAGACTGTCAGAGTTCACACACTTTAGAAATTAATTTTCCAAACTTGTTCTGGATTTTAACCGAATTTCCAGACTTATATTTAGATAATAATAATCTAACAATAATGATCAGTCTCTCAACATGTGTACTAATGCTCAAAGACAGGCAGTTTAGCTACAGGGGTTGACACTAAGGTCTCTGAGGCACTTGCCCATTGGGCAAGTGCAAGTCAGGTTCTACTTGCCCTCAGGTCATGGTCACTTGCCCCCCAGGTTCCAGGTGGTCCCCAGTTAAGTTGGTTAACCAGATGCAACTCTTGAGAACGTAAAAATGAAACCAAATGGACCCGAAGGGTCCATTTGGTTTCATTTTTACATTCTCAAGAGTTAAAATTCATCATTTTAATTAGCCCAGGTCTACACTGTAGAAGATTAATGGTCATTTTGATCTGTATGTTAATTTGCCTGTTTTGTTTCCCAAATCCAGCCTGGAATTGTGGATATCTAGAAAGCAGGGAAAGACACAGAGGCAGAGTGCAATGACTGCCTTCAAGACAAATATATCTAGTGTTGTGTTATAGTGCACTAAGTTGCACACTTGCCCGATCGGGCAACCAGGTAGCAGTCTTCACTTGCCCCACCATTTTTTTTTACTTGCCCCGGGCAAGTGTTAGTGTGAAGCCCTAAGCTACAACAAACAATAAATATAAAACGCTATAACTCATATTCAGTACTTCAACGGGACAGGCAGCTATTCTTTCCCCAACTGTAACATTTTGGACCAAATGAACCCGTTAGGATCCCTCTGTACGTTCTCTGGGGACCAAATTAACCCGTTAGGATCCCTCTGTACGCTCCCTGGGACCGACATGTCCAAGTGCCCTTGAGCAAGACACTGATGTCCAAATCGCTCCTGATGTGTTAGTTACGCCTTGCATGGTTTCAGCCGCAATCAAGGTGACTGAAATGCACTATGCCAGGGGGTTTCAACCAGTGGTCCGGGGACCACCAGTGGTCCCTCAGAGGATTCCAGGTGGTCCCCAGGCTAAATGATGGAAAGTTGATTAACCAGATGCAACTCTTTGAGAGCGGAAAAATGAAACCAAATGGACCCTTGCGGGTCCATTTTCACACTCTCCAGAGTTAAAATATCCATCATGTGAATTATCCCAAGTCTACACAACTAGAGAATGTAATAATAATAATAATATCTGGGACTTATATGGCGCTTTTCTAGATACTCAAAGTCGCCTTACATATGTAGAAGATTAATGGTCATTTTGATCTGTATGTTGGACTGTTTTCGTTTTCCAAATCCAGCCTGGAATTGTGGACAAAAGCAAAAATAAATCTTTAGTTTTGGGGTCTGTGGGGCTAAAATGTCATCAAATGGTGGTCCTCCATGGCTCAAATTTTGAATAAATAGTGGGCCCTGGGTTAAAAAGAAGATTGAAAACCACTGCACTATGTAAAGCACCTTGGATAAAGGCACACACACACACACACACACACACACACACACACACACACACACACACACACACACACACACACACACACACACACACACACACACCATTTACATGTATACAGACCCATAGGGATCCATTTGATTATCTGAGGGACCCCCTGGATCCCCCTAAAGGATCCCTGGACCCCCTTTAAAGGAACCACTACAGTTTCTCTCTCTAATTGGCGTTTTTAATTGTACATTATGTGAGAAACATGCAGCCAATGTTTACTAGATGAACCATTAGCATAGACAGCACTACTAACCAGCTAATGATTATTAAACCCTAGTCTCCTCTCCTCTCCATACATCTGGTTTCATCCTAAAAACCATCAGATTCCACTTAGTTTATAGAGTGAGATTCACAAAGAATAGAGCCGGCTTTTGGCTTACAGGCTAACTGTTGTTAGCTGCTGGGGGGAAAAAACAGAGCTGCGACATTGAGGGGTCAGAAAACCGAGCAGCACTAAATGGGGACAAACTGGAGTTGGAAATGCATCGTTTTAAAATTGTGACAATCAATTTTAGGGCCTGTGTGCCACCAGTGGTCCTTGAGAGGGTTCCAGGTGGTCCCCAGCTAAGTTGGTTAACCAGATGTAACTCTTGAGAACGTAAAAATGAAACCAAATGGACCCTTGCGGGTCCATTTGGTTTCATTTTTACACTCTCAAGAGTTAAAATATTCATCCATGTGTATTAGGTCTAAATCTACATAACTTGAAGATTAATGTTCATGGACAGAAGCAAAGGAAATCTTTAGTTTTGGAGTCTGTGGGGCTAAAATGTCCTCAAATGGTGAAAACCATTGATTTAGAGTATTGCTGTACAGCATCGACCACATCTGTGATGTTTACACCCAAACGAAGATCATTAAAACGGGGCTGCTGTTGCCTGGTCGCAGATCCATTTCTGTCCCTGTTTATTGTCCCCATTCTCAGTAGAAGTCTATGTAGAAGAGTCTCCATTAGACTGACCCCATGGAGTGAACGGAGTTGGCGTAACTCTGTGTTAAACAGAGCGATGATTAAAACAACAGCAGTAACTAAGCTACAAACGGATCAGATTTTATAATAATAATGGACTGGACTCCGTTATGTCTGTTATGACTGTACCGACATGTCTGTCTCTTAAAGGATCTGCTAAGCTAACAAACAGACATGTCGCTGCGTTTGGTTTGTTGTTGTTGTTGTTATTATTGGAGCTAACACGCTAATGCTAACACGCCGTGCAGAGCCGCAGTAGTAATCCCAGAGTTGCGCCAACTCCGTTCCCTCCATGGGGTCAGTGTAATGGCGGCTCTGATACAGAATGGGACAGCAAACAGGGACAAGTCCTGGGCGGGAAGTCAGTTGGATTCAGGCTCTAATTAATGAACTGAACTGAAATCCCTTTAGTTTGCAGTAACGGAACTACGTAAGTATTAAATAGTTTAGTTGTTACAGTACAATACTTTAGCACTTATTTGCGCCGCCCTCGTCGAAAACAATCACTGTATTTACGGTAAAACTCCAGTTTTGTCCCCGATAGGGAGCAAGGGTTTAAGAACGAATTCGTCAGGGCGAAAATGGCGTCCACGACGAGACGACTGCGTTTAGTTCTGACTCAGGTTAGTTAGGATTAGGCACAGTTTTACCACGAGGTTAGGCTTAGGGTTAAGTGCAGGGTCAGGATCAGGTTAAGGTGTAGTTTTACTGAGCCAGCGACCAAGTCGCTCTTAAATGCATGCTCGCGCCCAGCAGGCTGCAGTGAAAAACCAGCAGGTCTCTGGTCGCTCAGTCCCATTTCCTGACCCCTCAATGTCGCCACTCTGACAGTAAACTGTGTGAGTTAGTGGTAGTAGTGTTCCAGTAGCCATGGATGATGGATCCATCCCTCCATCCATTCATCTCATCTCCTCACCCCGCTCTTCTTCTGAGCCATCTTGTCCATCTTCTTGGCGATCCTGATGATCTCCTCTTCCTCCTTCTTGCCCATGGTGGATCTGGTGGATCTGGAGGATCTGGTGGTGGATCTGCTGGTGCTGGGGTGAGTGGATCGGTGTAGAAAACAACAGAAAACCAAGGGGTTTTCTCAGAGTAAATGGAAGCTGCTGATGACAAAGAGGGACAGCCAGCCAGCAGCCACACACACACACACTGCAGCTCAACACACACACGCGCACACACACACACACACAAACACACACCGCCCAGGAGGCTCCTCCCAGAGCCTTTGAAATAGACAGAGTTGCGACATTGAAGGGGCAGAAAGTAGTCTGGTCACGTGGTTCTAGTACTCGCGTGAGCCCCATAGGCTCCAATGCATTCGGCAACTTCCGGCTGTCACTATTTGTTGTCACTATCCCATAGAAGTCTATGTAGAGGAGCCGCCATTGGACTGGCGCCATGAAGTGAACGGAGTTGGCGTAACTCTGTATTTCCAAGGCTCTGGCTCCTCCACTCCACTCCACCGAGACTCAGGGTTGCCACGTCCACACTGTGAGGGAGGAATAAGCAGAACCGGTCCATGAAAACGGACCTACCGGTATCTGTCTATGTCTGTCTATACCAGGGGTTTTCAAAAGGTGGTCCGGGGACCACCAGACAGTGGTCCCTGAGAGGGTTCCAGGTGGTCCCCAGGCTACATGATGGAATGTTGGTTAGCCAGATGTAACTCAAGAGTTAAAATATTCATCTGAATTAGCACCACTTAATTAGAAGTTTACACTATTTTGTTGTCAAAATCCAGCCCCGGAATTGTGGACGAAATCAAAATAATTATTTAATTGTTAAAATGTTAAATTGTTAAATTGTTAAAAATTATTTAATTGTTAAAATGTAATCAAATGGTGGTCCGTGGCTCAAATGCTAAATAAATAGTGGTCCCTGGAGCCAAAAAGGTTGAAAACCCCTGATCTATATAACATGTAAACAGAGCTGCTACATTTAAACAGATGTTAAATGTGTTGGTTCTCTTCAATATTCTGCACAATCTGTCCTGAACGTAGCAAATAATTGATTCTGTTTGTTTATTAAAAACACACACAAAATAACATGTTTTCAAATAACACTGTTTTTTATGATTATATATACAGTATGATTATCAAACAAAGCCAAAAGTAACTGCACTACTATGTGTGTGTATGTCTCGTTTATGATATCATAACTGTTTTTCCCACTTTCCAATCATTCAATCAATCAATAAATCAATCGATCGATCGATCAATCATCTACCAATATTTATATTAAGTAACTTTACAGAAACCAAGCACAAAGGCGCTTTTACTGATCTGACATGGCAACCCAGCAGATGGGCGGGTTCTGCTTATGCAACATTTGCGCCACCTGCTGCGGAGGTTCAGCACTGCAGGCTCCAGATGGTCAACTTGGCAGATCTCTATTCTCTTCTCAAGGACCACTGAAGTCGCTGTTCATTTAACTCTGGGAGTGTTAATCGTGTCCATATGGTTACACAACCCAGGGTCCACTTCCTAACCATCTATAATTTAGCAGGGGACCCCTAATAGGGGAATCCCGGTTGAGAAATTCAGTTCATGGAAAACAATGGTGAAGTGAATATGCCTTAGCATATTTTCCAGATGCAGATGCAAATATATCTACATAGATTAGGCATAGGCATTCCACGTTACCTAGCCCAGGTGTTTTCAACAGGTGGTCCGGGGACCACCAGTGGTCCCTGAAAGGGTTCCAATTGGTCCCCTGCAGGCTAAATGATGGAAAGTTGCTTAACCAGGTGTAGGCCCCTAACTCTTGAGAACGTAAAAATGAAACCAAATGGACCCTTGCGGGTCCATTTGGTTTCATTTTCACACTCTCAAGAGTTAAAATACTCTTCATCTGAATTAGCACTATTTAATTAAGAAGTCTACACTGTTTTGTTTGCAAAATCCAGGCTGGAATTGTGAACAAAACCAAAGAATTATTTTGTTTTAGGTCTTTGGGGATAAAATGTCATCAAATGGCGGTCCGTGGCTCAAATGCTGAATAAATGGTGGTCCCTGGTGTCTATCAAAAAGGTTGAAAACCACTGATCTCGCCTATGTTTTATCAAGCAAAAGGATCGAGGGCCTCCCCTGCCTTTTGACTTAAAGTTTGGTTCCATAAATGAGTACATAAGGGAGAGTATATTTCTATGTTGTTACTGATGAGAGGAACAGTGAAACAGTACCAGAATAGGTCAGTAGATGGCATCAGTGAGTCTTCTTCAAGCAACCTGCTGCTAGAAACTAAATGCACACAACACAGATACACATCAACCTCCATGTGGAATGTGGTTGGATTTAAATATTGCCTAACATAAATCTAAGCATAAGTAAATCAATCAATATACAAGCTCAGTAATGAGTAATCATTTGACCAGTGTGAAAAAAATTAAACATGTAGTTTATTAAATCATGGTACATTCTTACACTTTGAGGGAATAATAGCTGCCTTTCAGTGGATTCTGCTTTCATATTCGCACCATTAATTGACAATCGAATTAGACAAATAACCGACACTACAATGTATTTTACAACAGCACATTCTTGAAGAATTAAGTACTTTATTTGGCAGTATATGTATCGATTTGATTATGGTGGACTTTATGTACCATTGGCGTGGTGTTATATATAATTATACATAAATGCATATATTCCATCTTACAAAAGTACATTCCACATGTAAGCATATATATATATATATATATATATATATATATATATATATATATATATATATATATATATATATATATATATATATATATATATATATATATATATATATATATATATATATATTAAAACAGTTAGGTTATTATTTATCATCAATATACAGTATATACTGTATATAAGGAGCACTTAGCCATTTTTAAATCTATCTTCATATAAACCATCCTCACTAATAATCATAAAATAGCAAGATAAAGTCCTACTCTATCGAGTAGAATTAAGTACTTAGACTAGACTACTAGACTAGACCACTTTATTATTATTGTTTCTAGGATAACCTTTCTTTTTTATTCCCAATTTCTCCCACAGTTTTTCCGCATCAAGCCCAAGCCATGATGTATGTGTCAAATCGAGAGGCTTGCTCAGGGGAGATCTGTAGTTTGTAGGAGTCTGAGGCGAGGGAGCGAGCGATTTTTGACACCTCCAGGAGATAATACTCATGACAACATTATTACACCAGCATTACATCATTGCCTAAACCAGGGGTTTTCAACAGGTGGTCCGGGGACCAACAGTGGTCCCTGAGAGGGTTCCAGGTGGTCCCCAGGCTAAATGGTGGAAGGCTTATGTACCAGATGTAACTCTTGAGAGTGTAAAAATGAAACCAAATGGACCCGCAAGGGTGGGCCCTGGTGTCAAAAAGGTTGAAAACCCCTGGCCTAAACTGAAAAAGTGCCTAGATAACGATAGTCTAGAAACTGCAGTTTGTTAAAAAGTTTAAGTTTAAAAATGTAAGCCATTGTCTTGCTTTAAAGCCACCTGATTGGAGGGATCTGCTGACAATCATCATGAACAGTTTAGTGAAGACCAATTATGTGAGCATAAGTTTAAAAAGTGGTCCATTAAAGATAGGGGAAGTGATTTCACTTTTGTGAAAAAAAAAAGAAAAAACAGTATGTTAAAATTATAAGGTGTGAAGACCATATATGGAGTTTCCCCTCCCCCACGTTAGCAGAGGAGCTAATGAAAGTTCCCCAGGTGGAGGGTGAATTCTCCTACTACACCATGAATTTCAAATCACTTACCCTACCTTTAATACTAATATGTTTATTGAGCACCGTCACATTGCAGGGAAAGTACGTATGAACAAAGGTGGAAAAATGACTCTTAGCAGAAATACAACAAAATATAAAATAAAACAGTTTTGACACATATATAATGTTTTGCATTCATCTGTGCCTCTTAAAATACCCGCGTAAATAAAGGCACATTTTCTTTTAACAATATGTTTCATTTTGGCATGCTGTATGATTTACAAATACATAGCACCCAGTTCCACTTTGTGTTGCTTCATAACAGGGGCTTTCAACCGGTGGTCCGGTCCTTGAGAAGGTTCCAGGTGGTCCCCAGGCTAATTGATGGAAAGTTGGTTAACCAGATGTGACTTTTTAACTCTATTTTAACTCTTGAGAGTGTAAAAATGAAACCAAATGGACCATTGCGGGTCCATTTGGTTTCATTTTCACACTCTTAAGAGTTAAAATGTTCATCATCTGAATAAGCACCACTTAATTAAGAAGTCCACACTGCTTTGTTGACAAAATACAGCCTGGAATGGTGGTCCGTGGCTCAAATGCTGAATAAATGGTTGTCCCTGAGATGAAAAAAGGTTGAAAACCCCTGCTTTATAAAATAGGACAGTATCGTCCACCACACCTGAGAGCTTCTCTAGAGTCCTGTGCTTGCAGTACCGCCCCTGGACCACCAGGAGGCCCACCAGGAGGCCCATCAGCCTGTGCGAGCCCCTCCCCCTCGGGGTGCACTCTGCCGTCCGCCACCTTGAACTCCACCGACGTGAACGAGGAAAGGCTGTGATTGGTCTTCGCCCAGGTCTTGCCGGCGGTGTCGGCGACGGCGGGCGAAACCCGGCTGGCACCCTTTGCTGCGCCGCCGTTCCTGCTTTTAACGCTGTCGCCGTCGTCCAGAAAAGGGTCTGAGTCGCTCCCGTGTTCCATGTTGAAGTAGTGACACTTCAACATGGCGGTCGGGGGCCTGGCCATGTCTTCCAGCTCCGAGGAGGAGATGGTGTCGAGGGGCCTGTGCTGGAGGACCTCGTTCTCCTGACACGACTCCATAGACGTGGTGTCTGCGTTTCCGTACATCCCCTGGTTCCCCCCAGGGATGGGAGGGTACATCCCCTGGTTCCCCCCAGGGATGGGAGGGGAGTTCCTGATGAGGTGATTCTCCTTGAGGAGCCACCTGCCCTGGTCGATGAGAACCCCGTCGGTGGAGTCCTCGGCCTCTGTGGAGCCCGTGGAAGCAGGCTGGTCTTTTGAAGGATTCTTTATTAATGAGCTTTCTGCTGAGCTGTGATTAGACGGATCCTGCCCTAATGCCATTGTCCCTGAATCACAGGTGGAGACGCTCCCCTCGCTTTTTAACATGGTCCTTTCTGATGTGTTTCCTGGTGATGATTTTTGCTCACTTTTCCTTTCGGATTGATTTCCTTGTGACGACTTCGAATCGGAGCTTCGCTCACTTTTTAACGTGAGCCTTTCCAAATTATGTCCTTGTGATAATTTTGAGTTGGAGCTCTGCCCACTTCTTAACGAGGGTCTTTCCGATATACTCCCTCGTGAGGGTTTTGAATCAGAGCTTCTCTCGCTTTTCAATGCGGGCCTTTCCGATGAATTCCCCTGTGACAGTTTTGAATCGGAACTCCCCTCACTTTTTAACGTGAGCCTTCCCGAAATATTTCCTTGTGACGATTTGGAGTTGGAGTTCTGCCCTCTTTTTACCCTGGGTCTTTCTGATATATGTTCTTGTGACAGATTGGAGTCGGAGCTCTCCTCGCATGCTAACGCCGTCCTTCCTGATAAATGTTCTTGCGATATCTTTGATCCGGAGCGCTCTGCGGTTGTTCTCCTCCTGTTGGGCTTATCGCTCCTACGCCTGGCTGGAGACTGACTCTCTGAATACTCAACGCTCTCTGAGAAAACCTCTAAAGAGCGGTGAGTCTTGTCGTACCCGCCGCTGTCCGAAGTGTCAGGCCGATAATCTGATAAATCTGAGGTGTTTGGGCTTGGAAGTCGCGTCAGGCCGTACAGGGGGTCACTTCTGCTCTTGGGGATTAAAAACCGTTTTGTACGCACGACCTGGGCTCTATCCTGCTCTATCCTAACGTTACCGCGAGCATCGTATGTGCAAATGAGGGATGAAGACTGCAGGGCAGAGTTAACAAAGTCTAACAGTTCCTGTGATATTTCAGCAGGGTGAGGATGGTTGAGGCTCCCAGCCTGTTTGTCCTCACCCTCCTCCTCTGCTTCCTCCATTCTGTCTTTGTTCACGCGTGTTTCTGAACAGTCTTCTTCATTCTCATTCCCAATGTCGTCCGCTGCATCAGTGTTTGCGTTGTGGTTGTCTCTGTGCTCCTCCCACCTGCTCTGTAAATAGCAGGCTTCGTCCAATAGCATTTCGTTATTATTATTCCTATTAGTGACCTCGCTGAAATGTTGCTCCTCCTCTTGGGCTTGTTCTTCGTCCTTCGCCCCTCTCTCTTGCTCAACATTAGACAGGCCGTCCCATTCTGCTTCCTTTGCTTCCTCAGGTTGGTTTTCCGCCAAGACATCTTCCCCTTGCTCCTCCTCCTCCTCCTCCTCCTCCTCCTCCTCCTCCTCCTCTCTTTTTTCTTCCTCCTCTTTGCCACTCTCTTCCACTTCACCTCTCCTGCATCCTTCTGCATCCTCATGCTCCCCTTCCCCCTCCTCACCCTCCTCCATCTTCTCCTCCTCTCCTCTCTCCTCCTCATCCTTGTCATGCCTCTCTTCCCATCACTTTCGCCCACTGCCTCCTCCTCCTCCTCCCCTCCCACCTCCTCATCCTGCTCCTTTTCCTCTGCAACCTCCTCAACTGCACCTTCCACTCCCCTCTCTATGTCCTCCTCACCCACATTCTCTATTTCCTTCTCCTCCATGTGCACTGATCCCTCTTCCTTCTCTTCAAACCCTTTCTGTTCCTCCTCTTCGTTCGACCCTTCCCTGTCCCTCACTTCCATGTCCTCACGGTTGTCTTCTTCGTGCCTGTCCTTCTCACTCTCATTCAAGTCCTGATCTAGAACCCCCTGAGCTGTGATCTGCCTACCCGTAACCTCTGCCCCCGTAGCATTTCTCTCACCGCCACGTTCGTTAGACTCAGAACGATGTGTTTCTCTTTTTAGCATGCTACGCTCTTCTACCTCGGGGTGGAAGTTTCTACCGTGGAGTGTTGACGTGATCTCCTCCCTGATGTCTTCCGGCATGTTGAGCTCATCCATGAGCTCGTCGATAACCGAACGCTGATCCTCCAACGGGTTGCCCTCTTCAGAAACATCTAACGCAAACTCTGAGAACCTGGGAGACAGCTGGGCTTCGCTTTCAAGCCCCTCCTCCCTCAACACCTGGAAATCGCTCCAGCGTTCTCTAAGCTTCAAGGAGGTTCTGCTTTGGAGGTCTGTCAGACTTGCTCTCTGCTCCTCCTCGTCCTCCATAGTGGAGATCTTCTGCAAGGATTCCAGCACTAGCATGGCCTCCGAGGCGACAGCGTCATCCTCTGAGGTGGAGCCTAAAGCTAAGGTGTCTCGCAGAGTCACTACTGACAGGAACGAAAGGAAGACTTTGGGGGAGGAGCCAAACACAGAGGCCACTTGTGAGGAGAAGTTGTGCGGGTTGCCAGACTTTGACGATGCGTTCGTTTCCGTGGCACTTCTAATGGACTGGATTGACGAGCACATCTGTTGCAGAACAGGCTCTACCTTCGATTTCAGACTTAGGCGGTTGGAGGTGGAAGATGACGACGGGTTGTGAGGCTCTACTGGACCAGCAGTGCCTTCCTCAGATCTCAGTGTTCTCATTTGACCGTCGCTGTCCTCAGGATCTGTTCTGACACCCACTGCTCTCTGACCGTTATGGAGCACATCTGTGGACGTGGCTGCTGCCACGTCGGGAACAGATGGAGACGCGGACGCAGGGATAGCGCCACCATGTGGGCAATGGTTTTCCTCTGTACATTCCCCAGATTCAGAGTCATCACCACCGATCTGAAATACTACCTTAGGACTAGAACCGGACTGCTCTGAGTCCTCCAGGTACGGTATGGCGTCCGGCTTGATTTGCTGCAGCCAGTTTTGTACGTACTGGTGGGGGTCAGAGGGGCTGGTGTTAAACGCAGGCATTGAAACACTCTCTGTCAATACTGATGGTTGTTTTGGCAATGGAACGCTTTTTTCGCTCTTAGTTTTTGGCTTGGTGTTCAATGATCTTTTCTTTGCTGGTAGTTTTGCCGTTCTACTCTCACCCACAGGAACGTTACGTCCTTTATCTCTGGGAGTTTGACTCGTGTTTGCTTGGCTCTTGGATGGCGTTCCTTTGGGATTTTCTACATTTTCTGAAGGTTTATTCTTTACCGGTGTAACTACCGGTGTAATTTCAAACCTACCGACTTTCCTCTTTGTTTGAAATGATTCTGTTTTCTTGACGTTGCGATTGTTTACATTTCTTTCTGACGTCTTTCCACTCTTCGACAGCCGCGCCAGGCTTTCCTTTTGTTTTTTACCTGGACTAATTACTGAAGGAGAAGACGCTTGCTTTGCGGTAGTTTTCTCCTTGTTCCTTTTCCTTTCTCCTTGAACAACCTTTTGTTTTTTATCTGAACTAATTACCAAAGGAGTCGTTTGCTTCGCAGTTGTTTTTTTCACTGTGTTCTTCTTTTTCTTTTCAGCTTGAACAACGTTGTCTCTTTTCACAGACTCTGTTTCCTGAGGTGGAGATTCGTTCTGAGCGTCTGCTACAGCCTGGGCCTCGCGGTCGGGCAAAGAGGACGGTTTTTCGCTAACGCTTGGCACAGTGGGTGCCGCCTTGGGTTCTGACGACAAAGACAACATCTCTTCCTCTTTCCGCCTGCGTAGCGAGTCAGCGACGGACAGCGACGGCACGGTGAAATCAACATCGCAGTCGTTGCTAAGTGAACGCTCGCGCCCCGAGTCGCCCGACGCCGCTTTGTCCTGCGGCGCTGGAGGAGTACCGTGTTCAAACACGCTGTCCGTGCTGTAGTCTGTGTTGGCGCAGTAGCTGTCGAAGCAGCCCTGCCTCTCGTAGATGTGCATCACGGTCTCTGTCACCTCCTCCTCCTCGTGGTCTCGTATCCGCTGTACCTCTGCTGTCCATCCCGCTGAGCGGCCGGAGGAGGAGGACTGAGACCCGGGGTTGTGTGTGTTTTTGCGGGGCTTTGGCACCGGCCTGCTGCTGCTGCTCTGCGTGAGGACGCAGTATCCCTCCGTCAGCTCTCCGTCGGCCGTCCTCTCCGTGTAGGAGTACTGTCCCAGCGTACTGCTGGCTTCCACCACCCCCGACTCCGTCACCGTCCTCACGCTCTCCACCGAGGTTTTCTTCCGGACGTGTCGAGGACCCGGCGTCGGCCTTCGCTGCCGCGATCTTTGGGATTCGGTGGTTTCTTCCGCGGCGGCATCGTCCCGGTTCTCTGTGGGTTTGGTTTCATCCTCGCTCACGCCTCCAGGGTTGTCCTTTACAGCCGGGGAACGGCTGGAGTCCGGCGGGCTTTTTTTCCCTGCCCTGGACTTTGAGGCACGTTGGGCTGTGGAGGTCTTGCTAAGGCTGATGCGGCTGAGCGTGGTGGTCCAGTGGAGCATCTCCTGCTCCTTGACGGTCAGGCGGACCTTCATCTCCACCGTCATGCTGCCGTCAGGGTTGACGCGGAACGACTTCTCGATGTCGTCGTCCTCCGAGGAGACGCCGCCAGCGTGGTGGAGGTTCTCTGCTCCGAAGTGTTCAGACCGCTCCATCTGGGCGGGGCTGTGGGCGGGGCTGTGGGCGGGGCTGTGGGCGAGGCTGTGGGCTGCAGCGTGAGCGTTTTCCTGGTGACCGTCGTTGGAGCTGCCGTTCAGGGACTTGTTGATCTGCTCCACTATGTGTTTCTCTGATGATAAGGAAAAGTTCCTGGAGGCTCTTCCACTGGATGGAGATTTATTTTTCTCTTTAGTTCATGAGGAGGATTTGGAGGTTGTTCCATGAGAGGAGAGGAGGAAGTGGAGAGGGGGGAGGGGGGGTGGGGAGGGAGAGAGATGGTGGGATTAATTAATGAGTATCATTCAAACCTCCAAAATCATGGACGTATCAGACATTGTATTCTACAGATCTCACAGCATGTATTCATTTAAAGGTAGCAGAGGCAACTTTAGTGTGTACAAACACTGTGTTTATAAACAGATTTGTTTAAAAACTCCGCCTCACCTCCACTCTATTGGCTCATTATGAATCTGTTGGAGACTGTGTGCTGTGATTGGCTAAAACACTGCCTCACCCCACACAACCGTCTGCAGGAAGAATGGAAATAGTTTTTGAATGTTTGTGGATCGGAAATAAAAATGGCCGCAAAGACCTGCTTCCAGAGGACGCCCGGCCTTGCGGCAAAAAGACGCTGCGTCCAACGTCTCTTCCCATCCAGAGCCTGTATAAAACATGACCTCAAGACACTGCGTCTTTTGTACGCAGATCAGGGGATTCTACCGTTATCAGTAGATAAGATCGCAGTTATCACGTTGTCATCAGCAGCCATGCTCTGCAGTCTGAGACGCAAAACCCCTAGACCCCTTCAACCGTAACCCTAAGCCTAAATGCCCGACCTCAACGGTCTGTGAGGTTACGGTTGGAGGGGTCTAGGGGTTTTGCTACAAACATTGCTACATCGTTCTCTAAACCTACCCCTACGGTTACGGTTGGAGGGGTCTAGGGGTTTTGCTACAAACATTGCTACACCCTTCTCTAAACCTACCCCTAAACCTAACCGCAAGCAGATTAGACTGTTATCAGTGGATAAGATCCCAGTTGTCATCTTATCAGTGAGTAGGCTCCAGACAACATGCTGTCATGGATAAAATGGTGCTGATAAGCAGCCTGCTGGGAATTATCACTTGATAACGGTAGAAGCGGTGATGTGCTCAAGGCTTATGGGCAACGTAGAGGGGAAAAAGGCAAAACATATACCGTAGCTACTGTAATTATCTATTTTGATTTTTGGCTAAAAGGTTGCCTCTTTTACCTTTAAATAGGTTATAGGTAGTATTAAAAATACTCACGAGGCGTGGGGTGTGTGTGGATGGGGTCCGCAGGCGTCTGGACCACATGGAGCGTTCTGTGGAGGTTCTGCTTCCCTAACCGGAACGGTTCACTGCCTGCAGCAACCACCACACCAGAACACAGGATCAGAGCTGCAAGACCATCCACCTGCATGGAGGGAAGACTGGGGTCAACTTGGTCATGTAAACCATAGATATATAAAGGCTAGATGTCTGGAGGTGGAGTCTCTGACGTAGTTCACCAGCGGCCATCTTACTGAGGTACTTCAATACACTATGCTCTATGGCAGCTCAAACATCTTACTGAGGTACTTCAATACACTATGCTCTATGGCAGCTCAAACATCTTACTGAGGTACTTCAATACACTGCTCTATGGCAGCTCAAACATCTTACTGAGGTACTTCAATACACTATGCTCTATGGCAGCTCAAACATCTTACTGAGGTACTTCAATACACTATGCTCTATGGCAGCTCAAACATCTTACTGAGGTACTTCAATACACTATGCTCTATGGCAGCTCAAACATCTTACTGAGGTACTTCAATACACTATGCTCTATGGCAGCTCAAACATCTTACTGTGGTACTTCAATACGCTATGCTCTATGGCAGCTCAAACATCTTACTGAGGTACTTCAATACGCTATGCTCTATGGCAGCTCAAACATCTTACTGAGGTACTTCAATACGCTATGCTCTATGGCAGCTCAAACATCTTACTGAGGTACTTCAATACGCTATGCTCTATGGCAGCTCAAACATCTTACTGAGGTACTTCAATACGCTATGCTCTATGGCAGCTCAAACATCTTACTGTGGTACTTCAATACGCTATGCTCTATGGCAGCTCAAACATCTTACTGAGGTACTTCAATACGCTATGCTCTATGGCAGCTCAAACATCTTACTGAGGTACTTCAATACGCTATGCTCTATGGCAGCACAAACATCTTACTGAGGTACTTCAATACGCTATGCTCTATGGCAGCTCAAACATCTTACTGAGGTACTTCAATACGCTATGCTCTATGGCAGCTCAAACATCTTACTGAGGTACTTCAATACGCTATGCTCTATGGCAGCTCAAGCATCTTACTGAGGTACTTCAATACGCTATGCTCTATGGCAGCTCAAACATCTTACTGAGGTACTTCAATACGCTATGCTCTATGGCAGCTCAAACATCTTACTGAGGTACTTCAATACGCTATGCTCTATGGCAGCTCAAACATCTTACTGAGGTACTTCAATACGCTATGCTCTATGGCAGCTCAAACATCTTACTGAGGTACTTCAATACACTATGCTCTATGGCAGCTCAAACATCTTACTGAGGTACTTCAATACACTATGCTCTATGGCAGCTCAAACATCTTACTGAGGTACTTCAATACACTATGCTCTATGGCAGCTCAAACATCTTACTGAGGTACTTCAATACACTATGCTCTATGGCAGCTCAAACATCTTACTGAGGTACTTCAATACACTATGCTCTATGGCAGCTCAAACATCTTACTGAGGTACTTCAATACACTATGCTCTATGGCAGCTCAAACATCTTACTGAGGTACTTCAATACACTATGCTCTATGGCAGCTCAAACATCTTACTGAGGTACTTCAATACACTATGCTCTATGGCAGCTCAAACATCTTACTGAGGTACTTCAATACACTATGCTCTATGGCAGCTCAAACATCTTACTGAGGTACTTCAATACACTATGCTCTATGGCAGCTGGTTAACCAGATGTAACTCTTTGGAGAGCGTAAAATTTTTTACACCCTCAAGAGTTAAAATATTCATCATGTGATTTAGCCCAACTTAGTCTACACAACTAGAGAATGTAGAAGATTAATGGTCATTTTGATCTGTATGTTCCAGGCGAGCATCTAGCGCATTCTAGTGCATTTTGGATCTTGTCCAGGCCACTAGGTGGCGCAAGCCACCGGGAAAACTCCCTGTACTCCAGACAGCCAATCCGCCCCTGGTTCTACCCATCCTCACCCTCCTTCCGTCGGCGGAGTAGAGCTTCAGCACAGAGAAGCCCATGATCTGAGAGAGGTAGTCCAACAGAGCATCGAAGGTTGGAGCGGTTCTTCTCTGGAGGACCACTGTCCTCTTCACTGTGGGCTCTCTGTTGTTGAGGACCACCAGTCTCCTGGGGGTCCGGACCCCCACCGGACCCTCCACCAGTCTCCTGGGGGTCCGCACCCCCACCGGACCCTCCTGCACCCTCCTCTTCATCCTGGTGGTGGCGCCCAGTTCTCCTCTCCTCCTCCTAACAGACCTGGAATGGATGTTTAGGACGTCAAAATCAAAACAGGTTGTGATTTCCCTGTCTGTATTTTAAGTGTAATCACAGTCCATTCTGACTGCAGTGATCTGTGAAGCAGTGGTTGGGGAGGATTGCTCAGGCAGACTCCCTGGTGCTCTTGTAATAAACTGGTCATTGGTTCAACTCATTACACTCTTTAATGTATTTATGTATTCCTTTACATTCTTGTCTTAGGGCCCTGATACACCTAGCAATGTTCTGATCAACATCAACAAGCAACGTCAACTATCAACGTTGACTTTTCACCTTTCTATAGAAAATGATCAACTCCTGGTTGTTCAGAAAAGTCAGATCATTAGCGCCCTCTACTGGTCAACATTGCAGAATCCTCCAATCACAGCCCTCCTTGGCGTCACCTGATCCTTTCTCCTAGAATCCCACAGATAAACTTTTCTGAAACCATGGCTGCTGCTGCTGCTTCACTGCTGTGGACAAAAACCGGGATTTTGTTATTTTTATTCCACTAAATGAACATTTTGAGTTGGGTGGCAGTTGGGTGAAAATGATTCAATGCAAACTAAGACTTCTTTTTTCCTGAGAGTGTACAAATGGAACCAAATGGACCCTAGCAGGTCCATTTGGTTCCATTTGTACACTCTCAGGAAAAAAATAAAATGGTTGGAATTCCCCTTTTAATGGGAGGTGTTGCCTGTTGCCATGTGTCTCATCATGTTGCCTGTTGCCGTGTGTCTCATCATGTTGCCTCGTTGATGTTGACATTGCTAGTTGATATTGAGCAAAATATTGCTAGTGTATCAGGGCCTTAAGGTCTTAAGATATCCAGTACTGACCTCCCGAGCGAGGGTGGTCCGTTGTTAGGGTTCCGTCCTCCTCCCCCGGCCCGTCTCCGGCCCGTGTCCCCGGAGCGCGTCGTGTCCCAGGGCACCTGTAGGGTATATTTGAGATTGCTGAGTTTGTGATTGGATGGATTTTAACTGGGTGGCGTTACCACCTTGTAGATCTGCTGTTTTGGAGAAAGTGCCATCATGTCCCCTACTATGCATCTGTTTACCACAGAAAGATCCTGATTGTCATTTCATTAACTGTTTTCAGAACGCCCTACAGTATCATTATTATCATTACCCTTATCATTATCATTACTATTATCACTATTATCATTACTACTATTGACTTACTGTCACTGATTTTACAAACGAGCCTCCATCTTCCCACTTTGTAACTGCTTATTGTAATACCCTGTTTTTGTTTTGTTTTGTTTTGTTTTGTTTTGTTTTGTTTTGTTTTGTTTTGTTTTGTTTTGTTTTGTTTTGTTTTGTTTTGTTTTGTTTTGTTTTGTTTTGTTTTGTTTTGTTTTGTTTTGTTTTGTTTTGTTTTGTATGTTGATCATGTGCAATCTACATTTTTGTCCTGTGTTTGTATTTGTTTTCTTGTACTATGTTTTCTTTGTATAATGTTGTGGATTAACTGTAGGAACCTAATAATAATAATAATGGATTGCATTTTTATAGCGCTTTTCTATGCACAGCGTGTATACTCAAAGCGCTTACAATGGTCCATTCATTCATACATTGGGAAGTAGAGCGGCGAACAGTCAACGCTCAGCGTCCTAAACTT
This sequence comes from Benthosema pterotum, assembly GCA_039105355.1. Classification (NCBI taxonomy): domain Eukaryota; kingdom Metazoa; phylum Chordata; class Actinopteri; order Myctophiformes; family Myctophidae; genus Benthosema; species Benthosema pterotum. The sequence continues at coordinate 54,105,904 of CM076976.1, read as the reverse complement.
CCCACATTCATACACCAGTGGTTCAACCACTGGAGGCAAGGTGGGGTTCAGTGTCTTGCCCAAGGACACTTCCACATGTAGACAGGAGGAGCTGGGGTTCGAACCGCCGACCACTGGATCATTGGCCGACCTGCTCTACCTCCTGAGCCACAGCCGCCCAAACCTCTTGAAAGCGAGATAGTGTATCTCAAGGGGTACTCCTGATCCTGAATAAAGAAATGTCAACTACAGTAGCCGTTTGTGATTATCATTACTACTATGTGCTCATTGTATGAGTTCTCTGTTGTCAAAGGAGTGACTGTTTGTGGGTTTTCCAATAACTGTCTCTCCTGGAATACAACTTTATTATTCTACAAAACTTGACTCATTGACTGGTGTTATCTTTGTGATTCATTTGGTTATTAGGTGTTTATAGTATTTTAATGGTCTAAATGTTTTCATAAAGGTCCCCTCCTAAAAGGTTTATTTCATGAGGTAACATTTTCTTTGATCTAAGGTAGATTCTTAAAGTTGCACCGGAAGGTTTTCATTTGGACACTTGGGCCTTGATTTTCGTCAACTCTAAACCCCTTATCTGTTAACTTGTTTGCATTTTAAAACTATTTTAAAAACATTTTTCAATTGTTCAAATTGCCAGTCTACAAGCTCACAACGTGTCAATAGATTAGCACATTGAACTATTCCCAAAAGTAAAAAAAAAAAAAAAAAAGTAAAAAAGGCATAAGGGGTTTGGGATACGGGGTTTAGCATGTATTGGTGTATTTAACCAGTATGGCATTAGAATGCCTCTCTGTGGCTTGAGAACAATTGTAATTGGATTACTTTCTCCCTGTCTTCCGGCTGTTTAGACCAGGGGTTTTCAACCTTTTTGACTCCAGGGACCACCATTTATTCAGAATTTGAGCCACAGACCACCATTTGACGACATTTTAGCCCCAAAGACCTAAACTTTTTGGTTTTGTCCACAATCGCAGGCTGTATTTTGCCAACAAAACAGTGTAAACTTCTTAATTAAGTGGTGCTAATTCACATGATGAATATTTTAACTCTTGAGAGTGTGAAAATGAAACCAAATGGACCTGGAAGGGTCCCTTTGTATCCGTCGATAGGTGAGCAAACCAGCTCCTTGCTGGTTTGCTCACATATCGACGTATACAGTCCTTTTTTCACCCATATAGGTGGTATTTTCCGGATCTATCAGTACCTGCTGTCGGTTAAGTCGGTCCAGGTTGAGCGGTTTGACGCTGCGGCGGTCGGAGCAGACGTACATCCCTCCGTCGCTCAGCTCCTCCAGCGCGCTGAGCGTCCGCGACCCGCGGGGCGTGGCCACCGTCCGCACGCCGAACGGCAGAGGCACTTTACGGGACAGGAAGTCCAGCAGAGCCTCGAAGGTCTTGAAGCTCCGCCCCGTGATCACCATGCGGTGACCGCCAAACGTGTGGTCCCCCGACTTATAGAAGCACACCCGTTTGGAGGAGGAGGAGGAGGGGTCCGGGGGGGCAGAGGGGTCCGCGGGGGCGGAGGGGTCAGGAACGGACTGTAATAATAATAATAATAGATTTTATTTGTAACGCACTTTACATTCTTTGAATCTCAAACTGCTACAGTGAATAAAAGCAATTAAAAAAAGGAAAAAACAAAAAGGCAAAGGAAACATCCTGCCAAATTTTTAAACAATAAAACACGACTTAGAACAAAGGGCAGGTTATAAAAACGCTTTGTTAAAAAGAAAGGTCTTTAGTCCTCTTTTAAATGAGTCCAATGACTGTGGTGCTCTCAGATGGGCTGGCAGGTTGTTCCACAGGTCAGGGGCGACCGCGCAGAAAGCGCGACCGGTCACCCATGGTGCGCAGGTTGGTTTGAGGCGGTTTGTGTTTGTGGAACGGAGGGAGCGGGTTGTGGGTTGGGGGGTGACAAGCTCCTTGAGGTAGGGGGTACGTTGCCATGTATGCACTGGTATGTTAAAAGGGAGATTTTGTATTCAGTCCGGGATGAAACTGGGAGCCAATGGAGGGAGCGGAGGATGGGTGTAATGTCTTCATGCTTGCACACCCTCATCAGGATCCTAGCAGCGCTGTTCTGTATGTATTGGAGCCGCTGTAGGCTCTTGCTAGGGATCCTGATGAGGAGTGCATAGTACAGTAGTCCAACCTGTTGCGGCTGCTCCTCGGTCCTGGAGGCCGGTGGCATCTGGACGCCATCCTCGCTCCTCGCCGTGGACGGGCGTCGCCCGGTGGGCGGGGCTTCAGGGGACGCGTCACTCATGTTGTCCAGAGGCTGGCTGTAGGGACAAAACAGAGACACATTACTGTTTAGAGCAGGGGTTTTCAACCTTTTTGATGCCAGGGACCACCCTTGGGGGCGGCAGCGGCTCAGGGGTAGAATCAACGGATGGTAACCACAAGGTTGTCGGTTCGATCCCAGGCTCCCGCAGAGTTAGTGTCAAAGTGTCCTTGAGCAAGACACTGAAGCCCTAACTGCTCCTGATGTGCTAGTAGGTACCTTGCATGGTTTCCACTGCCATCAGTGTATGAATGTGTGTGTGAATGTGATGCACAAGCTATGGAAAGATCCTTGGATAAAGGTGCTACATAAATGCACAATGCACCAAAATTTGTCCACAATTCCAGGCTGTATTTTGCCAACAAAACAGTGTAAACTTCTTAATTAGGTGGTGCTAATTCAGATGATGAATATTTTAACTCTTGAGAGTGTAAAAATGAAACCTAATGGACCCGCAAGGGTCCATTTGGTTTCATTTTTACACTCTCGAGAGTTACATCTGGTTAACCAACTTTCCATGTTTTTTTTTGTTGTTGTTTTTTTTCCATTCTGGGGACCACCTGGAACCTTCTCAGGGTCCCCGGACCACCTGTTGAAAACCCCTGGCTTAAAAAAAAACAAAACAGAGACACATTATATATATATATATATATATATATATATATATATATATATATATATATATATATATATATATATATATATATATATATATATATATATATATATATATATATATATGGCATGTGTCCCATATGGGACACATGCCGAGGTTGACATGGTAAAATGAATATTGAATGTAATGAATTCAACATTCTGATGCTGATTGACACATCCTCTGTGTTCCCAACCAACCCAGTCTCATGAGGTTTAGGCCAATGTGCACGTTATGCACGGGGCCCATTACGTCCATACTCGCCTAGAATAGGCAAAAAAACGTGCATATTCGCTTACAATAAATCCGTGCATATTCGTCTTTCCACTGAAAATGACGGAGCGGTGCCGTCTCTGCCGACCATGAGCATTGTGAAGCGCCACTGAGCGAGGCGCTAGCCGAGTGAATCGCCGCGCTGAGCATTGCGATGGTCTGCAGAGCCGACTCAGCCGCGTCCGAGTTGCGATATGTTAGGGACAGAATAGTAAATATTACAAAACCCAAACTGCCCCACCCCCAACCAGACACTTCCAGTTTGGGACCAGACCAGTGGCCTTGTGGTTAGAGTGTCCACCCTGGAACTGGGAGGCCGGGGTTCGATTCCTGGCCGGGTCATACCAAAAACTGTAAAAATGTGACCCAATGCCTCCCTGCTTGGCACTCAGCATCAAAGGGATGGATTGGGGGTCAAATCAACTAATGATTCCCGAGCGTGGCGCACGCTGCAGCTCACCGCTCCAAGAGATGGGTCAAAAGCAGAGAACTAATTTCCACTGCGGTAACGTGAGTGACTAATCTGACGACTTTGACTTTGAGGAAAAAAACGCCCAAGTGCATATTCACGGATTTTTGCTTTAACTCGCAGTGTACGCACGCAATTCCTAGGTGGCATTCCGTGGATATAGCGTAGTACTATCAGTGAGACTGCACTGCTGTCCCAGAATAGATCACGTCCATCCACTATGGTTACATAATACACCTGTAGTGGCATTAAGTCAAAGTTCAGCTACAGTACACGACTAATACAGTACTATAGCACTACAGTACACTACATAATCTGCACACTGTAAAAAAATAAATAAAACCACCAGTAATGAATAAATACGACATTATTATTTGTTTCTTTCTCGTGCATCTGTTCTGTTTTATTGTCTGTCAACAACAAACAGGAAGTCAAACTGAACAAACCAGATAGATGTCCACAATCTGCATGCTTTATTATAGATCAGGGGTTTTCAACAGGTGGTCCGGGGACCACCAGTGGTCCCTGAGAGGGTTCCAGGTGGTCCCCAGCTAAGTTGGTTAACCAGATGTAACTCTTGAGAACGTAAAAATGAAACCAAATGGACCCTTGCGGGTCCATTTGGTTTCATTTTTACGCTCTCAAGAGTTAAAATATTCAGCATTTTAATTAGCCCAAGTCTAGACAACTAGAAGATTAATGGTCATTTTGATGTTTTGACTGTTTTGTTTTTCCCCAAATTCAGCCTTGTGGAATTGTGGACAAAAGCAAAAAATAAATCTTTAGATTTGGGGTCTGTGGCGCTAAAATATCCGCAAACAGTGGTCCTCTGTGGCTCAAACCCTGAATAAATGGTGGTCCCTGGGATGAAAAAGGTTGAAAACCCTTGTTATAAATGCATGTGAAACATATTGTAGCCATATTGTAGCCTATGTAGAGAGAGCCATTACTTTATGAGAGATGATTAAACGTCTATCTGTGCACCAAACAGAAGCATGCTACTGTATCTAGTAGTGCAGTAGTAATCATTCTAACAGAAGGAACTAAATAAAATAGATATAGATAAAACTGCATAGATAAGACAAAACGTCCTATAGCAAATGTACTGTATATATATAAATCAGGGGGTTTCAACCTTTTTGACTCCAGGGACCACCGTTTATTCAGCATTTGAGCCGCGGACCTCATTTCATTACATTTTCACCCCAAAAACCTAAAACTAAAGAATTCTTTTGGTTTTGTCCACAATTACTGGCTTGATTTTGCAAACAAAACAGTGTGAACTTCTTAATTAGGTGGTGCTGATTCACATGATGAATGTATACTCTTGAGTTACATCTGGTATATGAGCTTTCTATTGTTTAACCTGTTGAAATTAAAACACCTGTTCTAACAGAAGGAACCAAATAAAAGAGATATAGATAAAACTGCATGGATAAGACAAAAAGTCCTATGGCAAATGTACTGTATATATAAATAAATGAATAGACTTACCGTATTAAATATTCCCCCTGGTGTCCCGAACGCCATAACAGAGCTCCAGGCGTGTCTACTCTCCCGGTAGAAGCTGCTCAGTAGTGTCCACTCCTCATAACAGAGCTCCAGGCGTGTCTACTCTCCCGGTAGAAGGTGCTCAGTAGTGTCCACTCCTCATAACAGAGCTCCAGGCGTGTCTACTCTCCCGGTAGAAGGTGCTCAGTAGTGTCCTCTCCTCATAACAGAGCTCCAGGCGTGTCTACTCTCCCGGTAGAAGCTGCTCAGTAGTGTCCACTCCTCATAACAGAGCTCCAGGCGTGTCTACTCTCCCGGTAGAAGCTCAGTAGTGTCCACTCCTCATAACAGAGCTCCAGGCGTGTCTACTCTCCTGGTAGAAGCTCAGTAGTGTCCACTCCTCATAACAGAGCTCCAGGCGTGTCTACTCTCCTGGTAGAAGCTGCTCAGTAGTGTCCTCTCCTCATAACAGAGCTCCAGGCGTGTCTACTCTCCCGGTAGAAGCTCAGTAGTGTCCACTCCTCAGGCTATTCCTGGACGGATCACCACCAATTTGCTTAATCTTTGCTCACAGTTAATCAGCATATCAGGCTGTGTAGTGAAATAAAATGTGGGGAAATAGATAAATAAACATACAACAAACTCATCAAATGAGTTTGAATATTTTTGACGCATCGAATATATTTGATGGTATTTGTAGATCGCATTAAATTGCTGCTAATAAAAAATCTAAAGCTATTGTAACACTAGTACTGTAGATAAACCTAAAATAACCTGTTAGATACCCTGGATGATACCAGAGGTTATCATTAGTTAACCCATATGGAAAATATCTATCGGGTTCATCTAAATAAATACGTTTGCTTCAAAAAAGGATCGGATTTACTGCATGTAACTAATATAATAAAATATCAAAACTGGTCTAGTATCTCAGTTTGTCGATATATGATTTGAATTGAGATAATAAGCCGATAATCAGTCATTGAGACTGACATTGAGGCAGTGTAAATGTGAGTAATGATTGAAGCAGCATATTAAACTGTGTCCACTAAACGGTCACTTCCCTCCTACTCCCGGCTCCGTAGTGGCGGTTCAGCCTCTTAATCTGATTTGAGGAGCCTGGTGGCCTAATAGGGATTATCTGAACAGGTTTGACACACTTTCAGAACCACGTCTCTTATGGTAGCCCTTTTACCTTACAAGTAGCTACTGGAATTAATCCAGTAGCAACGCTGTAACATTTGATACATAGAGGAGACTCCATGTACAGTCATACTCATATTTAATGCAGATTAAAGGTAATGATAAGAGGCAACATATTTATTCATATTTGTCGTATTTATTGCAGCTTAAAGTTAAAGTACTAAAATATATCGGCTATCAAACTGCATATACTGCAATATTCTCAGTGGCATAGTGTAAAATAAAATAAGAGGTGAACAATGTGGTCGATTGAGATTCTGAAAATATTGCGGAACCAACAAGCTGAACTCAGTTAATTCTGCTTGAAGGAGCATCCAGTGATGATCGGGTTGTTTTGAAAACTCTCCGCCCAACAGAAATCACTAAACATTATTTTTATTTCCATTTAAAAGGCAGTAAATGGCATTGTTTTGACAATGACAATCTCATAATAGTATGTGTTATTGTTATTATTATTACTTCTGACTTCAGTAATTAAATACTCTGGTGTTTGTTAGAAGGTTGTCACGGCAGGAAACAGATTGTTGAGTTCATAGACAGGCTTCAAAGTAAAAGCATCGTGCAGCAGTCTTATCACGCATACTGTAAGTCAACCAAAGGACTGCGTATATCCCTGGTTCGGCCGCAGCAGGCATGCAGGCCTGTAGTGTCACTGCAGCTTAGATACCAGGGCGGATGTAACATTTCCCAATTAGGGGGGCAGGAAAAAATGGTATGGGTGCGGCTTCATCGCCCCTATGAAGTCGCACCCATACCATTTTCAGTTCCAGGACTTTTATTAGTCAAGTAAAGCATCAATAATAACATCAGTTGTTGTTGAAGTTGCAACAGACACGCAGCATGCATAAAGCTAAAGGTCTGACTCAGAGAGTTTTCTGTTTTCAATGATGAAATGCTGTTGGTTTAGTGGTGACACAGCTGTAGTTAGTTAGTAGCAGTAGTAGTGTTTCACATCATTTAAAAAAAAAAAAAATATATATATATATATATATATATATATATATATATATATATATATATATATATATATATATATATATATATATATACATATGTATATTGTGGCATTTCGATGGCAAACCACCGCCCAGGTAAGGACGCACAGAGAGACACCCCCGGGGACCCCCCCAGGCAGAGGGACAGAAGAGGACCACGCCTCCCGCTCGGGCAAGTATTGGACGGGAGGTACCTGCCCCGCCACCTATTAGAGCAGGAGGAATATATGACAGCCGCACTGACGGGGCGGAGCCGTTAAATGCCGGTTCCCTCTGCCTCACAAACTCTCTAGCACTCCGGGGGTGAACAGTGCGTGGTGTGCGGCTTGGGCGGTGAGTCAAATGCCACTGTTAGACATTCTATGTCAAATTGAATGATAGCCTACATGGTGTTGATCGCTCTCTCTCTCTCTCTCTTCCCCCCCCAGGTTTCTACCGGGCGCTCACTATATGAGCAAATGATGGATTGCGAAATCGGGAAGTGATCCCGAACAATCACAGACCCCACAACACGTTAGGAAAAGGAATAATCCCCAGTACACGGCCCCGAGGCCGAGTAGCCCACGCTACTGCGTGTTATTCTTAGCGAGGCATCCTACTCAGGAAAATTCTCATCAATAACTATTGTTTCCCTTATGTGAAGACTAACCTGTGTTAAATCCCCGCTGCTGGAGGCAGAGGCCAGGCCCGTGACAGTCCGTCACTCCCATCTAGCGGATGAACTCATGAACTGTCATATAGCCCACCTTGATGAGAATATATTTGTTGCTTTATTGTTGAACATTTAAGTTGAATAAACGCCTTGGCATAGGCAAATTGATCCCTTGGTCTCCTGGGTTTGTGTACCAGCTGCCACACTGGTGTTCGAATGCGGGCAAGCTGGTCCACGCTAAATAAACCCACGCATTATGGAGCCAACAAACGCTATAGCCGCCCTCCTTCAAAGTCAGACTGAATTACAGGCCGCAGTGCATGAGATGGTGCGCTCTCTCCGGCGTGACAATAATGCGCCCTCACGAGCCCCAGGGGAAGTACTTAGAGCTCTCACACCCCAGGACGACATCGTCGCCTACCTCGAGCTGTTCGAGAGGATAGCCGCCCGGGAGAGATGGCCGGTGGTGGACTGGGGTTCGATACTGTCTGGTTACCTGACTGGCGAGCCACAACAAGTGTGCAGCGACCTCCCAATCGCTGAATCCCGTGATTACCAGCGGCTGAAGGCAGCCATCCTCGCCAGTCAGGGAAACAGTCTCCAGGCGCGAGCACAAAAGTTCCACGACTGGTCATACTCTCCCAACCAGCCCCCCCGTGGGCAGATTGCCACGCTCACGCGCCTCACCACCAGCTGGCTGGTGGGGGAGGGCGACATTAACCCCGTGGAGCGAGTAGTATTGGATAGAAGCATACGCGCATTACCGCCCGAAGCTCGCAAACACGCCGCCCAAGTAGCCCCCCGTACAGTGCACCAACTAGTTGAGCTGCTGGAAAACTACCAAGTCACATGTAATATGTTGAAACCCGTGCGTTCCGAAGCGCCCAAGCCCCCAAGTGATGAGCGCTCTGGCCGCGACAAGCGGCCGCCAAGAAATCCTAACCCGCCGGCCCCCCCGGGACGGTGGACAGCGGGCTCCCCGCCGCTGTTACGTATGCGGAAAAATAGATCACATCGCCTGGGCCTGCCCGGACCGCGACCGCGACGTCACCATGGCGAGCGTGACGTCCGACACCCCCAGGCCCGCGCTACACACCCAGAGCCGGCCCGGCCAACAGTTCTCCATCCCGGTGAAGATAGATGGCACGGACGCACGAGCCGTGATCGACTCTGGGAGCGCGGTCACACTAGTGCGTGCGGACCTGGCCGGCGCGCCACCGGCGGCGGCGACTGTCCCCGTCACCTGTGTGCATGGCGACGTGCGACACTACCCCACAACCACCGTGAGACTACAGACCCCCCGGGGTGACGCTGACGTGGCCGCCGGCCTCGTGCCCGATCTGCCGGTGCCTCTCCTCCTGGGCTACGACTGCGCGCTCTTCGAGCGCTATTGGAACCCCGGTAGGTGCCACCCGCGCCCCCAACGAAGACGCCGCCCTCGCCGGCGCCGCCAGCCGACCGCCCCGCGGGCCGCCTACCCCGCGTTCCATGGCCACAACAGAGACTACACCAGTGACGGCTCGGCCCGGGCAGCAAACCAAGCGCTCCCCATGTCCACCTCCACCGATGACAGCCGGGAGGAAGACGACGTTCGACCCCCCGCAGACAACGACCCCTCCTCCGAAGACCCGGACCCCTTCGCCGGGCTCCCGCTGCCCGAGGCCCAGGGGACCCCGACCAGAGGCGACTACGCTACCCAACAGTGGGCGGATCCTAACCTCCGCGCCGCCCGGGAGCAAGTCACGGCTATAGACGGCCAGCTATGCGAAGGGGTGAGTGAATTAATCCCTCCATATTTTTGCGTAAAGCATGGGTTATTGTATCGGGGCACAAAGAATCGTAGCGGGGACACGATTGAGCAATTACTGGTGCCAAAACAATATGTGAATCGAGTGCTATATTTGGCCCATTCACACCAATTGGGAGCCCACTTGGGGGTCCAAAAAACGTATGATCGAATAATGGACCGCTTCTATTGGCCCGGCGTAAAGAAGGCGGTGGAGAATTTCTGTAGGAGTTGTCCGGAATGTCAATTGACCGCCCCTCGGCCGGCCCAGCACAACCCGCTAATACCGTTGCCAATTATTGACATTCCGTTCTCGCGCATTGGCATGGATATTGTGGGCCCGCTGCCTAAATCAAGTAGAGGGCATAGATACATTTTGGTGATGATGGACTACGCCACGCGCTACCCCGAGGCGATACCGTTACGCGCAGCCACAGCCAAAGCCGTGACGCACGAACTGTTCATGTTGGCCAGCCGCGTGGGGATTCCAGGGGAAATTCTGACGGATCAGGGTAGCTGCTTCATGGCTCAAGTGGTCACACTGCTCTATAAATGGCTAAAAATCAAACGCATTAAAACATCAGTCTTCCATCCGGCCACGGACGGATTGACCGAACGTTTTATACAAACGTTAAAACGGATGCTAAGGAAATTGCCCGATGTTGATGGCAAGGACTGGGACCGGCTGGTCCCATATGTAATGTTTTCTATACGTGAAGTCCCCCAGGCATCAACAGGCTTCTCTCCATTCGAGCTGCTCTATGGACGGCAGCCGCGCGGCTTGCTAGATCTGGCCCGAGAAGCCTGGGAGAGTGAGCCTTCCCCACATCGGAGCGTAATAGATCACATCGAGCAGATGCAAGCGCGCGCCAGCCGAATCTGGCCGCTTGTGCGAGAGCATATGAGAGAGGCGCAGCAGCAGCAGAGCAGAGTCTACAATCGAGGGGCGACAGTGAGAGAGTTCCAGGTGGGTGAAAACGTGCTGGTATTGATCCCCACATCAGAGTGCAAATTTCTCGCTAAGTGGCAGGGGCCCTACGAAATCGTAGAGAAAACCGGGCCGGTTAATTACAAAGTGCGGCGGCCCGGCCGCCGGAAAGGAGAGGTTATATACCATATCAACCTGTTAAAAAAATGGAACCCGCCGACGGACGTGCCTCTACCCGCTTTGCTAACATCTCTCTCTCCACAGAACGACACAGATGTCCCTATCGGCAAAGAGCTTTCCCCACACCAAGTCCAGGAAATAAAGGAGCTATTGTCACAATACAGGGACCGCTTCTCGGAGACCCCCGGGCGTACTGACGTCATCCGCCATGACATCATCACGCAGCCGGGGAAGGTGGTGCGTCAGCGGCCCTACCGCATTCCCCAGGCGCGGCGGCGCGCCATCGGGGAGGAGGTGAAAAAGATGCTCGAGCTCGGGGTGATCGAGGAATCCTATTCGCCGTGGTCAAGCCCCATAGTCATTGTACCTAAACCAGATGGCTCGCTGCGCTTCTGCAATGACTTTAGAAAACTCAACGAGATTTCGCTATTTGACGCCTACCCAATGCCACGAGCGGATGAGCTAACCGAGCGGCTGGGCTCGGCCCGGTTCGTATCCACGCTGGACCTGACCAAGGGCTACTGGCAGGTACGGCTCACCGACCGCGCAAAGGCAAAGACGGCTTTCTCCACCCCGGACGGCCTGTACCAGTACACGGTGCTTCCTTTCGGCGTCCACGGTGCCCCCGCCACATTCCAGCGGCTCATGGACCGGGTGCTGCGGCCGCACCGCGCCTACAGCGCGGCATATTTGGACGACATAGTGGTCCATTCAGGGTCCTTCAGCCAGCACTTGGACCACCTGCGCGCCGTCCTGGGTGCCCTGCGCCAAGCCAACCTAACCGCCAACGCGAAAAAGTGCCAAATCGGGCTAACGGAAACTAACTACCTCGGCCACACCATTGGCCGAGGATTCATTAAGCCCCAGGATAAGAAAGTGGAGAGGATACGTGACTGGCCGCGACCCCACAATAAAAAGCAGGTGAAATCATTTCTCGGTTTGATGTCATATTACCAGAAGTTTATTAATGGTTTCGCTACTATTGCAGGCCCTCTGTACGCGCTGACGCGCAAAAGCCTTCCCCACACAGTGAGATGGAGCACCGAGGCCGAGAGCGCGTTCCAACAGCTTAAAGCCGCTCTGTGCGCGGAGCCAGTGCTGAAAGCACCAGACTTCTCCAAGCCCTTCCTGTTGTACACGGACGCCTCGGAGACGGGGCTCGGGGCGATTCTCTCGCAGGAATTTGGCGGAGAAGAGCATCCAATCGCGTTTGCCAGCAGACAGCTCCTCTCGCATGAGAAGAACTACGCGACCGTGGAGAGAGAATGTCTGGCCGTGAAGTGGGCCGTGAGCCATCTGAAATACTACCTCTGGGGGCGGCGCTTCACGCTCATAACCGACCATGCCCCGCTCAAATGGATGGCCACCCACAAAGACACCAACGCGCGCGTCACCCGCTGGTTCCTGGAGCTCCAGGACTACAAATTCGACGTGGTGCACAAGCCGGGTCGTGCTATCCCGCACGCGGACGCGCTCTCCAGGCAACACGAGCGCGAGGGGGACCCCCAGCCGCCGGGGGCGCGCTTAAGGGGGGGGATATGTGGCATTTCGATGGCAAACCACCGCCCAGGTAAGGACGCACAGAGAGACACCCCCGGGGACCCCCCCAGGCAGAGGGACAGAAGAGGACCACGCCTCCCGCTCGGGCAAGTATTGGACGGGAGGTACCTGCCCCGCCACCTATTAGAGCAGGAGGAATATATGACAGCCGCACTGACGGGGCGGAGCCGTTAAATGCCGGTTCCCTCTGCCTCACAAACTCTCTAGCACTCCGGGGGTGAACAGTGCGTGGTGTGCGGCTTGGGCGGTGAGTCAAATGCCACTGTTAGACATTCTATGTCAAATTGAATGATAGCCTACATGGTGTTGATCGCTCTCTCTCTCTCTCTCTTCCCCCCCCCAGGTTTCTACCGGGCGCTCACTATATGAGCAAATGATGGATTGCGAAATCGGGAAGTGATCCCGAACAATCACAGACCCCACAACACGTTAGGAAAAGGAATAATCCCCAGTACACGGCCCCGAGGCCGAGTAGCCCACGCTACTGCGTGTTATTCTTAGCGAGGCATCCTACTCAGGAAAATTCTCATCAATAACTATTGTTTCCCTTATGTGAAGACTAACCTGTGTTAAATCCCCGCTGCTGGAGGCAGAGGCCAGGCCCGTGACAGTCCGTCACTCCCATCTAGCGGATGAACTCATGAACTGTCATATAGCCCACCTTGATGAGAATATATTTGTTGCTTTATTGTTGAACATTTAAGTTGAATAAACGCCTTGGCATAGGCAAATTGATCCCTTGGTCTCCTGGGTTTGTGTACCAGCTGCCACAATAGATATATATATATATATATATATATATATATATATATATATATATATATATATATATATATATATATATATATATATATATAAAGCACTTTAATTTGAAATATCTTGGGTTGTTTTGCATGCCATCGTGTTTGGTGTAGCAGATTGGGCATTTAGGGGGGCATCGCCCCCCCATGCCCATGCCTAGATCCGCCCCTGCTGACTGCACCATAGTAGTAGTAGTTGTCGGTGAGTTGAACTCTTACCCTGTGCTGTGCTGGTGCTCTGTGACCCATGTGACCTCAGCTAACCTAATTCCCTCACAGTCACATGTTTAACAACACTTTCCTTTGGCACGGAGATGGATCTGCTCCAGGGATTGGATGAAGTAGACCAGGGGCGGATCTAGGCATGGGCATGGAGGGGGGGGGGGGGGGGGGGGGGGGCAATGCCCCCATAAATACCCAGTCTGCCCCCCCAAACACGATGCCATGCAAAACAACCCAAGATATTTCAAATTAAAGTGCTTCTATTTAAAATGATGTGAAACACTACTACTGCTACTAACTAACTACAGCTGTGTCACCACTAAACCAACAGCATTTCATCATTGAAAACAGAAAACTCTCTGAGTCAGACCTTTAGCTTTATGCATGCTGCGTGTCTGTTGCAACTTCAACAACAACTGATGTTATTATTGATGCTTTACTTGACTAATAAAAGTCCTGGAACTGAAAATGGTATGGGAGCTGTTTGTCAGGCATATCCAAATATGGAGCTGTTTAACTGAAAATGGTATGGGTGCGGCTCCACCGCGACACGGGCGATGAAGCCGCCCTCATACCATTTTCTCTTGCCCCTCCAACATGTTCTCTTGCCGCCCCAAATGGGACATGTTACATCTGCCCCTGACCTAGACTGGCACGAAAGAAAATTATTATTTATTATTATTATTTACAGACAACGGTGCCATTTGACAATCACATGCGGTTTGATTATGGCCCTGTCATGTTTGTCAAGTACATTGCAATCAGAAGCGTATAGACTTTACTCCCAATCTTCCGTCTGAAAACACAGCTCTTCAGACTCCATCTCAGCACATAGCTTTGACCTCCTAACGGCATATCAAACTCCTCAAATCATGTGTCCAAGATAGCATTTTATGATGTTTTTTTATGTCAAGCATCTCTACAGACACAGCTTTGGAAAAGTGCTTCTTTGTGATTGTGAGAGAGTACTAAGATTAGATATTTAAGTGATTGCCGGGTGGGCAAGTAAAAATAAATAAAGAAAAACAACAAGGATTTACCTGCAATTTCCCCTTTAGGTAAAGCTAGTGCTGTTTTTACAGGAGTCCAGAAAAAACAGAGTATTTTCTGACTGTAATCAAAGACACATGTGATTGACAACGACAGTTTAGAAATGGTCAGCTTAAGTTCTATTGGCTTTTATTGATGTGGAAATATGATAAATATGATAAATATGTCATCACGCAGCAACGTTTTCGTTTTCAGGAAGTAATTAAAAATCGTCTTTTTTTATACACAATGTCCCCTTTTTCGGCATGTATTGGTGGGTATAACAGTGGTTTTCAAACAGTGGTCCAGGGACCACCAGTGGTCCTTGTGAGAGTTCCAGGTGGTCCCCAGCTAAATGATGGTCAGTTGGTTAACCAAATGTAACTCTTTGAGAGCGTAAACACTTCACACTCTCAAGAGTTATAATCTGTATGTTGGACTGTTTGGTTTCCCCAAATCCAGCCTGGAATTGTGGATGAAAGCAAAATAAATCTTTAGTTTTGGGGTCCGTGGGGCTAAAATAGCATCAAATTGTGGTCCCTGTGATCAAAAAGGTTGAAAACCAATGCTATATAATGACCACAGATGTGGTCTAAAAGTGTGAATGAATGAATCCCAACATACCGAAACAGCAGATCCCAAACGACAGCTGTCAGCTGGGGGAGGAGGAGGAGCATTCAAAACCATTAAAGTTGAGTCAGTGTTGCTTCAGCTGGGCTGCAGACCCTGTAGCAGACCCTACCCCCCATAAGGCAGGGGTCCAGGGGTCCCCACCCCCCAGACATAAGGCAGGGGGTCCCCAGGGTCCCAGAGACAACACGAGGCTCAGGACACATGCAGAGCTTGGAAGGAACTCTCTCTGACACAGAAAAACAGTTCAGTAAGCTTTACTTTATTTACTGTAACTTTACTCTTATAGCAGTTGGTTTTCAACCTTTTTGATACACCAGGGACCACTAAAGATGTATTTAGTTGTAGTATGTATAGTATGTTAAATGTATAGTTTTAGTTGTTGTATTCCATAGTTGTAGTATATATTTATATGTCTGTTTAGCTGCTTAGTTGTAGTATGTTTTAGTCTTAGCTGTATAGTTTAGTTGTAGCATATATGTATATGCCATGTCTAGTTCCTGTCTAGTTGTCTGTTTAACTTTCACTACTTGCCACTTTATAATTATAATTATACCTGGTTGTATCTTAGCACCTTCACCTCACTTTATACTGTTACAGTTGCACTTTAATACTCTAGTCTGTTGCACTACGTCACTTACTGTTTCTTGTATTGTTTTTGTCCTTTTTCTTGCACTGTCTATTGTCTTATTGCACTGAGGAACAATGGAAACGTTATTTCATCCCTGTATATGTCCTGACATACACTGGAGTGACAATAAAGTACCTTGAATCTTGAACAATCCCACAATTCCAGGATGGATTTAGGAAACCAAACAGTCCAACATACAGATCAAAATGACCATTAATCTTCTACATTCTCTAGTTGTGTAGACTTGGGATAATTCACGCGATGAATATTTTAACTCTTGAGAGTGTAAACATGAAACCAAATGGAGCCATTTTTTACTTTCTCAAAGAGTTACATCTTCAACATTTCCACCATTTAGCCCTGGTTGAAAACCACTGTCATAGGTTTGCATCACTGCTTTTGCTTAGATGTAATATATTCACACATTTAAACGTCTTTATTTTTATTTTTTATTTTATTATTTTTATTTTTTTGAGGACCCAGATTTAAACAAGTCCTAATGATTGTTCTGGTTTTATATTGGTTGGGGGGTTGTGGGGAAAGAAATAGTTTTCAGTGTCTAAAATGCTGGTTAAACAGTGAGCAAAAATGGTTGAGAACCAAATGCTGTGAATGTTAACTATGACGTGTCAAAACTAACACATCCAAAAGTAAAGCAAAAGCTCTTTTATTTTCCAGGTATTCTATAGCGGCTGCATCTGTTCCTATCCATCAGAGGTGAGTGACACTCTTATTGTGATATACTGTACTATAAGTACATCTGTTCCTATCCATCAGAGGTGAGTGATACTCTTATTGTGATATACTGTACTATAAGTACATCTGTTCCTATCCATCAGAGGTGAGTGACACTCTTATTGTGATATACTGTACTATAAGTACATCTGTTCCTATCCATCAGAGGTGAGAGATACTCTTATTGTGATATACTGTACTATAAGTACATCTGTTCCTATCCATCAGAGGTGAGTGATACTCTTATTGTGATATACTGTACTATAAGTACATCTGTTCCTATCCATCAGAGGTGAGTGATACTCTTATTGTGATATAAGAAGAGCAGTTAAAGGGACATTTCACCCTTTTTACAAAACACTTTCCTGCGTGGTTTTACATCTATAATATAAATATATATTATATGGTATCAGTGAGCCCACAGTCTCTGATGTCATGGTTTTACATCTATAATATAAATATATATTATATGGTATCAGTGAGCCCACAGTCTCTGATGTCATGTTCCACAATACAATACTTCCTGGACTACATGTCCCAGTACCCCCCCCCCCCCCTGCATGGAGGTGCAGTGCCTCAATGCATTGTGGGAATCGTAGTCCAGGAAGTAGTGTCACAGTAGTTTAGGTCACATGAAATGCTGGATATTGACAAAGTAACACATGAAGAAAACAGCACACTTATGCTATGATTTTGATGATGGTTTTCCATTATTCCAGACAAGGCTCTGCAGTCCCATCATGAGCACAGACTCAGAAAAAGCTTTCCTCCGTAAGGCAGAGAGGGAGAGGATGGGGGTCCACAACAAGGAGAGGACGGGGGTCCACAACAAGGAGAGGACGGGGGTCCACAACCAGGAGAGGATGGGGGTCCACAACAAGGAGAGGACGGGGGTCCACAACAAGGAGAGGACGGGGGTCCACAACCAGGAGAGGATGGGGGTCCACAACAAGGAGAGGACGGGGGTCCACAACCAGGAGAGGACGGGGGTCCACAACAAGGAGAGGACGGGGGTCCACAACCAGGAGAGGACGGGGGTCCACAACAAGGAGAGGACGGGGGTCCACAACAACACCAACACCTGCTACGTCACACAAGAAGAGGTAAAAACACTGTTGCCATGCAACAGCCAAAATCCAAAATGCACTAGAATGCGCTAGATCAGGGGTTTTCAACCTTTTTCACACCAGGGACCACCATTTATTCAGCATTTGAGCCACGGACCACCATTTGAGGACATTTTAGCCCCACAGACCTAAAACTAAAGAATTATTTTGCGTTTGTCCACAATTCCAGGCTGGATTTGGGGCAAATTAACATACAGATAAAATGACCATTAATCTTCTAGTTGTGTTAGTGTAGACCTGGGCTAATTAAGATAATGAATTTTAACTCTTGAGAGTGTAAAAATGAAACCAAATGGACCCGCAACTTAGCTGGGGACCACCTGGAACCCTCTCAGGGACCACTGGTGGTCCCCAGACCACCTGTTGAAAACCCCTGCACTATGCTTGAGTGGAAGGGAATATCGCCATTGATCTTGACTTGGGCTAATTCACATGATGAATATTTTAACTGCATGGTTTTAACCAAATGGAAACCAAATGGACCCTTGCGGGTCCATACTAAACACTGACATCAACCATGATATTTAGGTGAAAAAACAGAAAAAACGATAATAATGTGTAATTAATTAAGAGGTTAATGTTAATAAAAGGCAACTCTTTAGCCATAAATCAGAATAGATATACAGTATATCGACATTTTTGCTTTTTTTCCCCCCTCTACGTTGCTTCTACTTTGATGCTGCAGCTGTTTGCCTGCAGACAGACACTTGCTTCGTCCTGCAGACGATCCAGAACGATCCAGTAGATTTGTTGTTGTCAACAATTATTGAAAACAAAAACATTTGTTGGGCTCAATGTGGGGGGGGGGGGGGGGGGGGGTCGTGTGTTTTATCCAATCACAGCACAGCAGTCTCCAGCAGATTGGTAATGAGCCAATAGAGTGGAGGTGGGTGGAGTTAGATTCTGGTTTTTAAAACATGAATGTGTTTCCAAACACAGTGTTTGTGTAACACAGTGGTAGACCTCTATCTCTACTGGGTGAGACTTTGTATGCATTTATTTGTCAACAGTTTGATGCTGCCACCTTTTTTATAGCTAGCTGCAGCTTTTAGGGTTTCCACTTTTACAGAAAGAAAAATAAAACAACTTGATCACAGTAATCAACCACTTAATACTCATAATAATACTCACACCATAACCAGAACAATATAACAAACATATAGAAATGTCATATTCATAACAGTATCATAAATAATGGCTGGTATTCTATTCGTAACTCTTCTCATTGGCTGCATGGCAGCATACCACCAGGCCTGGGCCTGGGCTTACCACATAATTACCCATAATAATTAAAACCAGTCATCAAGAGCTTCAAGTCATGATGAACAAAGCAGGGGAGTACAGTACCATTTTTAATTGGGGGTCAGGTGCAGGCTTTTGGCCTACACACAAGGCCCCAGACCTGATTTGCTGCTATACAGCCAATGAGAAGACTTACACTAGCCAAGGTTCATTCATATTTCACATAGGCTACTAAAGAGACCTGTTCTCAGAGCTCATCACACTGGCCAAATACACTCACTTATTTAAGTGCAAAAACCTAAGTGCATACTTCTCATAAGAACACAGAAGCATTAGTAAACATTAGATTCACCGGGTGACCATTTTTAACTAATTCAGACAGTCATTAAAACACTGCTCACCTTTTCATGTAGAAAGAAAAACACTAACTAAAGATGGCACCTGAGGCATGCCTAGTCCTTTCAACTACGGTGGCCCGTGAGGACCAAAAGGTGAGTTTCTGAATTCACAGGAGGAAAGTCTTTAAACAGCGCCACCTGCTGACCAACAAACAGGCATGCACTACCTTACATTTGAACTAGTGGCTTTTCTAAGCAATTGGGAAAATCTTCTGCGACTTCCTACGGTACACAGGCACAGTAAAATAGCGCCCCCCAAGGGATAAAAATATGAACTCTTTTCACACCCACAAGAGTTAAAATATTCATCATGTGAATTAGCCCAAGTCTACACAACTAGAGAATGTAGAAAACTAGAGGTTCGGCCGGCTCCGCTGTCACTCGCGGTACCACTGTGGTAGCTATCTGGTAGCACCAGAAACAAGTGGTACCACACCACCAGTTCCATGCTGTCACCAGGAGAAGGCAGCAGAGAGCTAACTAATGTTTTAATGTCCTTTATACAGATGGAGGCTCTGAGGGGGCAGCTGGAGGAGGAGGTGGCAGCCAAACGCGCCCTGGCCCACGGCTTGGTGGCGTCGCGACACGACACCCAGTTGCTGCGGGAGACGCTGGAGGAGGAGCAGGAGGCCAGGGAGAGGCTGGAGAACAGGCTGCAGGAGGAGAAGGAGGCCAGGGCCCAGATGGAGCAGAGGTTGGGGCAGGAGAGGGATGCCCGGGCCCAGATGGAGGAGCTCCAGGCGCGTCTAGAGCAGGAGCAGCATGCCAGAGCGGAGCTGCAGCGCGTGGCCTCCAAGGCCAATGGGGAGGCATCGGCCTGGAGGGACAAGTACGAGAGCGCCGCCGCCCAGCGGAGCGAGCAAATCCACCAGGACAAGTGAGTGGAAACCACAGGGGACTGATCAAAGTCCCCCAGATCAGAACTCCCTTTAGTCCGAACCAGTGGCGTAGCCAGAAACTCAATTCAGGGTGGGCATGAGCAATTCAGGGTGGGCATGCTGCATACGTGATGGCCGCAAATTTGCACGTGCAAGAAAAGCTATTTATTGCTATTATTGCCATATTACTGTTATATTTCGGTTTATATAACCTTTACTGTACTAGGTTTATCTTCTTGAATTAATGTCTTGACATGAAATAATAATCCTGTCACCAACACATAGTGTTTTATTTCATTAGCACAATCATTATCAAATAGATTTCAGCTGTTCACTATAGAATCACAGCCATTTATAAATTAGTTACCAATGTGTCTGCTGATCATGACAGATTTTCTTTCAGAATAGACCAGAGTTAACTTTTGAAAAATCCTTGTGAAAGTCCCCCCACAGAAACAAGCGCTATTGTTTTCACAGATATACCTGCCAAATGATAACGATCTGGCAGGTTTACAAACAAAGGGTGAATGAAAGGCACAATTTGCATAATAATAGGTGCTTAGTGCCCGCAAATCACCCATTATACTGTAACTACAGTGAGTCTAGACCTCTCAAGCTCTCTCTAGAGGCTCTCTGGTCTTTGTCCTTTGTTTTCTCAAGTTCTTAGTCAAGTTTTCAATGGGTGGGCCAGCTCTCTATTTAGGTGGGCCGTGGCCCACCCCAGCCCACCCGTAGCTACGCCCCTGGTCCGAACATGCGCTGGAAATCCACTATCAGCTGCGACCTGCTTGATGTGGTTATGGTGAGGATGAAATCCACTATCAGCTGTGACCTGCTTGATGTGGTTATGGTGAGGATGAAATCCACTATCAGTTGTGACCTGCTTGATGTGGTTATGGTGAGGATGAAATCCACTATCAGCTGTGACCTGCTTGATGTGGTGATGGTGGGGATGAAATCCACTATCAGCTGCGACCTGCTTGATGTGGTTATGGTGAGGATGAGGGTTAGAGAAGGGTTTAGGTATGTTTGTAGCAAAACCCTACCCTTCTCCAACCGTAAACCTAATCCGAAACCACCGACCCTCAACCACCTGTGAGGTCTATGAGGTTAGGTTGAGGGCCGGGGGTTTAGGCTTAGGGTTACAGTTGAGAAGGGTAGGGTTTTGTGTCTCGTAAATTCAGAACAATGGGAGGTCGGAATAATGACATGGCACCAAACCACATCCTCAGAGAGCCACTCCAACGTTGACGTGCTCGGCCCTAGTGGTTGTAGTGTGAACTGCAGCCCTAGTGGTTGTAGTGTGAACTGCAGGCAGCCTGTGGATTCATGACTAGTAAACCCTGTGCTCCTGGAGTTGTAACATTGGACACTCATTCATGTGTGCGTTCATGGAGGAAACACTTTTGGGCACCAAAATTTGGTGCCCCAATGCAGAAGTAGACCCTACTTCTGGCAGTCTTCCGGGTTTCAAAACGCCAGGCTCTAGTTAAGCCTCTAAAAATCGCCCTCATGGCCGATTTTCCAGGGAAGATCTTGCCTGGGGCTTCAAATTGCTTAGGAACGCCACTGCCTTAGCCTGGCTCAGCCCTGAATCGGCACCTTAAAAAATACTAGCTTATTTTTTCCCTGTGATTCAAGGACTGGCTTCCCTGGCTTTGGGACCGTTTGTGCCGGTTGGAAATCCAATCCCAGCACCAGATTGGCCAACAGCCCTGTCAATCACTTCGTTTCAAACGTTGCCTGCTTTCTCAATATTATTATGGGTTCATATGAACCAATCACCGTTAAGACTGCTGCTTTGACCACGCCCATCCCAGAAACTGCTGTGGTAGAGAGAGACTTCAGTCTGAATAATGGAGTGAAACATCCTAGAAACTGCTGTGGTAGAGAGGGACTTCAGTCTGAATAATGAAGTGAAACATCCTAGAAACTGCTGTGGTAGAGAGGGACTTCAGTCTGAATAATGAAGTGAAACATCCTAGAAACTGCTGTAGTAGAGAGGGACTTCAGTCTGAATAATGAAGTGAAACATCCTAGAAACTGCTGTGGTAGAGAGGGACTTCAGTCTGAATAATGAAGTGAAACATCCTAGAAACTGCTGTAGTAGAGAGGGACTTCAGTCTGAATAATGAAGTGAAACATCCTAGAAACTGCTGTGGTAGAGAGAGACTTCAGTCTGAATAATGAAGTGAAACATCCTAGAAACTGCTGTAGTAGAGAGGGACTTCAGTCTGAATAATGAAGTGAAACATCCTAGAAACTGCTGTGGTAGAGAGGGACTTCAGTCTGAATAATGAAGTGAAACATCCTAGAAACTGCTGTGGTAGAGAGGGACTTCAGTCTGAATAATGAAGTGAAACATCCTAGAAACTGCTGTAGTAGAGAGGGACTTCAGTCTGAATAATGAAGTGAAACATCCTAAGAAACTGCTGTGGTAGAGAGGGACTTCAGTCTGAATAATGAAGTGAAACATCCTAGAAACTGCTGTGGTAGAGAGGGACTTCAGTCTGAATAATGAAGTGAAACATCCTAGAAACTGCTGTGGTAGAGAGGGACTTCAGTCTGAATAATGAAGTGAAACATCCTAGAAACTGCTGTGGTAGAGAGGGACTTCAGTCTGAATAATGAAGTGAAACATCCTAGAAACTATTGTGGTAGAGAGGGACTTCAGTCTGAATAATGAAGTGAAACATCCTAGAAACTGCTGTAGTAGAGAGGGACTTCAGTCTGAATAATGAAGTGAAACATCCTAGAAACTGCTGTGGTAGAGAGGGACTTCAGTCTGAATAATGAAGTGAAACATCCTAGAAACTGCTGTAGTAGAGAGGGACTTCAGTCTGAATAATGAAGTGAAACATCCTAGAAACTGCTGTAGTAGAGAGGGACTTCAGTCTGAATAATGAAGTGAAACATCCTAGAAACTGCTGTAGTAGAGAGGGACTTCAGTCTGAATAATGAAGTGAAACATCCTAGAACCTGCTGTGGTAGAGAGGGACTTCAGTCTGAATAATGAAGTGAAACATCCTAGAAACTGCTGTAGTAGAGAGGGACTTCAGTCTGAATAATGAAGTGAAACATCCTAGAAACTGCTGTAGTAGAGAGGGGCTTCAGTCTGAATAATGAAGTGAAACATCCTAGAAACTGCTGTAGTAGAGAGGGACTTCAGTCTGAATAATGAAGTGAAACATCCTAGAAACTGCTGTGGTAGAGAGGGACTTCAGTCTGAATAATGAAGTGAAACATCCTAGAAACTGCTGTAGTAGAGAGGGACTTCAGTCTGAATAATGAAGTGAAACATCCTAGAAACTGCTGTGGTAGAGAGGGACTTCAGTCTGAATAATGAAGTGAAACATCCTAGAAACTGCTGTAGTAGAGAGGGACTTCAGTCTGAATAATGAAGTGAAACATCCTAGAAACTGCTGTGGTAGAGAGGGGCTTTAGTCTGAATACTGAAGTGAAACATCCTAGAAACTGCTGTGGTAGAGAGGGGCTTTAGTCTGACGTCAGGCTACCACTGCCTAGTAGTACAGTATGTCTGTATAAACCCATCATGTGTTCCGTCCACCAGGAAGAAGCTGGCCCAGGGTCTCCAACAGGCTGAAGACCAGATGGAGGCTGTGGACTCACGCTGTGTCTCTCTGGAGAAGACCAAACAGAGACTACAGGCTGAGGTGGATCATCTGATGGCTGACGTGGAGAGGAGCAACCAGCTGGCCAACAGCCTGGACAAGAAGCAGAGGAACTTTGACAAGGTTAGTGCCCTGATACACCTAGCAATGTTTTGATCAACATCAACAAGCAACGTCAATTATCAACGTTGACTTTTCACCTTTCTGTAGAAAATGACCAACTTCTGGTTGTCCAGAAAAGTCAGATCTTTAGCGCCCTCTACTGGTCAACATTTTGGAATCCTCCAATCACAGCCCTCCTGGGCGTCACCTGATCCTTTCTCTCAGACTGAAACCATGGCTGCTGCTGCTTCACTGCTGTGGACAAAAACAAGGATTTTGTAACTTTTATTCCGCTAAATGAACATTTTCAGTTGGGTGGCAGTTGGGTGAAAATGATTCAATGCAAGCTAAGGTTTCTTTTTTCCCCCCTGAGAGTGTACAAATGGAACCAAATGGAACTAAATGGACCCGCTAGGGTCCATTTGGTTCACATTTGTACACTCTCAGGAAAAAAAAGAAAATGGGTGGAATTCCCCTTTTAATGGGAGGTGTTGCCTGTTGCCATGTGTCTCATCATGTTGCCTGTTGATGTTGACATTGCTAGTTGATATTGATCAAAATATTGCCAGTGTATCAGGGCCGTTAGTGTAGTCCTCTGGCCAGATGGTAAATGTTTATGTTATAAATGTTGAGGAGGGTCCTGGGTCCCCCCCCCCCCTGCCAGCATGTAGGAATAACTGCCAGATGAGTACAGCTAGCAATGTTTTGATCAATATCAACAAGCAACATCAATTATCAACGTTGACTTTTCACTTCTCTATAGAAAATGATCAACTTCTGGTTGTTCAGTAAAAGTCAGATCATTAGCGCCCTCTACTGGTCAACATTTCAGAATCCTCCAATCACAGCCCTCCTTGGCGTCACGTGATCCTTTCTCCCAGACTCCCACAGATAAACCTTTCTGAAACCAACATGGCTGCTGCTGCTGCTGCCTCACTGGACACAACATTATATAACGTTTATTTAGTCTGCTAAGTGAACATTTGGTTCAAAACGATTCAATATAGACTAAAACAAATTGTAAAAACTATTTGAATTATTATTACTTTTTTATCATTACTATAGATAATAGATGTAAATAAATACACAGCTTGATGACATCATCAAGTTGTGTCAAATTTGGTTCCGTGTTGTTTAAATCATAAACCAGTGGTTGGAACCACTATTTACATGTGACTTTAAAGACAAAAAGGAAGAAAAAAAGAAAACAAGTCAAATGTTGCTTATAATGAGCAGACATGGCAACACTGCCTGAACATGTCCAGTTTGGGGTTCAGAATGGAGCTCTAGAAAACTGACACGTAGGTCTAGCGACTATAGTGCTAAAGTACTGATTTAAAACCATAACATGGTGTTCAGTGAACCTTCTGAACCTTCTGATGGTCTCCAGGATGGTGTTAAGTGAACCTTCTGAACCTTCTGATGGTCTCCAGGTGGTGTCTGAGTGGAAGCAGAAGTTCTTGGAGGCTCAGGCGGAGCTGGAGGTCTGCCAGAAGGAGCTCCGCTCTGTCAGCTCTGAGCTCTGCAAGACCAAGACCCTCTATGAAGACGCTCTGGAGCAGAGAGACGCCGTGAAGAGAGACAACAAGAAGCTACAGTGTAGGTACCACTAGAGCTACAGCGTAGGTACCACTAGAGCTCTAGAAGCTACAGCGTAGGTACCACTAGAGCTCTAGAAGCTACAGCGTAGGTACCACTAGAGCTACAGCGTAGGTACCACTAGAGCTCTAGAAGCTACAGCGTAGGTACCACTAGAGCTGTGGACCAGAAGCTACAGCGTAGGTACCACTAGAGCTCTAGAAGCTACAGCGTAGGTACCACTAGAGCTGTGGACCAGAAGCTACAGCGTAGGTACCACTAGAGCTCTAGAAGCTACAGCGTAGGTACCACTAGAGCTGTGGACCAGAAGCTACAGCGTAGGTACCACTAGAGCTCTAGAAGCTACAGCGTAGGTACCACTAGAGCTGTGGACCAGAAGCTACAGCGTAGGTACCACTAGAGCTCTATAGACCAGAAGCTACAGCGTAGGTACCACTAGAGCTGTGGACCAGAAGCTACAGCGTAGGTACCACTAGAGCTGACCAGAAGCTACAGCGTAGGTACCACTAGAGCTGTGGACCAGAAGCTACAGCGTAGGTACCACTAGAGCTCTAGACCAGAGAGAGAAGGTTCCACCAAGAGGACTTTCCCAGAAGACCAGTGGAGACCCAAGAGGCTCAATCTATGACTATGAATATCTATAGTCAATTCAATATTCAATTCTCCATACACCCAGATGGTGTATCAGTGAATTGAACTATTGTCCTGAAGTCCTAAACATTGCATAATTCCATAAATCTGTTTATTTTTTTTTTCTCTTGACGTAGTTGAGATTGGAGATCTGTCGGAGCAGAACGGTGAGACTGGGAAGAGCCTCCATGAGATGGAGAGAACCCTGAAGAGCCTTCAGACTGAGAACGGACAGCTAGTGACCGCTCTGGAGGAAGCAGAGGTATATATAGACCTTAGAACGTTCAGTTAGTGACCTCTGGAGGAACAGAGGTATGTATAGACCTTAGAACGGACAGTTAGTGACCGCTCTGATAAAACAGAGGTATGTATAGACCTTAGAACGTTCAGTTAGTGATGTTCTGGAGGAGGCAGAGGTATGTATAGACCTTAGAACGTTTAGTTAGTGGCCGCTCTGATAAAACAGAGGTATGTATAGACCTTAGAACGTTCAGTTCGTAACCGCTGGAGGAAAAGAGGTATGTATAGACCTTAGAACGTTCAGGCAAAATCATCATTTGGCTGACGAAGACCTTAGGGTCGAAATGTTGCAGTGCATTGTTGCCTGAATTAAATAAAAGTGTGTTTTTTGGAGCATAGAAACATTATGCAGGTGTTTCTTCCGTTTCCTAAAAAAAAAAGTGGCCACCCTACCGGGAGAGCCTAAGATCACTTATCATACTGGTTCTAGGATAGTCTAGATTATGAGGAGTCTTGTCTGGTCCTAGTTATATATATCTATGGTTTCAGGCCACTCTGGTGACTGGTCCTAATATATATATATATATATATATATATATATATATATATATATATATATATATATATATATATATATATATATATATATATATATATATATATATATAGTTTCAGGCTACTCTAGAACATGAGGAGTCCAGTCTGGATCTAGTTATATATATATCTATGGTTTCAGGCTACTCTAGAACATGAGGAGTCTCGTCTGGTTCTAGTTATATATATATCTATGGTTTCAGGCTACTCTAGAACATGAGGAGTCTCGTCTGGTTCTATAGTTCTAGTTATATATATATATCTATGGTTTCAGGCTACTCTAGAACATGAGGAGTCTCGTCTGGTCCTATAGTTCTAGTTATATATATATCTATGGTTTCAGGCTACTCTAGAACATGAGGAGTCTCGTCTGGTTCGCGCAGAGCTGGAGCTGAAGCAGCTGAAGGAGCAGGTGGACAGGAAGCTGATGGAGAAGGAGGAGGAGCTGCAGCAGATCAGGAGGAACTCCCAGAGCCTGGTGGACACCATGCAGAACCAGCTAGATGCTGAGGTCAGGTCCAGGTCCGACGCTCTGAGGACCAAGAAGAACCTGGAGGAGAACCTGAGCCACCTGAAGGTCCAGCTGGAGCAGGCCAAGAGGCAGGCTGAGGAGGTCCACAAGGAACTCAGGCTGGTCCAGGGACAGCTCAAGGTAGTGGTCTTAGAAAGAACTCAGGCTGGTCCAGGGACAGCTCAAGGTAGTGGTCTTAGAGAGAACTCAGGCTGGTCCAGGGACAGCTCAAGGTAGTGGTCTTATTAAGAACTCAGGCTGGTCCAGGGACAGCTCAAGGTAGTGGTCTTAGAGAGAACTCAGGCTGGTCCAGGGACAGCTCAAGGTAGTGGTCTTAGAGAGAACTCAGGCTGGTCCAGGGACAGCTCAAGGTAGTGGTCTTAGAAAGAACTCAGGCTGGTCCAGGGAAAGCTCAAGGTAGTGGTCTTAGAGAGAACTCAGGCTGGTCCAGGGACAGCTCAAGGTAGTGGTCTTAGAGAGAACTCAGGCTGGTCCAGGGACAGCTCAAGGTAGTGGTCATAGTGGTCATTAGAAAGAACTCAGGCTGGTCCAGGGACAGCTCAAGGTAGTGGTCTTATTAAGAACTCAGGCTGGTCCAGGGACAGCTCAAGGTAGTGGTCTTATTAAGAACTCAGGCTGGTCCAGGGACAGCTCAAGGTAGTGGTCTTAGAGAGAACTCAGGCTGGTCCAGGGACAGCTCAAGGTAGTGGTCTTAGAGAGAACTCAGGCTGGTCCAGGGACAGCTCAAGGTAGTGGTCATAGTGGTCATTAGAAAGAACTCAGGCTGGTCCAGGGACAGCTCAAGGTAGTGGTCTTATTAAGAACTCAGGCTGGTCCAGGGACAGCTCAAGGTAGTGGTCTTAAGAACTCAGGCTGGTCCAGGGACAGCTCAAGGTAGTGGTCTTAAGAACTCAGGCTGGTCCAGGGACAGCTCAAGGTAGTGGTCTTAGAGAGAACTCAGGCTGGTCCAGGGACAGCTCAAGGTAGTGGTCATAGTGGTCATTAGAAAGAACTCAGGGTGGTCCAGGGACAGCTCAAGGTAGTGGTCTTATTAAGAACTCAGGCTGGTCCAGGGACAGCTCAAGGTAGTGGTCTTAGAGAGAACTCAGGCTGGTCCAGGGACAGCTCAAGGTAGTGGTCTTAGAGAGAACTCAGGCTGGTCCAGGGACAGCTCAAGGTAGTGGTCTTAGAGAGAACTCAGGCTGGTCCAGGGACAACTCAAGGTAGTGGTCTTAGAGAGAACTCAGGCTGGTCCAGGGACAGCTCAAGGTAGTGGTCATAGTGGTCATTGAAAGAACTCAGGCTGGTCCAGGGACAGCTCAAGGTAGTGGTCTTAAGAACTCAGGCTGGTCCAGGGACAGCTCAAGGTAGTGGTCTTATTAAGAACTCAGGCTGGTCCAGGGACAGCTCAAGGTAGTGGTCTTAGAAAGAACTCAGGCTGGTCCAGGGACAGCTCAAGGTAGTGGTCTTATTAAGAACTCAGGCTGGTCCAGGGACAGCTCAAGGTAGTGGTCTTATTAAGAACTCAGGCTGGTCCAGGGACAGCTCAAGGTAGTGGTCTTATTAAGAACTCAGGCTGGTCCAGGGACAGCTCAAGGTAGTGGTCTTATTAAGAAC
Organism: Benthosema pterotum; assembly: GCA_039105355.1. Lineage (NCBI taxonomy): Eukaryota > Metazoa > Chordata > Actinopteri > Myctophiformes > Myctophidae > Benthosema > Benthosema pterotum. The sequence goes on along the minus strand of CM076976.1, from coordinate 54,076,812 downwards.
TCAGGCTGGTCCAGGGACAGCTCAAGGTAGTGGTCTTAAGAACTCAGGGTGGTCCAGGGACAGCTCAAGGTAGTGGTCTTATTAAGAACTCAGGCTGGTCCAGGGACAGCTCAAGGTAGTGGTCTTAGAAAGAACTCAGGCTGGTCCAGGGACAGCTCAAGGTAGTGGTCTTATTAAGAACTCAGGCTGGTCCAGGGACAGCTCAAGGTAGTGGTCTTAGAGAGAACTCAGGCTGGTCCAGGGACAGCTCAAGGTAGTGGTCTTATTAAGAACTCAGGCTGGTCCAGGGACAGCTCAAGGTAGTGGTCTTAAGAACTCAGGCTGGTCCAGGGACAGCTCAAGGTAGTGGTCTTAAGAACTCAGGCTGGTCCAGGGACAGCTCAAGGTAGTGGTCTTAGAAAGAACTCAGGCTGGTCCAGGGACAGCTCAAGGTAGTGGTCTTAGAGAGAACTCAGGCTGGTCCAGGGACAGCTCAAGGTAGTGGTCTTAGAGAGAACTCAGGCTGGTCCAGGGACAGCTCAAGGTAGTGGTCATAGTGGTCATTAGAAAGAACTCAGGCTGGTCCAGGGACAGCTCAAGGTAGTGGTCTTAAGAACTCAGGCTGGTCCAGGGACAGCTCAAGGTAGTGGTCTTAGAAAGAACTCAGGCTGGTCCAGGGACAGCTCAAGGTAGTGGTCTTAAGAACTCAGGCTGGTCCAGGGACAGCTCAAGGTAGTGGTCTTAGAGAGAACTCAGGCTGGTCCAGGGACAGCTCAAGGTAGTGGTCTTAGAGAGAACTCAGGCTGGTCCAGGGACAGCTCAAGGTAGTGGTCTTAGAGAGAACTCAGGCTGGTCCAGGGACAGCTCAAGGTAGTGGTCTTATTAAGAACTCAGGCTGGTCCAGGGACAGCTCAAGGTAGTGGTCTTAGAGAGAACTCAGGCTGGTCCAGGGACAGCTCAAGGTAGTGGTCTTATTAAGAACTCAGGCTGGTCCAGGGACAGCTCAAGGTAGTGGTCTTAGAAAGAACTCAGGCTGGTCCAGGGACAGCTCAAGGTAGTGGTCTTAAGAACTCAGGGTGGTCCAGGGACAGCTCAAGGTAGTGGTCTTAGAAAGAACTCAGGCTGGTCCAGGGACAGCTCAAGGTAGTGGTCTTAGAGAGAACTCAGGCTGGTCCAGGGACAGCTCAAGGTAGTGGTCATAGTGGTCATTAGAAAGAACTCAGGGTGGTCCATGGACAACTCAAGGTAGTGGTCATAGTGGTCATTAGAAAGAACTCAGGGTGGTCCATGGACAACTCAAGGTTGCAGGTGGGTGATAAAAATGGGTTGCAAAATCGTGGGGCCTAAAAATGAATATTAATTAAAACGAAAATCAAACACCTGATGACAAGTCTACTAACTGGTCAACAATTAGGACCTTTAGGGCCCTGATACACCTAGCAATGTTTTGAGCAACATCAACAAGCAACGTCAACATTGACTTTTCAGCTTTGTATAGAAAATAATCAACTCCTGGTTGTTCAGAAAAGTGAGATCATTAGCGCCCTCTACTGGTCAACATTTCAGAATCCTCCAATCACAGCCCTCCTTGGCGTCACCTGATCCTTTCTCTGAAACCATGGCTGCTGCTGCTGCTTCACGGCGGTGGACAAAAACAAGCATTTTGTAACTTTTATTTCGCTAAATGAACATTTTGAGTTGGGTGGCAGTTGGGTGAAAATGATTCAATGCAAACTAAGGCTTCTTTTTTCTGAGAGTGTACAAATGGAACCAAATGGACCCGCTAGGGTCCATTTGGTTCACATTTGCACACTCTCAGGAAAAAATGAAAATGGGTGGAATTCTCCTTTTAATGGGAGGTGTTGCCTGTTGCCATGTGTCTCATCATGTTGCCTGTTGCCATGTGTCTCATCATGTTGCCTGTTGCCATGTGTCTCATCATGTTGTCCATTGATGTTGACATTGCTTGTTGATTTTGATCAAAACATTGCTAGGTGTATCAGGGACCTTATTCTTTGACCTTCTCTGTCAGGAATCCCAGCACCAGTTGGACGGGTCTCTGCAGGCTGAGAACGATCACAAGGAACAGGCCTTCACAGCAGAACGTTCCAACAACCTGCTGATGTCTGAGGTAGAGGAGCTAAGATCTGCTCTGGAGCAGAACATCAGCCACCGCAAGAGCAGCGAGAAGGAGCTGAACGAGGCCAAGGAACAACTGGGAGAACTGCAGGCCCAGGTCAGGAGAAGAGCTCTGTATCTGCATGGTGATCATACACCCCAGGGGTGATCATACACCCCCAGGGGTGATCATACACCCCCAGGGGTGATCAGACACCCCCAGAGGTGATCATACACCCCCAGAGGTGATCATACACCCCCAGAGGTGATCATACACCCCCAGAGGTGATCATACACCCCAGGGGTGGTCAGACACCCCCAGAGGTGATCATACACCCCCAGAGGTGATCATACACCCCAGAGGTGATCATACACCCCCAGAGGTGATCATACACCCCCAGAGGTGATCATACACCCCCAGAGGTGATCATACACCCCAGGGGTGGTCAGACACCCCCAGAGGTGATCATACACCCCCAGAGGTGATCATACACCCCCAGAGGTGATCATACACCCCCAGAGGTGATCATACTGTATACCCCAGGGGTGGTCAGACACCCCCAGAGGTGATCATACACCCCAGGGGTGATCATACACCCCCAGAGGTGATCATACACCCCGGGGGTGATCATACACCCCCAGAGTTGATCATACACCCCGGGGGTGATCATACACCCCCAGAGGTGATCATACACCCCCAGAGGTGATCATACACCCCAGGGGTGATCATACACCCCCAGAGGTGATCATACACCCCGGGGGTGATCATACACCCCCAGAGTTGATCATACACCCCAGGGGTGGGCAATTATTTTTCCCAAGAGGGAAAAAATGAGATCCATAAAATATTGTGGAGAAGCCAAGACTAAAGGCTGAACTAAAGTTTGCGTAATATTAATTTAATTTCAAGATAAAAGTAAGAGTAAGAACAACCATTTTAACAGCAGGGCCCTCTATATAGATTCAGTATTCAGTATTCAGTATATATACCCAAAACTAAACATTTCTTTTGTTTTTGTTCACAATTCCAGGTTGGATTTCACAAACAAAAAAAGGCAAACGTGCAGATCAAAAATGACAATTCTTTTACATTATTTGATTGTGTTGACTTTGGGGCTAATTCAGATGATGAATATTTTAACTCTTGAGTTGACTGTAAAAATGGAGCCAAAGGTCCATTTGGTTTCATTTTTATGCTCTCAAAGAGTTACATCTGGTTATCCAACTTTACATATTTAACTGGAACTCTTTCCACTGGTGGTCCCCGGACCACTGGTTGAAAACCACAATGGTAACCTTTCACAGGCTGTGAACTGTAGACTGTATCTGGTGGATTATTAACTGTCTTTCCTCTGCTCTAGAATTCGATCCTTCTGAACATCAAGAAGCAGAGTGAAGCTGAGCTGGTGCAGGTCCACTCTGAGGTGGAGGAAATCATCCAGGAGTTCAGGAGTTTAGAGGAGAGAGCCAAGAAGGCCACCATGGATGTAAGCACAATTAATCTACAATACTAACTGTACATCATCTTATAAATATCTACACATCCACATAGTCCATGTTTTATATTGCTGCCAATGGTTTTAAAAGTACACCTCTGTCTATTAGGAACCGCTAACCAAGTGGTAGGACGTGTAAATGTGTTTTTAACCTGTTAATCTCCTGGTGACAGCATGGAACTTTCTGGTACCACATTCCTGCAGTTACCATTTCATTGCCATGGTGGTACCACCATGGTGGTACCACCACTGACAATCTCAACATTACCACTGTATATTGTATCTCCCAGGCTTCCATGATATGAACATGTCTACCTCATCTCCTGTATCTCCCAGGCTTCCATGATGGCTGAGGAGCTACAGAAGGAGCAGGACGTCTCTGCTCACATGGAGAGGATGAACAGCAGTCTGGAGGTCAGGGTGAAAGAGCTCCAGCATGGACTCCACCAGGCTGAGAAGATCAGCAAGAAGAACATCCACAAGATGGAGATCAGGGTAATGGAGATGTGCATGGTCTTCAACCAGTGGACCACCAGCAGTGGTCCCTGGGAGGATTCCAGGTGGTCCCCAGGCTAAATGAGGGAAATGGTTACCAACTGTAGGTCTGTAACTCTTGAGATCATAAAATAACAATTCAATTATATTTAAACATCTGAATGACTTGATTTTCAAGAATCTACTTTAGAAAATGTAACATTTTGCCTGTTTATCTCTATACTAAATTGTGGACAAAAAACTTGAAAATCCTTAGTTTTGATTCCGAGAGACACCAAATGGAAAAAACAGGCAAAACTGAAATGAATGTCATAAAACACCATATTATACAGTATCAGTATTAATATAATGACATTATAATAATAGGAGTAGCATGCCAAATGTTGGAATAATAATTAAAATAATTAAATTAAATTATAATTTTTTAAAAAAGTGCCTAGATGATAAAATCTCTTCTTTCTCAGATCCATGAGCTTGAAGCTGATCTGGAGAAAGAAGGAAGTCGCTCTGCTGACGCCATGAAGGGAATCCGCAAGTGTGAGAGGAGAGTGAAGGATCTGTCCAATCAGGTATGAGGAGAGTGAAGGATCTGTCCAATCAGGTATGAGGAGAGTGAAGGATCTGTCCAATCAGGTATGAGGAGAGTGAAGGATCTGTCCTATCAGGTATGAGGAGTCTCTCCAGGGGCGGATTGGGGGGGGCAGGAGAAAATGGTATGGGCGCGGCTTCATATCCCGTCCTGAAGTTCCAGGAAGTTCCAGGACTTTTATTAGTCAAGTAAAGCATCAATAATAACATCAGTTGTTGTTGAAGTTGCAACAGACACACAGCATGCATAAAGCTAAAGGTCTGACTCAGAGAGTTTTCTGTTTTCAATGATGAAATGCTGTTGGTTTAGTGGTGACACAGCTGTAGTTAGTTAGTAGCAGTAGTAGTGTTTCACATCATTTTAGATAGAAGCACTTTAATTTGAAATATCTTGGGTTGTTTTGCATGGCATCATGTTTTGTGGGGCAGGCTGGGCATTTAGGGGGGCATTGCCCCCCCCCATGCCCATGCCTAGATCCGCCCCTGAGTCTCTCATCATCATAATCAGAGCGAATGGACACTAACACACAAGTCAAGTAGCTCTTCTCTTCTAAAAGGAAGACGTTTGTCTGTTCTATTTCAGTCTGAAGAGGATCAGAAGAAGGTGAGCAGACTGCAGGATCTGGTGGACAAACTGCAGGGGAAAGTGAAGATCTACAAGCAGCAGGCAGAGGAGGCTGTGAGTAAACATTCAGTATATAGATCTACAATAGATCTACAAGCAGGGGGCAGGGGAGGCTGTAAGTAAACATTCAGTATATAGATCTACAAGCAGAGGAGGCTGTAAGTAAACATTCAGTATATAGATCTACAAGCAGAGGAGGCTGTAAGTAAACATTCAGTATATAGATCTACAAGCAGAGGAGGCTGTAAGTAAACATTCAGTATATAGATCTACAAGCAGAGGAGGCTGTGAGTAAACATTTAGTATATAGATCTACAAGCAGCAGGCAGAGGAGGCTGTAAGTAAACATTCAGTATATACCTGTAGATCTACAAGCAGCAGGCAGAGGAGGCTGTAAGTAAACATTCAGTATATACCTGTAGATCTACAAGCAGCAGGCAGAGGAGGCTGTAAGTAAACAAACAATAATTACTACTGGATAAACTCACCAGACACTTAAAGGTCTACTAGGTAACTTAACTGGTGGTTACTGACGATCCTGCAGTTTGTAGATCCAGTCCAACATTTCCCACCTTCCCTAAACATGAAACCAAATGGACCATTTGGTTTCATGTTTACGCTCTCAAACAGTTACATCTGGTTAACCAACTTGGGACCACCTGGAACCCTCTCAAGGACCACTGGTGGTCCCTGGACCACTGGTTGAAAACCACTGATATAATGTGTTATGTTCCAGGAGCAATAATGGAGTGTAATAATGTGTTATAATGCATTATAATGTGTTATAATGTGTATTTACAGGAACAACAGGCAGACTGTCATCTCTCTGTGTGTTATAATGTGTTATAATGTTTTTATAATGTGTTATAATGTGTTATAATGCATTATAATGTGTTATAATGTGTATTTACAGGAACAACAGGCAGACCTCCATCTCTCTGTGTGTAATAATGTTTTATAATGTTTTATAATGTGTTATAATGTGTTATAATGTGTTATAATGTTTTATAATGTGTTATAATGTGTTATAATGTGTTATAATGTTTTATAATGTGTTATAATGTGTTATAATGTGTTATAATGTGTTATAATGTGTTATAATGTGTTATAATGTGTATTTACAGGAACAACAGGCAGACCTCCATCTCTCTGTGTGTAATAATGTGTTATAATGTTTTTATAATGTGTTATAATGTGTTATAATGTGTTATAATGTGTTATAATGTTTTTATAATGTTTTTATAATGTGTTATAATGTGTTATAATGTGTTATAATGTGTTATAATGTGTTATAATGTGTTATAATGTTTTTATAATGTGTTATAATGTGTTATAATGTGTTATAATGTTTTTATAATGTTTTTATAATGTGTTATAATGTGTTATAATGTGTTATAATGTGTTATAATGTGTTATAATGTTTTTATAATGTGTTATAATGTGTTATAATGTGTTATAATGTTTTTATAATGTGTTATAATGTGTTATAATGTGTTATAATGTGTTATAATGTGTTATAATGTGTTATAATGTGTATTTACAGGAGCAACAGGCAGACTGTCATCTCTCTGTGTGTAATAATGTGTTATAATGTTTTTATAATGTGTTATAATGTGTTATAATGTGTTATAATGTGTATTTACAGGAACAACAGGCAGACCTCCATCTCTCTGTGTGTAATAATGTGTTATAATGTGTTATAATGTGTTATAATGTGTTATAATGTGTTATAATGTGTTATAATGTGTTATAATGTGTATTTACAGGAGCAACAGGCAGACCTCCATCTCTCTGTGTGTAATAATGTGTTATAATGTTTTTATAATGTGTTATAATGTGTTATAATGTGTTATAATGTGTTATAATGTGTTATAATGTGTTATAATGTGTTATAATGCGTTATAATGTGTATTTACAGGAACAACAGGCAGACTGTCATCTCTCTGTGTGTAATAATGTGTTATAATGTGTTATAATGTGTTATAATGTGTTATAATGTGTTAAAATGTTTTATAATGTGTTATAATGTGTATTTACAGGAACAGCAGGCAGACCTCCATCTCTCTGTGTGTAATAATGTTTTATAATGTGTTATAATGTGTTATAATGTGTTATAATGTGTTATAATGTGTTATAACCTGTTATAATGTGTTATAATGTGTTATAATGTGTTATAATGTGTATTTACAGGAACAACAGGCAGACCTCCATCTCTCTCGGTTCAGGAAGGCTCACCAGGAGCTGCAGGAGGTTCAGGAACGAGCTGACATGGCTGAGGCCCAACTCAACAAGATCAGAACCAAGTAGGAGCTGAAGAGGTATTTATACAACCAAACCTCTTCAATAGGACCTCTAGAGGTATTTATACAACCAAACCTCTTCAATAGGACCTCTAGAGGTATTTATACAACCAAACCTCTTCAATAGGACCTCTAGAGGTATTTATACAACCAAACCTCTTCAATAGGACCTCTAGAGGTATTTATACAACCAAACCTCTTCAATAGGACCTCTAGAGGTATTTATACAACCAAACCTCTTCAATAGGACCTCTAGAGGTATTTATACAACCAAACCTCTTCAATAGGACCTCTAGAGGTATTTATACAACCAAACCTCTTCAATAGGACCTCTAGAGGTATTTATACAACCAAACCTCTTCAATAGGACCTCTAGAGGTATTTATACAACCAAACCTCTTCAATAGGACCTCTAGAGGTATTTATACAACCAAACCTTTTCAATAGGACCTCTAGAGGTATTTATACAACCAAACCTCTTCAATAGGACCTCTAGAGGTATTTATACAACCAAACCTCTTCAATAGGACCTCTAGAGGTATTTATACAACCAAACCTCTTCAATAGGACCTCTAGAGGTATTTATACAACCAAACCTCTTCAATAGGACCTCTAGAGGTATTTATACAACCAAACCTCTTCAATAGGACCTCTAGAGGTATTTATACAACCAAACCTCTTCAATAGGACCTCTAGAGGTATTTATACAACCAAACCTCTTCAATAGGACCTCTAGAGGTATTTATACAACCAAAGTAATAATGTTTTATAATGTTTTATAATGTGTTATAATGTGTTATAATGTGTTAATGTTTTATAATGTGTTATAATGTGTTATAATGTGTAATAATGTTTTTATAATGTGTTATAATGTGTTATAATGTGTTATAATGTGTTATAATGTGTTATAATGTGTTATAATGTGTTATAATGTGTATTTACAGGAGCAGCAGGCAGACCTCCATCTCTCTGTGTGTAATAATGTGTTATAATGTTTTTATAATGTGTTATAATGTGTTATAATGTGTTATAATGTGTTATAATGTTTTTATAATGTGTTATAATGTGTTATAATGTGTTAATGTGTTATAATGTGTTATAATGTGTTATAATGTTTTTATAATGTGTTATAATGTGTTATAATGTGTTATAATGTTTTTATAATGTGTTATAATGTGTTATAATGTGTTATAATGTGTTATAATGTGTTATAATGTGTTATAATGTGTATTTACAGGAGCAACAGGCAGACTGTCATCTCTCTGTGTGTAATAATGTGTTATAATGTTTTTATAATGTGTTATAATGTGTTATAATGTGTTATAATGTGTTATAATGTGTTATAATGTGTTATAATGTGTATTTACAGGAACAACAGGCAGACCTCCATCTCTCTGTGTGTAATAATGTGTTATAATGTGTTATAATGTGTTATAATGTGTTATAATGTGTTATAATGTGTTATAATGTGTTATAATGCATTATAATGTGTTATAATGTGTATTTACAGGAACAACAGGCAGACTGTCATCTCTCTGTGTGTTATAATGTGTTATAATGTGTTATAATGTGTTATAATGCATTATAATGTGTATTTACAGGAACAACAGGCAGACCTCCATCTCTCTCGGTTCAGGAAGGCTCACCAGGAGCTGCAGGAGGTTCAGGAACGAGCTGACATGGCTGAGGCCCAACTCAACAAGATCAGAACCAAGTAGGAGCTGAAGAGGTATTTATACAACCAAACCTCTTCAATAGGACCTCTAGAGGTATTTATACAACCAAACCTCTTCAATAGGACCTCTAGAGGTATTTATACAACCAAACCTCTTCAATAGGACCTCTAGAGGTATTTATACAACCAAACCTCTTCAATAGGACCTCTAGAGGTATTTATACAACCAAACCTCTTCAATAGGACCTCTAGAGGTATTTATACAACCAAACCTCTTCAATAGGACCTCTAGAGGTATTTATACAACCAAACCTCTTCAATAGGACCTCTAGAGGTATTTATACAACCAAACCTCTTCAATAGGACCTCTAGAGGTATTTATACAACCAAACCTCTTCAATAGGACCTCTAGAGGTATTTATACAACCAAACCTCTTCAATAGGACCTCTAGAGGTATTTATACAACCAAACCTCTTCAATAGGACCTCTAGAGGTATTTATACAACCAAACCTCTTCAATAGGACCTCTAGAGGTATTTATACAACCAAACCTCTTCAATAGGACCTCTAGAGGTATTTATACAACCAAACCTCTTCAATAGGACCTCTAGAGGTATTTATACAACCAAACCTTTTCAATAGGACCTCTAGAGGTATTTATACAACCAAACCTCTTCAATAGGACCTCTAGAGGTATTTATACAACCAAACCTCTTCAATAGGACCTCTAGAGGTATTTATACAACCAAACCTCTTCAATAGGACCTCTAGAGGTATTTATACAACCAAACCTCTTCAATAGGACCTCTAGAGGTATTTATACAACCAAACCTCTTCAATAGGACCTCTAGAGGTATTTATACAACCAAACCTCTTCAATAGGACCTCTAGAGGTATTTATACAACCAAACCTTTTCAATAGGACCTCTAGAGGTATTTATACAACCAAACCTCTTCAATAAGACCTCTAGAGGTATTTATACAACCAAACCTCTTCAATAGGACCTCTAGAGGTATTTATACAACCAAACCTCTTCAATAGGACCTCTAGAGGTATTTATACAACCAAACCTCTTCAATAGGACCTCTAGAGGTATTTATACAACCAAACCTCTTCAATAGGACCTCTAGAGGTATTTATACAACCAAACCTCTTCAATAGGACCTCTAGAGGTATTTATACAACCAAACCTCTTCAATAGGACCTCTAGAGGTATTTATTAAGGCCGGGACTTTAGCGCGTTAATTGAGACTAATTAATTACAGAAAATATAGCGCGTTATAAAAAATAACGCATTTATTCGCACCTTTTCTTTATCCACCATTGGAACGGAACGTTTGTCACTGATGGCCCATTCACACCATTGAAGTGGAACGTTTCTCTTTGTATCACCGTTTCACACCTACCCAATATGCTAACGCACACGGAAGCGGCAGTCCACCCGGAGTCACGACATTGAGGAGTCAGAAACTGAGCGCTTGAGCGCTGTTCAAATGGCCTGAATAGGGACAAACTGCAGTTGAAGTCAATGTAGAAGAATCGCCATTGGTCTACTAGCTCTATGGAGTAAACGTAACTCAGTCTATACTCTAAAGCTCCGTCTGCCTCGTCGTCCTCTTCCCCCGCAGCAAAAACAAAACAAAACAACTCACAACATGAACGACAAACCAGATGAGCAAGCATTACTCGGCCCCGTCGATGGCAAATTTAGATTTAAGCAAAGAACGGATGGAAGCGTGGACAAAAAGGCAGTTTGTGCAACAAAGAATGTGCATACCATCGCAGCAGTTCGAGCCTCAAATCACATCCAACATGTTGGAGCTAGTGTTACTGTCCCCGTTTCGTAGAAATCTATGTAGAAGAGCCACCATTGGACTAACCCCGTGAAGAGAAGGGAGCTTGGGTAAGTCTTTCTGCATTCTGGCTAGTACCAGAGCGACGTTGAGGTGTCCGACATTCAATGGCTTGAATAGGGACAAACTGGAGTTGGCGACCGGCGCTCATCAGTGCAGCTGGAGTCGAGTTCATATTGGCTGTGTGTGTGTGTGTGTGTGTGTGTGTGTGTGTGTGTGTGTGTGTGTGTGTGTGTGTGTGTGTGTGTGTGTGTGTGTGTGTGTGTGTGTGTGTGTGTGTGTGCTCAGATGATCAACTGACGTGGGCTCACTTCACTGTGTTTATCTGACGCTAAATTGCATGATAATAATGACTGCTAAATGTACGCAAATGTATGCTCCAGAACAATCAGCACTGTGTGTGTGGCACTGCCTTTCTTACCAGCTAGTCTTCCAAGTACCAGTATTTTATTTATTTTGCCCCAGAGTCAATTATTGTACTGGACTGACTGAGAAATGCTAACGTTTGTACTTGAATTTGGTAAATAAGAAGAAGAAAAAAAGAAAAGAGGAAAGCTTTGGAATTGGGGAATCTTTTTGAATCGAGAATTTAAAAAAAATCTAGAAATCTAGTTTTTGGATCGAATCGTGACCCAGAAAATTGATACTGAATTGTATCACCCACAGATTCACAGGCCTAGTATTCAGTTCATTGCTTCACTCATTCAGTTCATTGCTTCACTCATAATATAATAATAATAAATTCAGTTCAAAAATGTGCTTTCTCACTTTTCTCAGGTAAATAATAATATGCGATTAAAATGAGATTAATTGAGATTAATTAATTATTGAGCCTCTAATTAATTAGATCAAAAATTTTAATCGAGTCCCACCCCTAGTATTTATACAACCAAACATCGTCAATAGGACCTCTAGAGGTATTTATACAACCAAACCTTTTCAATAGGACCTCTAGAGGTATTTATACAACCAAACCTCTTCAATAGGACCTCTAGAGGTATTTATACAACCAAACCTCTTCAATAGGACCTCTAGAGGTATTTATACAACCAAACCTCTTCAATAGGACCTCTAGAGGTATTTATACAACCAAACCTCTTCAATAGGACCTCTAGAGGTATTTATACAACCAAACCTCTTCAATAGGACCTCTAGAGGTATTTATACAACCAAACCTCTTCAATAGGACCTCTAGAGGTATTTATACAACCAAACCTCTTCATGTCACACCGTTTGATGGGATTTAGTCTCTCAAAACTTCAATTCTTCTACATTCTCTAATCACGTAGACTTCTTGTAAATTAAGTAACGCAAGTGTTTAAAATAATATAACATGATAGCGTAAAATCAAACAACCTTATGGGTCCATGTGGTTGATACCAACATTACTCCGTCATGTACCACCTGGGGACCACCTGGGGACCACCTGGGGACCACTTGGGGACCACTTGGGGACCACCTGGGGACCACTTGGGGACCACTTGGGGACCACCTGGCTGTTGTTTGTTGACTTTCACTTTTCAGTCAGTTGCTCTGGAAGGATGTCACCTAAATGGCATATCTTCAGTCATTGTGTATAAAATGTGATTCTTTTAACAATACTATGTTGTATATTTTCTCCCAGGTCGGGAGAAGATCATGGACATCAAATAAAATGCAGTTAATGCTTGAATGTACATAGTTGGGAACGTAATAAGACAATGTAATAAGATGTTTTGTATAATGGCTTAAATTCTGTTACTGGTATTTTACATTTCTGTTTCTGGTATTTTACATTTCTGTTTCTGGTATTTTACATTTCTGTTTCTGGTATTTTACATTTCTGTTACTGGTATTTTACATTTCTGTTACTGGTATTTTACATTTCTGTTACTGGTATTTTACATTTCTCTGACTGGTATTTTACATTTCTCTGACTGGTATTTTACATTTCTGTTACTGGTATTTTACATTTCTGTTACTGGTATTTTACAATATAATAAGATGTTCTGTTTCATGACTTTAATGACACTCTGGTACAGTTCTTTTTATTCCCCCCCCCCTTTTTTAGATTTATTTTTGACTGTTTTGCCTTTAGTTTCAAGTGAAGACAGAACAGGCCAGGGAGAGAGAGAGAGAGACAGACAGGCCAGGGAGACAGAGAGAGAGACAGACAGGCCAGGGAGACAGAGAGAGAGACAGACAGGCCAGGGAGACAGAGAGAGAGACAGACAGGCCAGGGAGACAGAGCGAGACAGACAGGCCAGGGAGACAGAGAGAGACAGACAGGCCAGGGAAACAGAGAGAGAGACAGACAGAGAGAGAGACAGACAGGCCAGGGAGACAGAGAGAGAGACAGACAGGCCAGGGAGACAGAGAGAGACAGACAGGCCAGGGAGACAGAGAGAGAGACAGACAGGCCAGGGAGACAGAGAGAGACAGACAGGCCAGGGAGACAGAGAGAGAGACAGACAGGCCAGGGAGACAGAGAGAGAGACAGACAGGCCAGGGAGACAGAGAGAGAGACAGACAGGCCAGGGAGACAGAGAGAGAGACAGACAGGCCAGGGAGACAGAGAGAGAGACAGACAGGCCAGGGAGACAGAGAGAGAGACAGACAGCCAGGGAGACAGAGAGAGAGACAGACAGGCCAGGGAGACAGAGAGAGAGACAGACAGGCCAGGGAGACAGAGAGAGAGACAGACAGCCAGGGAGACAGAGAGAGACAGACAGGACGGAGAGAGACAGACAGGCCAGGGAGACAGAGAGAGACAGACAGGACAGAGAGAGACAGAGAGAGACAGACAGGACGGAGAGAGACAGAGAGAGACAGACAGGCCAGGGAGACAGAGAGAGACAGACAGGACGGAGAGAGACAGAGAGAGACAGACAGGACGGAGAGAGACAGAGAGAGACAGACAGCCAGGGAGACAGAGAGAGACAGACAGGCCAGGGAGACAGAGAGAGACAGACAGGCCAGGGAGACAGAGAGAGAGAGACAGACAGGCCAGGGAGACAGAGAGAGAGACAGACAGGCCAGGGAGACAGAGAGAGAGACAGACAGGCCAGGGAGACAGAGAGAGAGACAGACAGGCCAGGGAGACAGAGAGAGAGACAGACAGGCCAGGAGACAGAGAGAGAGACAGACAGGCCAGGGAGACAGAGAGAGAGACAGACAGGCCAGGGAGACAGAGAGAGACAGACAGGCCAGGGAGACAGAGAGAGACAGACAGGACGGAGAGAGACAGAGAGAGACAGACAGGCCAGGGAGACAGAGAGAGACAGACAGGACGGAGAGAGACAGAGAGAGACAGACAGGACGGAGAGAGACAGACAGGACGGAGAGAGACAGAGAGAGACAGACAGGCCAGGGAGACAGAGAGAGACAGACAGGACGGAGAGAGACAGAGAGAGACAGACAGGACGGAGAGAGACAGAGAGAGACAGACAGGACGGAGAGAGACAGAGAGAGACAGACAGCGATGGTCGTCATGGCCTCCAGGGAAAATCTCTAATAAACTAAGGAGCTTATTTTATGTGTTTTAAATGTTCAATTCTAGTTATAGAGGGCATAGCCATATTTATCTCATTATGCAGGGATCCTTTTAAAGCCCCCTCCCCTCATGGTGCCCCAGGTAACTGCCTAGCCTGCCTCATGGCAGGAACGTCCCTGAGTCCTTCAGGATGTTGTGCACACAAAAAACTAATCGGTCAAAATTGCAACTAAACACTTCAGTCAATGGTGTTAGGTCACTTTCCTGGGTTATTTCTTGAAGCCATAACCTTTTCCTGGGTTGCAGGGATTTTATTTTGACCGAATTCATGGGTTGTTTTATTTGGTTATTGGTTTTGGGTTGTTTTAATGAGAATAACCAATTTGTTAGGTCACAGACTTTGGTTGATGCCGCGGTGCACTGTGGGTATTGTAGAATTTCTCGGACAAAATGACGAAAAATGAAATTATTTATACTTTTTACAGGAACAGATAGGATACTAATGCCGAGGAATGCATCCAACACTGTAAACACAACACTGCAACGACTTTTCCTTCAGACCGGCACTCAGACCGTTACTCAGACCGGTACGGTAACCAATTTGTTAGGTCACAGACTTTGGTTGATGCCGCGGTGCACTGTGGGTATTGTAGAATTTCTCGGACAAAATGACGAAAAATGAAATTATTTATACTTTTTACAGGAACAGATAGGATACTAATGCCGAGGAATGCATCCAACACTGTAAACACAACACTGCAACGACTTTTCCTTCAGACCGGCACTCAGACCGTTACTCAGACCGGTACGGTAACCAATTTGTTAGGTCACAGACTTTGGTTGATGCCGCGGTGCACTGTGGGTATTGTAGAATTTCTCGGACAAAATGACGAAAAATGAAATTATTTATACTTTTTACAGGAACAGATAGGATACTAATGCCGAGGAATGCATCCAACACTGTAAACACAACACTGCAACGACTTTTCCTTCAGACCGGCACTCAGACCGTTACTCAGACCGGTACGGTAACCTTACCCGTCCACATACTCGCTGTAGTTTAAGTCAGTGGGACGTTCTGACCCAATGACGTCACTGGGTCAGAATCTGACAACTTGGGAAGCACGGCGCTGGAGCCACAGAATCCCAATGTTATTAATCAGGAGGCCATTAGCATGTATGCTAATGACCAACACCACACAAAGAGTGTTGAAAAGTGGCGAAGTTCCCCTTTAAATGGGTGGAATTTCCCTTTAATAAAACAAATGGGTTAACTGAATATTCTGTATCAATTCAACTGGCAGTTGGGTAATCTTGACCCTCAAAATTAGGTTATTAATGCAAGCTAATATGTTCGGTCAAATCAACTGGTACTTAGGTTATGTTGACCCTCATAATTGGGTTATTAATGTAACCAAATGCATTCGGTCAAATATAATAACACGCATTATTCGGTCAGATTGACCAAAGACCCAGTTGGTCCTTATTCAACCTCTACGTTTGATTGAAATTTGACCGAAGTTAGGTTGTTTTTGACCATTGTTTTTTCTCTGTGTGGTTGAGGTGTTTCGGGGACCGTCATCTGTTACTGTCGTTATGACACCCAAGGGGTCCCTGAGACAGAGAGACAGGTGCAGGTGACACCTGAGGACTCCTTCAGGGGGTCCTTCACAACAACACAATGCCTTGAAAGTGGAAAAAGCATCAGAATTACCCATAGACCAGCATGAAATACTGTGTTACTTTAGACATTCTCTGTTGCATCCACATCCATATCCACTAGAAGTAGCTATGTAAGGCACTGGTGGTCCCCGGACCAGTGGTCTGGGGACCACCAGAGGTTTTCAACCTTTTTGATCCCAGGCCCCACTATTCATTCAGAATTTTGAGCCATGGACCACCCCATTTGATGACATTTTAGCCCCAACAGACCCCCAAAACTAAAGATTTATTTTGCTTTTTGGTCCACAATTCCACAATTTGGTCCACAATTTGGGAAACAAAACAGTCAAACATACAGATCAAAATCACCATTAATCTTCTACATTTTGTAATTAGACTTGGGCCAATTTAGATGAGTATTTTAACTCTTGAGAGTGTTAACATGAAACCAAATGGACCCGCAAGGGTCCATTTGGTTTCATGTTTACGCTCTCAAAGAGTTACATCTGGTTAACCAACTATACCAGGTAGAATTGTGTTGGGCCGGTCCAGGCCAAATCATGCTAAAAATGTCCGGGCTGATTTTTTTCGCCCAGTCCAACACTGCATGAAGCTTTCAGAAGGTTCTCCTTCCACGACCATCATCATTCTGTCATTGATCTCAGATATCATCTGGAAAAGAAAAAAAATCTAAATATGAATTTTATCAAATGCTAATTCTGACCACTTTCTTTAGGCTAAAGTGCTAAAATGACCAGAACTTCTTCATATTGACCAAAACCAGAGCAGAACGGTAAACCGGTTACTGTCAGGGCTTGACACTAACACTTGCCCGCTTGCCCGATCGGGCAAGTGTGCAACTTAGTGCACTATAACACAACACAAGATAAATGTGTCTTGAAGGCAGTCATTGCACTCTGCCTCTGTGTCTTTCCCTGCTTTCTAGATATCCACAATTCCAGGCTGGATTTGGGAAACAAAACAGGCAAATTAACATACAGATCAAAATGACCATTAATCTTCTACATTCTCTAGTTGTGTAGACCTGGGTAAATTAAGATGATTAATTTTAACTCTTGAGAGTGTAAAAATGAAACCAAATGGACCCGCAAGGGTGATCTGTCCTAACGGCTTCATCGCCCACATACTGTACCATTTTTGGTTACAATGATGAAATGCTGTTGGTTTAGTGGTGACAGAGCTGTAGTTAGTTACAGTAGTTAGTAGGGTAGTGTTTCAATTCATTTTAAAGTGTAGGTAACCTGCAAAAAACTCTCAAAACTGTTGACACATGTCCCTCAAAAATAGCCTAAGTATCCCAATGATATATTTAAAATGCCTGATGGGGCTGTACACATCTCACATTTGAGGTTTATAAAAATAAAATTACTACATCCGCCACTTTGGGAAATGTAGTTCTGAATCTGTTGATGTCGCGGGTGTGTGACGACAATAGGAGACTGCAGAGCGATGTCTTTTCTTCTTGTTGCAATGCTAACTCCGATGGAAACGCCCTTCTCCTCGTCAGCATGGTACCGTCACAGCAACGCAGATGTGCTTATTGAGTATAGACAGAATCAGCGTGGAGTCGAGACTATTTATAGCGCTCAGTTCTTGGAACAACTTTTCGGTCGTCTACAACTTTTGGAAAATGCCAAAGAGATGCGTAATCGGTGGGTGCAGCAATATAGGTGGGAAGGGAATTCCGATACACGTTTGGCCCAAAAACGAAAAGGCAGCCAAAAATGGGACACTTTCGCACGCATTAGGCGTGCTGACTGGACCAAGGGGCTAACGGGGAAGTCCACTATATGTGGGGAACATTTTCTTCCATCCGATTACAACGGCTATGGTCAGTGGAAAACTGGCATGGCCTCAAAAGCCACATTTGAAAAGGGATGCTGTGCCTATAACCTGGCATACTGAGCGTGGATGTTTTTACGCAGTGTGACGCAGGCAGCAGTGTGCGTAAAACTTGGAAACAAGGCTACTGCCCGGACATGAGATTGTGAAAGAGATTGTAAAGGCGAAGCTGCTGCTGATCTCCGAGATGATCAGGATCAGTGGGTAGACGCAGCGGTGGTCCGCTGGCTCGTTTGGTTATTTACGACAGTAGTTTTCAACCTTTTTGATACCAGGGCCCACTATTTATTCTGCATTTGAGCCACGGACCACCGTTTGAGGACATTTAGCTCCACAGACCCCAAAACTAAAGATTTCTTTTGCTTTTGTCCATCCATTCCAGTTGTGTACACTTGGGCTAATTCAGATGATAAATATTTTAACTCTTGAGGGTGTAAAATGAATCATTTTTACGATCTCAAGAGTTACATTTGGTTGACCAACTTAGCTGGGGACCACCTGAACTCTTTCAGGGACCACTGGTGGTCCCCGGACCACCGGTTGAAAACCCCTGATTTACGAGCATGTTTACCAAGATCACTCTCTCCTTCACAAATCCTCCTCCTGTTTTTAATGTTATCGTCATGGTTCTATCCCAGCATAAAGCACAGTTGCTGCTAACGTAATGTCTATAATCCATCCACCGAGTCCCCTCGCATTCCAGCGGCAGAATAAAACAACTAAACGTTGGCTTGGTCAAGAACTCCAGTTTGTCTCCATTCAGGCAGCTCGAGCGCTCAGTTTCCGACTCCGCAATGTCGCAAGTCTTGTACTAGATGGCTCTGAGTCACTGGTCAGCTGGAGTGAAGGCACGCCCCTCGCGACTGCAGTGTGTAGAACACATAGCCACATACGCTAGCTCTGTTTCAACATGGATATTGCAAAAACGGTCTGAGAGACTGTCTGAGTAAAAACAACGTGTGGTGGCCGCTCTATCCCCGGTCACGATCATTAACAGTGTTATGTTTGTACTCCGTTACGAGAGTGTTTAATATGGTAATTCCCACGGCCACTCTTCTATGCAAGTCTATGCAAGTCAATGGGAACCCGATGAGATGTTCTCCTAATGACGCGCCATATCAACTCGTAACTTTCCGGCGTGATTGGCCAGTGCTTCGGGGGTTGGACCACCTTTCTTCTGATAGCCCCCAGAGCAAATACACACCAAGTATTGTTGTATTGGCAAATGTGTTTGTAATTATGACACAATTTGATTGGGAAAAGTAGTGCAAAACAGGTTACTTACACTTTAAATACACAGTAAAGCATCAAGCTGTGTGGGGAAGTTAGGGGCCATGCCCATGCCTAGATCCGGCCCTGACCGCATGTACACACACACACACACACACACACACACACACACACACACACACACACACACACACACACACACACACACACACACAACACACACACACACACACACACACACACACACAGGAGGAGGAGGTTGCAGGTGGGGGGTGGGGGTGGGCACCATGGGACAGTGCCCCTGAACTCTCTCTATTCTAGAATGAACATACTGGACCCTGTCCAAGGCCCCAGTCTGTTACCATGGAGACCAGGACAATAACATTAGCTGGTCAGTTCCTCTGTTGTATAACTACAGGAATCCACTAAAGTAAACTAATCAGGGGCGGATCTAGGTATGGGGGGGCGATGCCCCCCTAAATGCCCTGTCTGCCGCACCAAACATTGAAAATGGGTGGAATTCCCTTAAAAAAAAAAAAAAAAAAAACTTCCCCAACAATGGTACTCACTGAGTTTCTGAGTTGATACGTTTGGTTATAATGTCACCCTGTGAACATCATCACACCCTAAAATGCCACAGTAAGAGCCTAAAGCGATCCTCCAGTGCTGGGGCGGCTGTGGCTCAGGAGGTAGAGCAGGTCGTCCAATGACCCATGGGTCGGCGGTTCGAATCCCGGCTCCTCCTGTCTATGTGCCGAAGTGTCCTTGGGCAAGACACTGAACCCCAAATTGCCTCCAATGAGTTGGTTGGTGTGAGCTGGCCACCATTGGTGTGTGAATGTGGGAAGTTTAGGACGCTGGCGTCGACTGTTCGCCGCTCTACTTCCCAATGTATGAATGAATGGACCATTGTAAAGCGCTTTGAGCACTTGGAAAAGCGCTATAAAAATGCAATCCATTATTATTATGCTGCTGGGGGAGGGGCAGGTTGTCATGGTGATGCTGCTGGGGGCGGGGCAGGTTGTCATGGTGACGCTGCTGGGGGCGGGGCAGGTAGTCATGGTGACGCTGCTGGGGGCGGGGCAGGTTGTCATGGTGACGCTGCTGGGGGCGGGGCAGGTTGTCATGGTGACGCTGCTGGGGGCGGGGCAGGTTGTCATGGTGACGCTGCTGGGGGCGGGGCAGGTTGTCATGGTGACGCTGCTGCAGGTTTGGTGATTCACACTCATGGGGAGACGAAGACAAAGGATGTCTGTCTGTGGCCCAGGCCAGTGTCCAGGGGCGTGTCTGTGGCCCAGGCCAGTGTCCAGGGGCGTGGCCCAGGCCAGTGTCCAGGGGCGTGTCTGTAGCCCAGGCCAGTGTCCAGGGGCGTGGCCCAGGCCAGTGTCCAGGGGCGTGGCCCAGGCCAGTGTCCAGGGGCGTGTCTGTAGCCCAGGCCAGGGTCCAGGGGCGTGGCCCAGGCCAGTGTCCAGGGGCGTGTCTGTAGCCCAGGCCAGGGTCCAGGGGCGTGGCCCAGGCCAGTGTCCAGGGGCGTGTCTGTGGCCCAGGCCAGTGTCCAGGGGCGTGTCTGTAGCCCAGGCCAGTGTCCAGGGGCGTGTCTGTAGCCCAGGCCAGGGTCCAGGGGCGTGTCTGTAGCCCAGGCCAGCGTCCAGGGGCGTGTCTGTAGCCCAGGCCAGGGTCCAGGGGCGTGTCTGTAGCCCAGGCCAGTGTCCAGGGGCGTGGCCCAGGCCAGTGTCCAGGGGCGTGTCTGTGGCCCAGGCCAGTGTCCAGGGGCGTGGCCCAGGCCAGTGTCCAGGGGCGTGTCTGTAGCCCAGGCCAGTGTCCAGGGGCGTGTCTGTGGCCCAGGCCAGTGTCCAGGGGCGTGGCCCAGGCCAGCGTCCAGGGGCGTGTCTGTGGCCCAGGCCAGTGTCCAGGGGCGTGTCTGTAGCCCAGGCCAGTGCCCAGGGGCGTGTCTGTGGCCCAGGCCAGTGTCCAGGGCGTGGCCCAGGCCAGTGTCCAGGGGCGTGTCTGTGGCCCAGGCCAGCGTCCAGGGGCGTGTCTGTAGCCCAGGCCAGCGTCCAGGGGCGTGTCTGTGGCCCAGGCCAGTGTCCAGGGCGTGTCTGTAGCCCAGGCCAGCGTCCAGGGGCGTGTCTGTGGCCCAGGCCAGTGTCCAGGGGCGTGTCTGTAGCCCAGGCCAGGGTCCAGGGGCGTGTCTGTAGCCCAGGCCAGTGTCCAGGGGCGTGGCCCAGGCCAGTGTCCAGGGGCGTGTCTGTGGCCCAGGCCAGTGTCCAGGGGCGTGGCCCAGGCCAGTGTCCAGGGGCGTGTCTGTAGCCCAGGCCAGTGTCCAGGGGCGTGTCTGTGGTCCAGGCCAGTGTCCAGGGGCGTGGCCCAGGCCAGCGTCCAGGGGCGTGGCCCAGGCCAGTGTCCAGGGGCGTGTCTGTAGCCCAGGCCAGTGACCAGGGGCGTGTCTGTGGCCCAGGCCAGTGTCCAGGGGCGTGTCTGTGGCCCAGGCCAGTGTCCAGGGGCGTGTCTGTAGCCCAGGCCAGCGTCCAGGGGCGTGGCCCAGGCCAGTGTCCAGGGGCGTGGCCCAGGCCAGTGTCCAGGGGCGTGGCCCAGGCCAGTGTCCAGGGGCGTGGCCCAGGCCAGTGTCCAGGGGCGTGTCTGTAGCCCAGGCCAGTGTCCAGGGGCGTGTCTGTAGCCCAGGCCAGTGTCCAGGGGCGTGTCTGTAGCCCAGGCCAGTGTCCAGGGGCGTGTCTGTAGCCCAGGCCAGTGTCCAGGGGCGTGTCTGTGGCCCAGGCCAGTGTCCAGGGGCGTGGCCCAGGCCAGTGTCCAGGGGCGTGTCTGTGGCCCAGGCCAGCGTCCAGGGGCGTGTCTGTGGCCCAGGCCAGTGTCCAGGGCGTGGCCCAGGCCAGTGTCCAGGGGCGTGTCTGTAGCCCAGGCCAGTGTCCAGGGGCGTGGCCCAGGCCAGTGTCCAGGGGCGTGGCCCAGGCCAGCGTCCAGGGGCGTGGCCCAGGCCAGCGTCCAGGGGCGTGGCCCAGGCCAGTGTCCAGGGGCGTGGCCCAGGCCAGTGTCCAGGGGCGTGTCTGTGGCCCAGGCCAGTGTCCAGGGGCGTGGCCCAGGCCAGCGTCCAGGGGCGTGGCCCAGGCCAGTGTCCAGGGGCGTGGCCCAGGCCAGTGTCCAGGGGCGTGTCTGTGGCCCAGGCCAGTGTCCAGGGGCGTGTCTGTGGCCCAGGCCAGTGTCCAGGGGCGTGTCTGTGGCCCAGGCCAGTGTCCAGGGGCGTGTCTGTGGCCCAGGCCAGTGTCCAGGGGCGTGTCTGTGGCCCAGGCCAGCGTCCAGGGGCGTGG
This sequence comes from Benthosema pterotum, assembly GCA_039105355.1. Taxonomy (NCBI): domain Eukaryota; kingdom Metazoa; phylum Chordata; class Actinopteri; order Myctophiformes; family Myctophidae; genus Benthosema; species Benthosema pterotum. The sequence goes on along the minus strand of CM076976.1, from coordinate 54,054,131 downwards.
CCCAGGCCAGTGTCCAGGGGCGTGTCTGTGGCCCAGGCCAGCGTCCAGGGGCGTGGCCCAGGCCAGCATCCAGGGGCGTGTCTGTAGCCCAGGCCAGTGTCCAGGGGCGTGTCTGTAGCCCAGGCCAGTGTCCAGGGGCGTGGCCCAGGCCAGTGTCCAGGGGCGTGTCTGTGGCCCAGGCCAGTGTCCAGGGGCGTGGCCCAGGCCAGTGTCCAGGGGCGTGTCTGTGGCCCAGGCCAGTGTCCAGGGGCGTGGCCCAGGCCAGTGTCCAGGGGCGTGTCTGTAGCCCAGGCCAGCGTCCAGGGGCGTGTCTGTAGCCCAGGCCAGTGTCCAGGGGCGTGGCCCAGGCCAGTGTCCAGGGGCGTGTCTGTAGCCCAGGCCAGTGTCCAGGGGCGTGTCTGTAGCCCAGGCCAGTGTCCAGGGGCGTGGCCCAGGCCAGTGTCCAGGGGCGTGGCCCAGGCCAGTGTCCAGGGGCGTGTCTGTAGCCCAGGCCAGTGTCCAGGGGCGTGTCTGTAGCCCAGGCCAGTGTCCAGGGGCGTGGCCCAGGCCAGTGTCCAGGGGCGTGTCTGTGGCCCAGGCCAGTGTCCAGGGGCGTGTCTGTGGCCCAGGCCAGTGTCCAGGGGCGTGTCTGTGGCCCAGGCCAGTGTCCAGGGGCGTGTCTGTGGCCCAGGCCAGTGTCCAGGGGCGTGGCCCAGGCCAGTGTCCAGGGGCGTGTCTGTAGCCCAGGCCAGTGTCCAGGGCGTGGTCCAGGCCAGTGTCCAGGGGCGTGTCTGTGGCCCAGGCCAGTGTCCAGGGGCGTGTCTGTGGCCCAGGCCAGTGTCCAGGGGCGTGGCCCAGGCCAGTGTCCAGGGGCGTGTCTGTGGCCCAGGCCAGTGTCCAGGGGCGTGGCCCAGGCCAGTGTCCAGGGGCGTGGCCCAGGCCAGTGTCCAGGGGCGTGTCTGTAGCCCAGGCCAGTGTCCAGGGGCGTGTCTGTAGCCCAGGCCAGTGTCCAGGGGCGTGTCTGTAGCCCAGGCCAGTGTCCAGGGGCGTGTCTGTAGCCCAGGCCAGTGTCCAGGGGCGTGTCTGTAGCCCAGGCCAGTGTCCAGGGGCGTGTCTGTGGCCCAGGCCAGTGTCCAGGGCGTGGCCCAGGCCAGTGTCCAGGGGCGTGTCTGTGGTCCAGGCCAGCGTCCAGGGGCGTGTCTGTGGCCCAGGCCAGTGTCCAGGGGCGTGTCTGTGGCCCAGGCCAGTGTCCAGGGGCGTGTCTGTGGTCCAGGCCAGTGTCCAGGGGCGTGTCTGTGGTCCAGGCCAGTGTCCAGGGGCGTGGCCCAGGCCAGTGTCCAGGGGTGTGTCTGTAGCCCAGGCCAGTGTCCAGGGCGTGTCTGTGGCCCAGGCCAGTGTCCAGGGGCGTGTCTGTGGCCCAGGCCAGTGTCCAGGGGCGTGTCTGTAGCCCAGGCCAGTGTCCAGGGGCGTGTCTGTCTGTGGCCCAGGCCAGTGTCCAGGGGCGTGTCTGTGGCCCAGGCCAGTGTCCAGGGGCGTGTCTGTGGCCCAGGCCAGTGTCCAGGGGCGTGTCTGTGGCCCAGGCCAGTGTCCAGGGGCGTGTCTGTGGCCCAGGCCAGTGTCCAGGGGCGTGGCCCAGGCCAGTGTCCAGGGGCGTGGCCCAGGCCAGTGTCCAGGGGCGTGTCTGTGGCCCAGGCCAGTGTCCAGGGGCGTGTCTGTGGCCCAGGCCAGTGTCCAGGGGCGTGTCTGTGGCCCAGGCCAGTGTCCAGGGGCGTGTCTGTGGCCCAGGCCAGCGTCCAGGGGCGGATGTAACATTTCCCTGTCTGTAGCCCAGGCCAGTGTCCAGGGGCGGATGTAACATTTCCCTGTCTGTAGCCCAGGCCAGTGTCCAGGGGCGGATGTAACATTTCCCTGTCTGTAGCCCAGGCCAGTGTCCAGGGGCGGATGTAACATTTCCCTGTCTGTGGCCCAGGCCAGTGTCCAGGGGCGTGTCTGTGGCCCAGGCCAGTGTCCAGGGGCGTGTCTGTAGCCCAGGCCAGTGTCCAGGGGCGTGGCCCAGGCCAGTGTCCAGGGGCGTGTCTGTGGCCCAGGCCAGTGTCCAGGGGCGTGTCTGTGGCCCAGGCCAGCGTCCAGGGCGTGTCTGTGGCCCAGGCCAGTGTCCAGGGGCGTGTCTGTGGCCCAGGCCAGCGTCCAGGGGCGTGTCTGTGGCCCAGGCCAGTGTCCAGGGGCGTGGCCCAGGCCAGTGTCCAGGGGCGTGTCTGTAGCCCAGGCCAGTGTCCAGGGGCGTGTCTGTGGCCCAGGCCAGTGTCCAGGGGCGTGTCTGTGGCCCAGGCCAGTGTCCAGGGGCGTGTCTGTGGCCCAGGCCAGTGTCCAGGGGCGTGTCTGTAGCCCAGGCCAGCGTCCAGGGGCGTGTCTGTAGCCCAGGCCAGTGTCCAGGGGCGTGTCTGTAGCCCAGGCCAGTGTCCAGGGGCGTGTCTGTGGCCCAGGCCAGTGTCCAGGGGCGTGTCTGTAGCCCAGGCCAGCGTCCAGGGGCGGATGTAACATTTCCCTGTCTGTGGCCCAGGCCAGTGTCCAGGGGCGTGTCTGTGGCCCAGGCCAGTGTCCAGGGGCGGATGTAACATTTCCCTGTCTGTAGCCCAGGCCAGTGTCCAGGGCGGATGTAACATTTCTGTCTGTAGCCCAGGCCAGTGTCCAGGGGCGTGTCTGTGGCCCAGGCCAGTGTCCAGGGGCGTGTCTGTGGCCCAGGCCAGTGTCCAGGGGCGTGTCTGTGGCCCAGGCCAGTGTCCAGGGGCGTGTCTGTGGCCCAGGCCAGTGTCCAGGGGCGTGTCTGTGGCCCAGGCCAGTGTCCAGGGGCGTGTCTGTGGCCCAGGCCAGTGTCCAGGGGCGTGTCTGTGGCCCAGGCCAGCATCCAGGGGCGTGTCTGTAGCCCAGGCCAGTGTCCAGGGGCGTGTCTGTAGCCCAGGCCAGTGTCCAGGGGCGTGGCCCAGGCCAGTGTCCAGGGGCGTGGCCCAGGCCAGCGTCCAGGGGCGTGTCTGTAGCCCAGGCCAGTGTCCAGGGGCGTGTCTGTAGCCCAGGCCAGTGTCCAGGGGCGTGTCTGTAGCCCAGGCCAGTGTCCAGGGGCGTGGCCCAGGCCAGTGTCCAGGGGCGTGTCTGTGGCCCAGGCCAGCGTCCAGGGGCGTGTCTGTAGCCCAGGCCAGTGTCCAGGGGCGTGGCCCAGGCCAGTGTCCAGGGGCGTGGCCCAGGCCAGCGTCCAGGGGCGTGTCTGTAGCCCAGGCCAGTGTCCAGGGGCGTGTCTGTGGCCCAGGCCAGTGTCCAGGGCGTGTCTGTAGCCCAGGCCAGCGTCCAGGGGCGTGTCTGTAGCCCAGGCCAGTGTCCAGGGGCGGATGTAACATTTCCCTGTCTGTAGCCCAGGCCAGTGTCCAGGGGCGGATGTAACATTTCCCTGTCTGTAGCCCAGGCCAGTGTCCAGGGGCGGATGTAACATTTCCCTGTCTGTAGCCCAGGCCAGTGTCCAGGGGCGTGTCTGTAGCCCAGGCCAGTGTCCAGGGCGGATGTAACATTTCCCTGTCTGTGGCCCAGGCCAGCGTCCAGGGGCGTGTCTGTAGCCCAGGCCAGTGTCCAGGGCGTGTCTGTAGCCCAGGCCAGGGTCCAGGGGCGTGTCTGTAGCCCAGGCCAGCGTCCAGGGGCGTGTCTGTAGCCCAGGCCAGCGTCCAGGGGCGTGTCTGTAGCCCAGGCCAGCGTCCAGGGGCGTGTCTGTAGCCCAGGCCAGCGTCCAGGGGCGTGTCTGTAGCCCAGGCCAGCGTCCAGGGGCGTGGTCCAGGCCAGTGTCCAGGGGCGGATGTAACATTTCCCTGTCTGTAGCCCAGGCCAGTGTCCAGGGGCGGATGTAACATTTCCCTGTCTGTAGCCCAGGCCAGTGTCCAGGGGCGGATGTAACATTTCCCTGTCTGTAGCCCAGGCCAGTGTCCAGGGGCGGATGTAACATTTCCCTGTCTGTGGCCCAGGCCAGTGTCCAGGGGCGGACATAACATTTCCCAATCCGGGGTGCGGCTTCATCTCCCGTGTCGCTTTGCCATGGCCACGGGCGATGAAGCCATTTTCAGTTACAGGACTTTTATTAGTCAAGTAAATTATCAATAATAACGTCAGTTGTTGTTGAAGTTGTAACAGACCACAGGCGCTGTGGTCTGGGATGATGATCCATCCAGAAACAGAACCCTGTGTGCCCCGCACATCGGCCGACAGCGCCTCCAGGCTTGAAGCTCCCGGCGCTGGTGGCCAAGTTTGGTACTGCAGGCGGGTGGAATTCATGCAGAGCGCCCTGAGAGCACGCACGCTGGTTTACTTTGTGCACGCGTACGGACAGGGCAGTTTGTGTTTAAGTTGTTTTCTGGATGAACCAGCGGTCCTCACGTCATATACTACCTCTCAAAACATAACGGATGTATTATATGACAGATAATAAGATGAACCAGCGGTCCTCACGTCATATACTACCTCTCAAAACATAACGGATGTATTATATGACAGATAATAAGATGAACTAGCGGTCCTCACGTCATATACTACCTCTCAAAACATAACGGATGTATTATATGACAGATAATAAGATGAACCAGCGGTCCTCACGTCATATACCACCTCTCAAAACATAACGGATGTATTATATGACAGATAATAAGATGAACTAGCGTCCTCACGTCATATACTACCTCTCAAAACACAACAGATGTATTATATGACAGATAATAAGATGAACCAGCGGTCCTCACGTCATATACTACCTCTCAAAACATAACGGATGTATTATATGACAGATAATAAGATGAACCAGCGGTCCTCACTTCATATACTACCTCTCAAAACATAACGGATGTATTATATGACAGATAATAAGATGAACCAGCGGTCCTCACGTCATATACTACCTCTCAAAACATAACGGATGTATTATATGACAGATAATAAGATGAACCAAAAGCTTGTTTTTTGATGCTGGTTATTTTTTTTCCTTTGCTCGTTCTCGACGGCGCTCGTTCATGAATCCTTTCCGTTCCCATAATCCCTTGCTTTGGGCGCGCCGCGTTCATAAGGAAATACTTATGAAGTATTTGACCACCAAAATTTGGTGGTCAAATGCGGAAATAGGCGCACTTCCGGCGGTCTTCCGGGTGCTTCAAAACGCCAATGAGCAACTTGTATTGAAATGAACGGCAAGGGGATATCACTCCAGTCCGTTCTCTATATTTTCTAACTCTATGGTGCCCTCAGACCCTCTCTGGCAGAAAGTACTACTCAAGACCAGTACTTGAGTCAGACTTGAGTCTGCATTTTTTTTTTTCAACCTTTTTCACATCAAGACCCCAGCTTTTATTTTTATTCAGCAGTATTTTTCAACCTTTTTCATACCAGGGCCCATTATTTATTCAGCATTTGGGCCACGGAGGACCACATTTTAGCCCCACAGACCCCCAAAACTAAAGATTTATTTAGCTTTTGTCCACAATTCCAGGCTGGATTTATTTTGGGAAACCAAACAGTCCAACATACAGATCAAAATGACCATTAATCTTCTACATTCTCTAGTTGTGTAGACTTGGGATAATTCACATGATGAATAAGGGTCCATTTGGTTTCATGTTTACACTCTCAAGAGTTACATCTGGTTAAGCAACTTTTCATCTGGTTAATCAACTGTCCATCATTTAGCCTGGGGACCACCTGGAACCCTCTCAAGGACCACCGGTGGTCCCCAGACCACTGGTTGAAAACCCCTAGCTGTTTTATATTATTGAATAACTTGCTTAATAAAACAAAGGCTATAACTGACTATAAATTCCTTGCATTTTCCAACCAGGGGAAAATGTTTGTCACACATAGTTTAGTTGTGGCATTTATTTATTTGGTGGATGTTTTGGGTTCCACATGTGACACATGATGGAGCGTCACAGACCCTGCTCTGTCCTCGCATGAGGACAATCTGGGTCAGAGACCTGCTGACTACAGGGGCGGATCTAGGCATGGGCATGGGGGGGCAGTGCCCCCCTAAATACCCAGTCTGCCCCCCCAAACACGATGGCATGCAAAACAACCCAAGATATTTCAAATTAAAGTGCTTCTATTTAAAATTATGTGAACCACTACTACTGCTACTAACTAACTACAGCTGTGTCACCACTAAACCAACAGCATTTCATCATTGAAAACAGAAAACTCTCTGAGTCAGACCTTTAGCTTTATGCATGCTGCGTGTCTGTTGCAACTTCAACAACAACTGATGTTATTATTGATGCTTTACTTGACTAATAAAAGTCCTGGAACTGAAAATGGTATGGTGGGCGACCCCCATACCATTTTCTCTTGCCCCTCCATCGTGCCCCCCCCCCCCCCCCCCCCCCCAAATGGGACATGTTACATCCGCCCCTGACGAGGACAATCTGGGTCTTCAGAGACCTGCTGACTAGATCTGCCAGGTCACTTTGGGACAGCTGGAACCAGGCAGGGTATCTTCTAGTCTTCTACTTTTCTGCTTTCTGGTCTGGGTGGCAGTGGCTCAGAGGTAGAGTCACCGGATGGTAACCACAAGGTTGCCGGTTCGATCCCAGGCTCCTGCAGAGTTAGTGTGGAAGTGTCCTTGAGCAAGACACTGAAGCCCTAACTGCTCCTGATGTGCTAGTAGGTACCTTGCATGGTTTCCACTGCCATCAGTGTATGAATGTGTGTGTGAATGTGGTGAATGTGCTATGCTATGTAGGCCTAAAGCTCCTTGGAGGTGCTATATAAACAGGGGTGTAGTGGAGGGGGGACGCGGGGGACGGCATCCCTCCACTTCTCGCATCTAAATTATTTTTGGGTCTGAAAAAAAAAAATCATTAGCATGGTGAAATACATCTTGATGACATCATCCAGATGTGTTTCACCATGTTAATGAGTTTCCTTGCAACTGTTGCAACTTAAACAACAACTGATGTTATTTTTGATGATTACAGCTGGAGTGAGTGAAGTTGTTGACTGGTGTGATCGGAATTACATGATGATTAATACAAAGAGAACGGAGGAGGTTGTCATTGACCCCAGGTCCATCGGCGATCACACTGTACTGAGCGTCAATAACAACAACATCAAACAGGTCCCCTCTTATAAATACCTTGGTGTGCATATTGACGAGGACATGAGCTGGAGAACACATGTTACTTCTTGTTGTGCTAAGATACATCAGCGCTTACACTTTCTTCGTAGACTCAGATTGTTTGGAGTCAGTTTGAATATTATGTTGATTTTCTACAGGGCAAGCATAGAGTCAATCCTGAGATATGGGATAGCTAACTGGTTTGGTAACCTAACTGTCAAACATAAATCTCAGATTGAGAGACTTATTATGATGGCTGGAAAGATCATGGGCTTGTCTAGCCCCCCGATCACCCCAAAAGCCATCTTTGATCAAGCTATACTTAGACAGGCTCAAAGTGTCTCTGACCCATTACATGTTCTCAACTTTGAGTATGTGACAATGCGAACAGGCAGGAGATAACAGGTATAGACGCTCTTTTGTACCTCTCTCTATTAAGCTCCTCAATGGCGAGAGCATTTAGCCCCTACCGTGGTCTATGTGTGTAACTGTATTGTCTTATGTCTACTGTTATGTGTCTGTTTGT
>CM076976.1:54011500-54041500 GCA_039105355.1 Benthosema pterotum | reverse complement strand
GTCAAAAAAGGTTGGGCACCCTGGTCTAAAAGAACTCCCTGTGGTTCTGTGTCCACCCGGGTGTCGCAGGTTCGATTCCTGGAGCAGCAGAACAAGCAGCTGGGGTCAGAGGTGGAGCAGCTGAGGGGTAAAGGAACGTCTCGCATCGGAGATCTGTACGAAGAACAGATCTCACAGCTCAGACGACAGATAGACCTGCTGACCAATGAGAAGGACAGAGTGGAGCTCCAACGAGACAACCTGCTGGACGATGTGGACACTATGAGAGACAGGTACCTGTCTGTCTGTCTGTCTGTCTGTCTGTCTGTCTGTCTGTCTGTCTGTCTGTCTGTCTGTCTGTCTGTCTGTCTGATGTGGACACTATGAGAGACAGGTACCTGTCTGTCTGTCTGTCTGTCTGTCTGTCTGTCTGTCTGTCTGTCTGTCTGTCTGTCTGTCTGTCTGTCTGTCTGTCTGTCTGATGTGGACACTATGAGAGACAGGTACCTGTCTGTCTGTCTGTCTGTCTGTCTGTCTGTCTGTCTGTCTGTCTGTCTGTCTGTCTGATGTGGACACTATGAGAGACAGGTACCTGTCTGTCTGTCTGTCTGTCTGTCTGTCTGTCTGTCTGGTCTGTCTGTCTGTGTCTGTCTGATGTGGACACTATGAGAGACAGGTACCTGTCTGTCTGTCTGTCTGTCTGTCTGATGTGGACACTATGAGAGACAGGTACCTGTCTGTCTGTCTGTCTGTCTGTTCTGTCTGTCTGTCTGTCTGTCTGTCTGTCTGTCTGTCTGTCTGTCTGTCTGTCTGATGTGGACACTATGAGAGACAGGTACCTGTCTGTCTGTCTGTCACTGTCTGTCTGATGTGGACACTAATGAGAGACAGGTACCTGTCTGTCTGTCTGTCTGTCTGTCTGATGTGGACACTATGAGAGACAGGTACCTGTCTGTCTGTCTGTCTGTCTGTCTGTCTGTCTGTCTGTCTGTCTGTCTGTCTGTCTGTCTGTCTGTCTGATGTGGACACTATGAGAGACAGGTACCTGTCTGTCTGTCTGTCTGTCTGTCTGTCTGTCTGTCTGATGTGGACACTATGAGAGACAGGTACCTGTCTGTCTGTCTGTCTGTCTGTCTGTCTGTCTGTCTGTCTGTCTGTCTGTCTGTCTGTCTGATGTGGACACTATGAGAGACAGGTACCTGTCTGTCTGTCTGCCTGTCTGTCTGTCTGTCTGTCTGTCTGTCTGTCTGTCTGTCTGTCTGTCTGTCTGTCTGTCTGTCTGTCTGTCTGTCTGTCTGCCTGCCTGCCTGCCTGCCTGCCTGCCTGCTGTCTGTCTGTCTGTCTGTCTGTCTGTCTGTCTGCCTGTCTGTCTGCCTGCCTGTCTGTCTGTCTGTCTGTCTGTCTGTCTGTCTGTCTGTCTGTCTGTCTGTCTGTCTGATGTGGACACTATGAGAGACAGGTACCTGTCTGTCTGTCTGTCTGTCTCTCTGTCTGATGTGGACACTAGTAGAGACAGGTGTCTGTCTGTCTGTCTGTCTGTCTGTCTGTCTGTCTGTCTGTCTGTCTGTCTGTCTGTCTGTCTGTCTGATGTGGACACTATGAGAGACAGGTACTGTCTGTCTGTCTGTCTGTCTGTCTGTCTGTCTGTCTGTCTGTCTGTCTGATGTGGACACTATGAGAGACAGGTACCTGTCTGTCTGTCTGCCTGCCTGCCTGCCTGCCTGCCTGCCTGCCTGCCTGCCTGCCTGCCTGCCTGTCTGTCTGTCTGTCTGTCTGATGTGGACACTATGAGAGACAGGTACCTGTCTGTCTGTCTGTCTGTCTGTCTGTCTGTCTGGTCTGTTCTGATGTGGACACTATGAGAGGACAGGTACATGTCTGTCTGTCTGTCTGTCTGTCTGCCTGTCTGCCTGCCTGCCTGCCTGCCTGCCTGCCTGCCTGCCTGCCTGCCTGCCTGCCTGCCTGTCTGATGTGGACACTATGAGAGACAGGTACCTGTCTGCCTGCCTGCCTGCCTGCCTGCCTGCCTGCCTGCCTGTCTGTCTGTCTGTCTGTCTGTCTGTCTGATGTGGACACTATGAGAGACAGGTACCTGTCTGTCTGTCTGTCTGTCTGTCTTGTCTGTCTGTCTGTCTGTCTGTCTGTCTGTTGTCTGTCTGTCTGTCTGTCTGTCTGTTCTGTTATGGAATCCTGGCTAATGTCTCTGTCTGTCTGTCTGTCTGTCTGTCTGATGTGGACACTATGAGAGACAGGTACCTGACTGTCTGTCTGTCTGTCTGCCTGGCTGCCCTGCCTGCCTGCCTGTCTGTCTGTCTGTCTGTCTGTCTGTCTGTCTGTCTGTCTGTCTGTCTGTCTGTCTGTCTGTCTGTCTGTTATGGAATCCTGGCTAATGTCTCTGTCTCTCTCCCTGTCTCTCTGTTAGGTTACAGGAGGAGATAGTCCAGCGTGAGGAGGCAGAAGCCAACATGCAGAGCTTCAGACAGGTATGATCAACACACAGGTATGATCAACACACAGTATGATCAACACACAGGTGTGATCAACACACAGGTATGATCAACACACAGGTATGATCAACACACAGGTTGATCAACACACAGGTATGATCAACACACAGGTTGATCAACACACAGGTATGATCAACACACAGGTATGATCAACACACAGGTATGATCAACACACAGGTATGATCAACACACAGGTATGATCAACACACAGGTTGATCAACACACAGGTTGATCAACACACAGGTATGATCAACACACAGGTTGATCAACACACAGGTTGATCAACACACAGGTATGATCAACACACAGGTATGATCAACACACAGGTTGATCAACAGACAGGTTGATCAACACACAGGTGTGATCAACACACAGGTGTGATCAACACACAGGTTGATCAACAGACAGGTATGATCAACACACAGGTTGATCAACACACAGGTATGATCAACACACAGGTTGATCAACACACAGGTTGATCAACACACAGTATGATCAACACACAGGTATGATCAACACACAGGTTGATCAACACACAGGTTGATCAACAGACAGGTTGATCAACACACAGGTTGATCAACACAATTTGTCTCCTAGTGTCGAATGTCTTTTTTCCAGTGACTACTATAAGCTGCAACTTCTCAGTTATAGCAGGATGCACTGAGGTGCAGCTGCATGCGGTCAGATGGTTGGCTCTAGACTGCCCCCCCCTGGCCAGGCAGGGTGTCTGATGGAGGGGACAGGAACTAGACTGCCTCCCCCTGGCCAGGCTGATGGAGGGGACAGGAACTAGACTGCCTCCCCCTGGCCAGCCTGATGGAGGGGACAGGAACTAGACTGCCTCCCCCTGATGGAGGGGACAGGAACTAGACTGCCTCCCCCTGATGGAGGGGACAGGAACTAGACTGCCTCCCCCTGATGGAGGGGACAGGAACTAGACTGCCTCCCCCTGATGGAGGGGACAGGAACTAGACTGCCTCCCCCTGATGGAGGGGACAGGAACTAGACTGCCTCCCCCTGGCCAGCCTGATGGAGGGGACAGGAACTAGACTGCCTCCCCCTGATGGAGGGGACAGGAACTAGACTGCCTCCCCCTGATGGAGGGGACAGGAACTAGACTGCCTCCCCCTGGCCAGCCTGATGGAGGGGACAGGAACTAGACTGCCTCCCCCTGATGGAGGGGACAGGAACTAGACTGCCTCCCCCTGGCCAGCCTGATGGAGGGGACAGGAACTAGACTGCCTCCCCCTGGCCAGCCTGATGGAGGGGACAGGAACTAGACTGCCTCCCCCTGATGGAGGGGACAGGAACTAGACTGCCTCCCCCTGATGGAGGGGACAGGAACTAGACTGCCTCCCCCTGGCCAGCCTGATGGAGGGGACAGGAACTAGACTGCCTCCCCCTGATGGAGGGGACAGGAACTAGACTGCCTCCCCCTGATGGAGGGGACAGGAACTAGACTGCCTCCCCCTGATGGAGGGGACAGGAACTAGACTGCCTCCCCCTGGCCAGCCTGATGGAGGGGACAGGAACTAGACTGCCTCCCCCTGATGGAGGGGACAGGAACTAGACTGCCTCCCCCTGGCCAGCCTGATGGAGGGGACTGGAACTGGTTGGAATAACGTGTTCCTTCCACAACGCTACGTCCAACCAGGGAAACTCCCCCTGTCAGGTGAAAAGAAGGCAGCTTGGACTCCTCATGCATTGAAGGAAGCATGAGGCCAGCCCGCTGCCCCCCCAGGCTAGATCACAACAGTTATCCCTAGTCAAAAACCCTACAGGATTCCTCCTAGCAGATTTAGGAACAAATCCTATTGTATTTCCAATTGTCCCAAAATCCAATATAGGAATCCTATAAGAAAATCCTATAGGATTGTCTTATAGAATTCCTAAGACCTTATAAAATCCTACAGGATTCTTATAGGAATCCTATTGGATTGCTATTGGAAATCCAATAGGATTTGTTCCAATATCTGATAGGACATTTCTATTGGAATCCTAGAGGTTTTTTTGACTAGGGATCAGCACTGGGTGGAAAAAACGGATTATAAAATTATGGGGATTTAAAAAAAAAAAAGTATTGTCAGGAGGAAGGAGACACAGTGTCCAGTTGTGGGTCATGGGTCCGTGTATTTTACGGCCAACTGAATTCTCATTTCGTTTTTGACAAACAGTATTCAGTTTAGGTTCTGTGTTCTGAATACTGTTTCTCAAAAACGTGAAATTGTTAATTAAAAATAGGAAAAAGGTTTATTTTTCTTAATACTGTTTAGAAATGTTTCCTTAAAACTTAGAAATAGGTTTTTAAAACGCCTATATGACCTAATTCCTTACTTTCTTCGGTGCGGTCCCCCTCAGAATGGTGATTTCAGTACCACCACGCTCCTGTACTGAATTCTGTTTTTTCCTCTCGCTCAGAGGGTGGGGGCGTGGCGCGGAGCTCTTGATTGACAGCTCGGTTACTGCTGCAGTTACTACAAGGAGACACACGCGGCGCTGTTGTTCTAGCAGATAATATGAATTTGAATAGACAATATTATTATATTTAAAATTACGGCAGCACTAAAGGGTATAAATATATATCTAAATATATATCTAAATATAATAAAGGATAATGTATAATAATATTGTCTATTCAAATTCATATTATCTGCTAGAACAACAGCGCCGCGTGTGTCTCCTTGTAGTAACTGCAGCAGTAACCGAGCTGTCAATCAAGAGCTCCGCGCCACGCCCCCACCCTCTGAGCGAGAGGAAAAAACAGAATTCAGTACAGGAGCGCGGTTGTACTGAAATCACCATTCTGAGGGGGACCGCACCGAAGAAAGTAAGGAATTAGGTCATATAGGCGTTTTAAAAACCTATTTCTAAGTTTTAAGGAAACATTTCTAAACAGTATTAAGAAAAATAAACCTTTTTCCTATTTTTAATTAACAATTTCACGTTTTTGAGAAACAGTATTCAGAACACAGAACCTAAACTGAATACTGTTTGTCAAAAACGAAATGAGAATTCAGTTGGCCGTAAAATACACGGACCGTCATGGATGGACCTGAGCTAGCAGAGAGGAATGTCCTGTCCTGTAATCCTGCAGGGCCGGATATACGCATGGGCAAGGAGGGGCAACGCCCCCCTAAATGCCCCGACTGCCCCACCAAACATGATGCCATGCAAAACAACCCACGCTTCAAAGATATTTCAAATTAAAGTGCTTCTATTTAAAATGATGTGAAACACTACTACTGCTACTAACTAACTACAGCTGTGTCACCACTAAACCAACAGCATTTCATCATTGAAAACAGAAAACTCTCTGAGTCAGACCTTTAGCTTTTTGCATGCTGTGTGTCTGTTGCAACTTCAACAACAACTGATGTTATTATTGATGCTTTACTTGACTAATAAAAGTCCTGGAACCAAAAATGGTTACATGCCATTAGCTCCTGCCCCCCCCAATTGGGAAATGTTACATCCGGGCCTGTCTGCCTGCCCCTCCACTGGTACAAAAGACCAAGTTGTGACTGTTGGCTTTAGACTGACTGCTCTCTGGACAAGTACAACAGACTGGAAAAAAATATGTTTGGAGTTACAAAAATACCCACATCAGAATATGTAGAAATTCCCTCCCCCTTTCTACATATTTTAATGTGTGTATTTTTGTATCTGTGACAAAAATCAAGGACATTATGAATCATGTCACAGGAATATATTGGTATATATTGATGCCCAATGTGTTTTGGTGTGGAATTCTCCTTTAAAGTTAGACCAGATGTTCCTTAAACTGCCAAGAGCCAACGGTGTCTTATTATAAAAATAGATTATGAATGAATCGCTTGTCTTCTTTTTTACAAATACTGAAGTAATGCTACTCCAAACAGTGTTTATAGCAGGGGTTTTCAACCTTTTTGACTCCAGGGACCACCAATTATTCAGCATTTGAGCCACGGACCACCATTTGATTACATTTTAGCCCCAAAGACCTAAAACTAAAGAATTCTTTTGGTTTTGTCCACAATTCCTGGCTGGATTTTGCAAACAAAACAGTGTAAACTTCTTAATTAAGTGGTGCTAATTCAGATGATGAATATTTTAACTCTTGAGGGTGTAAAAATGAAACCAAATGGACCCGCAAGGGTCCATTTGGTTTCATTTTTACACTGGTGGTCCCCGGACCAACTGTTGAAAACCCCTGGTTTATAGTAAGTCCAGTACTCAGTACTTTATGCTGAATAAAACACTGTTTTGGTATATTTCGAGATGATACCAAACCTCAGTTACCAACCAGTCAGTCAGTGAACAAACAACACTGTTGTTCCATTGAGTGTGAGACTGTTTTAACGACTGTTAACACACACACACACACACGAACGCACACACACGCACACACACACACACACGCACGCACACACACGCACACACACACACACGCACGCACGCACGCACGCACGCACGCACGCACGCACGCACGCGCACACACGCACACACGCACACACGCACGCACGCACGCACGCACACACACACACACACACACACACACACACACACACACACACACACACACACACCCACCCACCACACACACACACACACACACACACACACACACACACACACACACACACACACACACAGAGCTCATTCCTCCTTAATGGAGCCACTCAGGCTGGAATGAAAGATGTTCAGTTGGTGAAGAACCACATGCATGTGTGTGTGTGTTGTGTGTGTGTGTGTGTGTGTGTGTGTGTGTGTGTGTGTGTGTGTGTGTGTGTGTGTGTGTGTGTGTGTGTGTGTGTGTGTGTGTGTGTGTGTGTGTCACTGACTGACTGCATGTGATTGTGTGTGTTTTTATATACTGTGTCAGCAGGTGCAAAATGCACTTCCCTTCACCAAGAACACTTTCCAGACGTGTCAAAAACTTCTTGAAACAGTCTGGAATCTGGATGCAACAGACCAACATGTTTTGACATTATTTTCCTGCTGTGATGCTCTAGGATGTGGACAGTGATGTATTTATCTGCTCTAGGATGTGGACAGTGATGTATTTATCTGCTCTAGGATGTGGACAGTGATGTATTTATCTGCTCTAGGATGTGGACAGTGATGTATTTATCTGATCTAGGATGTGGACAGTGATGTATTTATCTGATCTAGGATGTGGACAGTGATGTATTTATCTGCTCTAGGATGTGGACAGTGATGTATTTATCTGCTCTAGGATGTGGACAGTGATGAATTTATCTAGGATGTGGACAGTGATGAATTTATCTAGGATGTGGACAGTGATGAATTTATCTAGGATGTGGACAGTGATGTATTTATCTAGGATGTGGACAGTGATGTATTTATCTATAGGATGTGGACAGTGATGAATTTATCTGCTCTAGGATGTGGACAGTGATGAATTTATCTATAGGATGTGGACAGTGATGTATTTATCTGCTCTAGGATGTGGACAGTGATGTATTTATCTGCTCTAGGATGTGGACAGTGATGTATTTATCTGCTCTAGGATGTGGACAGTGATGTATTTATCTGCTCTAGGATGTGGACAGTGATGTATTTATCTGCTCTAGGATGTGGACAGTGATGTATTTATCTGCTCTAGGATGTGGACAGTGATGTATTTATCTGCTCTAGGATGTGGACAGTGATGTATTTATCTGCTCTAGGATGTGGACAGTGATGTATTTATCTGCTCTAGGATGTGGACAGTGATGTATTTATCTGCTCTAGGATGTGGACAGTGATGTATTTATCTGCTCTAGGATGTGGACAGTGATGTATTTATCTGCTCTAGGATGTGGACAGTGATGTATTTATCTGCTCTAGGATGTGGACAGTGATGTATTTATCTAGGATGTGGACAGTGATGTATTTATCTGCTCTAGGATGTGGACAGTGATGTATTTATCTAGGATGTGGACAGTGATGTATTTATCTAGGATGTGGACAGTGATGTATTTATCTGCTCTAGGATGTGGACAGTGATGTATTTATCTAGGATGTGGACAGTGATGTATTTATCTATAGGATGTGGACAGTGATGTATTTATCTAGGATGTGGACAGTGATGTATTTATCTATAGGATGTGGACAGTGATGTATTTATCTAGGATGTGGACAGTGATGTATTTATCTAGGATGTGGACAGTGATGTATTTATCTATAGGATGTGGACAGTGATGTATTTATCTGCTCTAGGATGTGGACAGTGATGTATTTATCTGCTCTAGGATGTGGACAGTGATGTATTTATCTGCTCTAGGATGTGGACAGTGATGTATTTATCTGCTCTAGGATGTGGACAGTGATGTATTTATCTATAGGATGTGGACAGTGATGTATTTATCTAGGATGTGGACAGTGATGTATTTATCTGCTCTAGGATGTGGACAGTGTGATGTGATGTGATGTGATGTGATCTGCAGGATGTGGACAGTGTGATGTGATGTGATGTGATCTCTGTGATCTGCAGGATGTGGACAGTGCAGCTCTCTCCAGACTGGATCTAGAGAGGAGAGTAGACTCACTACAGGAGGAGATCAACTTCCTCAAGAAACTCCATGAAGAGGTGAGACTGGACTGATTTACTTTAGTATTTTACTGACTGGGGAGAAAAATAATCTGTGCTACATTTTATTACGTTTGCTTAAACTTCATATTTATTTTATTTTTTTCAGGTGTCCAAAATGTCTGAGATGATAGACTGGCACCCGCTTCTACCGTTATCAAGCGATAATTCCCAGCAGGCTGCTTATCAGCACCATTTTATCGATGACAGCATGTTGTCTGGAGCCTACTCACTGATAAGATGACAACTGCGATCTTATCCACTGATAACAGTCAAATCTGCTTGCGGTTAGGTTTAGAGAAGGGTGTAGTAATGTTTGTAGCAAAACCCTCCAACCGTAACCCCAACCCTCAACCACCTCACGATGATGGTCATAGAAGGACTATTGTCCAAATGACCTCTCAGGTCATCCTAGCCCGAATGCATGCAGTTTCATCTAAATATCTTGCTACATTACAGCAACATTTATTTTTGGAGGGACATTGTTCTGTTTTGCTGTTTTACACACACAAGCCTCTTCCCCACCTGCGTGAAACGCTTCACTTCTTACTGCTTTAGTGTTCTTAAGCATCCATTTAAAGGGGAATTCCACCCATTTCCAACATGTTACAGGAGCTGTTGGAGCTCCAGACTCAGATCCAGGACCAGCTCCATGTCCAGGTGGATCTGGACTCCTCCAAACCAGATTTGACTGCTGCTCTGAGAGACGTCCGTCTGCAGTACGAGAACCTGGCCTCCAAGAACCTGCAGGAGTCAGAGGACTGGTACAAGTCCAAGGTATGGACTCTAGAACACCTGGAGAACATCTGGAGGTCAGAGGACTGGTACAAGTCCAAGGTATGGACTCTAGAACACCTGGAGAACATCTGGAGAACCTCCTCTAGTCAGAGGACTGGTACAAGTCCAAGGTAAACCTCCTCTAGTCAGAGGACTGGTACAAGTCCAAGGTAAACCTCCTCTAGTCAGAGGACTGGTACAAGTCCAAGGTAAACCTCCTCTAGTCAGAGGACTGGTACAAGTCCAAGGTAAACCTCTAGGGAGTCTGAGGACTGGTACAAGTCCAAGGTATCTGGAGAACATAGGTTTTCAACCTTTTTCGTCCCAGGGCCCACTATTTATTCAGAATTTTAGTCACAGACCACCATTTGATGACATTTTAGCCCCACAGACCCCAAAACTAAAGATTTATTTTGCCTTTGTCTACAAATGTGTCTAATGTGTTTTGGTGTGGATTTTTTTTTAAGGTCTCTCTCTCTCTCTCTCTCTCTCTCTCTCTCTCTCTCTCTCTCTCTCTCTCTCTCTCTCTCTCTCTCTCTCTCTCTCTCTCTCTCTCTGTCAGTTTGCTGACCTCTCTCTCTGTGTGTTGGACAGTTTGCTGACCTCTCTCTCTCTCTCTCTTCTCTCTCTCTCTCTCTCTCTCTCTCTCTCTCTCTCTCTCTCTCTCTCTCTCTCTCGGTCAGTTTGCTGACCTCTCTCTCTCTCTCTCTCTCTCTCTCTCTCTCTCTCTCTCTCTCTCTCTCTCTCTCTCTCTCTCGGTCAGTTTGCTGACCTCTCTCTCTCTCTCTCTCTCTCTCTCTCTCTCTCTCTCTCTCTCTCTCTCTCTCTCTCTCTCTGTGTGTGTGTTATCAGTTTGCTGACCTCTCTCTCTCTCTCTCTCTCTCTCTCTCTCTCGGTCAGTTTGCTGACCTCTCAGAAGCCGCTGGTCGTAACAGTGAAGCTCTCCGACTGGCCAAACAGGAGTCCAGTGAATACAGACGCCAGGTCCAGTCTCTGACCTGTGAGGTGGATGCTCTGAAGGGAACTGTGAGTACAATGAGATCATTACACTTCCATATCTAAAAGACAAAGATCACTCTGTGCCCAACTTCGTTGTGGGATCTTGCCCCTGCACCTAGAGACTGGTAGATATAGAGGTACTATAGAGGAACAACGTACTTGTATATATTGTGATCTAAACGATGTCGAGAACGAGTTCCATTTTGTTTTCTACTGCCCACTGCCTACCATGTTTTTTGGCAGAAGTTATTTAGAACTTAGTATTAATTGATTGCCAGAGTCCCATGATGAGAGTTCTGTTCTGGTTTGGGTTACAGTTGACATCACTATATTAATGGAAAGTATGTCATACAACTTAAGTTCCAAAAGTCGGAACTATCCTTTTAACCCACGACCACGACCACTGGTCGCGACAGCTACGCTATGCTACAAAACCGCTCTGCCAACAGCCCAGCGGTCGCACCAGCGGTCGCAGTCACAGAATGATCTGTCCTCTCCTGAATTAATTTGCCACCTCCCATCTCCTCTCCCTGGCTGGGGTCAGGGGCGGATCTAGGCATGGGCATGGGGGGGCAAAGCCCTCCTAAATGCATAGTCTGCCCCACCAAACACGATGCCATGCAAAACAACCCAAGATATTTCAGTGCTTCTATTTAACATCCGCCCCTGGCGGGGGGGTCCCTCTCCTCTCTCTTCTCTCCCTGGCGGTGGTCCCAGAACGAGTCGTTGGAGCGTCAGCTGAGAGATGTGGAGGAGAAGTTTGCCATGGAGACCGTTGGTTACCAGGACAGCATGGTGCGCATGGAGGACGACATCTCTACCATGAAGGAGCAGGTGATCAGGGGTGGAGCTAGCAGTTCTGGGCCCCCTGCAAAGCTTTTCCACATGGGCCCCCCCTTCCCCGGCGGTGTCAAAGGGGAATTTCACCCATAGGCCTATTCAACATTTTTTCTGAGAGCGTACGAATGCAACCAAATGAACCCTAACGGGTTCATTTGGTTCGACTTGTACGCTCTCAGAAAAAAACGAAGTGTCTATAGAAATCCATTAACATGATGACATACATCTAGATGTATGATGCCATCAAGATGTGTTTCATCATGTTTTTGTGTTTTTTCTTCAGACCTCCATTTCCAGGAAACACAAAATGGGGGGGGGGGTAAACGTTTTCCACCCAGCACCTCTAGGGTATACTAATGACATATTAGAATGTTGAAAACGGGTGGAATTCCCCTTTAAAATGCTTCAATCTGGTGCACTTTGAGATCAAATATTTTTCATAATATAATCAATACAAATAAAACCTTAATTAATGCAAGCTTTCAGTGGGCCCCCCCTGACTTTGGGCCCCCCCTACTTTGGGCCCCCCCTACAATTGTCCCCCTTTTCCCCATGTGTCTACGGCCGTGCAGATGAGCCGCCACCTCCGGCAGTACCAGGAGCTCCTAAACGTCAAGATGGCTCTGGACATCGAGATCGCCACCTATAGGAAGCTGCTGGAAGGAGAGGAGAGCAGGTGTGTGTGTGTACAAATATATAGGAACAAATATACCTGTATATCAGGGGTTTTCAACCTTTTTGGCACCAGGGACCACCGTTTATTCAGCTTTTTTGAGCCACAGACCACCATTTGATTACATTCTCACCCCCAAAGACCTAAAACTAAAGAATTCTTTTGGTTTTGTCCACAATTACTGGCTTGATTTTGCAAACAAAACAGTGTAGACTTCTTAATTAAGTGGTGCTAATTCAGATGATAAATATTTTAACTCTCGAGAGTGTAAATATGAAACTCTTGAGAATGTAAAAATAAAATGAAATGGTTTTGAGCTGTTTTGGTTTGAGCTGTGGCTCAAATGCTGAATAAATAGTGGGCCCTGGTATCAAAAAACCTGAAAATCACTGCTTTAAATAAATATATATGGAAGGTTTTGAAAGTAATATCAATATGATTGAGACTCTGGCAGGTTAGAAACTATACCCTCATATGGCCTAGAGTTTCGTCACCACCCGTATCCCTTAACTTCTCTCTACCTTTGTAACATGTGAGGAAAATGGAGGGGGTTGACACTAAGGTCTCTGAGGCACTTGCCCATCGGGCAAGTGCATGTCAGGTTCTACTTGCCCTCAGGTCATGGTCACTTGCCCCCGAAAACATATTGTAATTTTTGCATTTAAGTTTACTTCCTACCAGGGGTTTTTAACAGGCGGTCCGGGGACCACCAGTGGTCCCTGAGAGGGTTCCAGGTGGTCCCCAGCTAAGTTGGTTAACCAGATGTAACTCTTGAGAGTGTAAAAATGAAACCAAATGGACCCTTGCGGGTCCATTTGGTTTCATTTTTACACTCTCAAGAGTTAAAATATTCATCATCTTAATTAGCCCATAGTGGTCACAGACCCAGTGGTCCCTGACCCCAGCAAAATGATAGTTTGGAACCAAATGGACCTGGGAGAGAGATAGGTAGAGATAGCTAGAAAGCAGGGAAAGACACAGAGGCAGAGTGCAATGACTGCCTTCAAGACAAATTTATCTTGTGTTGTGTTATAGTGCACTAAGTTGCACACTTGCCCGATCGGGCAACCAGGTAGCAGTCTTCACTTGCCCCACCATTTTTTTTTACTTGCCCCGGGCAAGCGGGCAAGTGTTAGTGTCAAGCCCTGCGAAAATGGAGCCTTAAATGTCAGAGTGCTGTTCATACTTTATTGAATTAAGCTAATATGCAGCAATAAACCACTTAAACCCAATATATCCCACTGAACAGAGTCGCCTCAGGACCTGGCAACCGTTCTGCTCCTGTCTAGTGTCCACCATTTGAGATCATTTTAGCCCCACAGATTTATTATTTTATTTTTTGCTTTTGTCCACAATTCCAGGCTGGATTCCAGGCGGGAAACCAAACAGTCCAACATACAGATCAAAATGACCATTAATCTTCTACATTCTCTAGTTGTGTAGACTTGGGATAATTCACATGATGAATATTTTAACTCTTTAGAGTGTAAACATGAAACCAAATGGACCTGCAAGGGTCCATAAGTTTAGCAGTCCATTTCATTCAATCCATTAATATCTTGTTTTTCCTTTTTGTATTTGCAGAATCTCCACTCCGTTGCCAAGTTTCTCTCCTTCTCTAAACCTGAGAGGTAAACTTGGATTCTCGTGTTGAGAATCTTCATTTTGCAGTGTGTGTGAATTTATGTCTGTCGTCACTTAAAGGATCACTTCACCACTTTTCAACATTTCTTCATATAACAGGTCTTCACTAATGTACATGATAAAATACCACTGTGTTTTTCTACTCAGTCTGTGTCTCACAGGAGAGCTGTGGACAGTTCACAAACTTCTTACAATTACATCATCATTCTGCAGATTTTTTTTTAAACAATGTGTTTTTGAAAACATATCTATATTTTTTATTATCAGGAGAACGATGGCTGTCATTTTTGCATTGCGACTTTTCAGGAATAGAAAGCCTGCAGTTTCTATTAGCTTGGATTCCACTATTGATGATGTGGTGTTTTAGCTGTTGAAAAATAGCAGATCTACAAGCTCATATCGCGCCACCGAGTGGCGCGATATGAGCTTGTAGTTCTGCTATTTTTGAAAATTGTGAAAATGTGGTGCAACTCTTTGAATACATTATTTCAGAAGCAAACATTTTTAACTCAAATCTTTGCTTCTGGGGGATCCCCTAGAACAACATGTTTTTAGATGAGGTTCTGCAGCTAAATAATAGATATTTCTGGGGGTCCTTCCTATGAAATATGTTAAGCATCACTGACACAGAAAGAGATTTTTCCAGAAAAACTAGAACCTCACACCAGGGACTAGAATTTAGTGTCACAAACTAGATTAGTGTCATGGACTAAAATCTAGTGTCAGAAACTGGAATCTAACTTCAGAAACTACAGTCTATATAGGAACTAGAATCTACCGTGGGGGACTAGAATCTAGCATGAGGAACTAGAATCTAGCGCTGTGAACTAGAATCTAGCATGAGGAACTAGAATCTAGCGCTGTGAACTAGAATCTAGCATGAGGAACTAGAATCTAGCGCTGTGAACTAGAATCTAGCATGAGGAACTAGAATCTAGCATGAGGAACTAGAATCTAGCGCTGTGAACTAGAATCTAGCATGAGAAACTAGAATCTAGCATGAGGAACTAGAATCTAGTGCTGTGAACTAGAATCTAGCATGAGGAACTAGAATCTAGCATGAGGAACTAGAATCTAGCGCTGTGAACTAGAATCTAGCATGAGAAACTAGAATCTAGCGCTGTGAACTAGAATCTAGCATGAGGAACTAGAATCTAGCGCTGTGAACTAGAATCTAGCATGAGGAACTAGAATCTAGTGCTGTGAACTAGAATCTAGCATGAGGAACTAGAATCTAGCGCTGTGAACTAGAATCTAGCATGAGGAACTAGAATCTAGCGCTGTGAACTAGAATCTAGCATGAGAAACTAGAATCTAGCATGAGGAACTAGAATCTAGCGCTGTGAACTAGAATCTAGCATGAGAAACTAGAATCTAGCGCTGTGAACTAGAATCTAGCATGAGGAACTAGAATCTAGCGCTGTGAACTAGAATCTAGCATGAGGAACTAGAATCTAGCGCTGTGAACTAGAATCTAGCATGAGGAACTAGAATCTAGCGCTGTGAACTAGAATCTAGCATGAGGAACTAGAATCTAGTGCTGTGAACTAGAATCTAGCATGAGGAACTAGAATCTAGCGTAGGGGACTAGAATCTAGCATGAGGAACTAGAATCTGATCAGTGGGTTTTAATAACATGACATTCTTATTCCCGGTCCTCAGACGCCCTGGTGGACCCCAAACCTCCTTCAGTTGAAACCAACACAACATTCAAGAAGGTTCTAATCAGGACCATTGAGACCCGGGATGGTCAGGTACAGTCCAATCACATCCAAGCATCTCTCAATCAATCTCATCTTTTTTCCCCCAATGGTCAATTTTAAACACCATGAGTAATAAAACCATATGGAACAATTTTAAACACCATGAGTAATAACACCATATGGAACAATTTTAAACACCATGAGTAATAACACCATATGGAACAATTTTAAACACCATGAGTAATAACACCATATGGAACAATTTTAAACACCATGAGTAATAACACCATATGGAACAATTTTAAACACCATGAGTAATAACACCATATGGAACAATTTTAAACACCATGAGTAATAAAACCATATGGAACAATTTTAAACACCATGAGTAATAAAACCATATGGAACAATTTTAAACACCATGAGTAATAACACCATATGGAACAATTTTAAACACCATGAGTAATAACACCATATGGAACAATTTTAAACACCATGAGTAATAACACCATATGGAACAATTTTAAACACCATGAGTAATAACACCATATGGAAAATATTTGGGGCTCCATTTTTCTCACATGCTAACCCCCCCCCCCCTTTTTTTTTTTACATATGTTTTTGTAAACATCTGTAAAACAGATATAATTGTGTGATTTATAGGAATCATATGATATTCAAAAAAGATATAAGATCCATTGTATTTTTTGTGAATTGAAACATATATACTTTTGTAATTTATAATAATAATAACATGAGATGTAGATTGTATGAAAGGCTCCTAAACCCCTTATCCATTAACTTCTTTGCCTTTTTAAACTATTAAAAAATAATACAAAAAACATTTTTCAGTAGTGAAAATGGTCAGTCTACAAGCTCACAACGTGTGCATGTTGAAAATATATTAGTAAAAAAAAAAAAAGAATAAGGATTTGGGATAAGGGGTTTAGCATGAAATGAAAATGGAAACTTTTTTCCATATGGGATTAATGACATACTAATCACCCTAATGTAATGTAATGTAATGTAATGTAATGTAATGTAATCTGTCTCTGGTTGTTCACCAGGTGGTCAATAAATCCAATCTGGACCATGATGATGATGAAGATGATGATATGGAGTAAACTCTGCAGTGATTGGACATCCATTCATTCTCTGCAGTGATTGGACAGATCCATTCATTCTCTGCAGTGATTGGTTGGACAGATCCATTCATTCTCTGCAGTGATTGGACAGATCCATTCATTCTCTGCAGTGATTGGACAGATCCATTCATTCTCTACGGTGATTGGACAGATCCATTCATTCTCTGCAGTGATTGGACAGATCCATTCATTCTCTGCAGTGATTGGACAGATCCATTCATTCTCTACGGTGATTGGACAGATCCATTCATTCTCTGCAGTGATTGGACAGATCCATTCATTCTCTGCAGTGATTGGACAGATCCATTCATTCTCTGCAGTGATTGGACAGATCCATTCATTCTCTGCAGTAATTGGTTGGACAGATCCATTCATTCTCTGCAGTGATTGGACAGATCCATTCATTCTCTGCAGTGATTGGACAGATCCATTCATTCTCTGCAGTGATTGGACAGATCCATTCATTCTCTGCAGTGATTGGACAGATCTATTCACCTGATTCTATAAACAACAGAGCCATCACCAAACTGCTTCTAAAGTGTCTTTCCGTCGGTGGTTTTCAACCAGTGGTCCCTGAGAGGATTCCCAGCTAAATGATGGACAGTTGGTAACCAAATGGACCCTTATAGATCTGTAACTCTTAAGATTGTAAAATGAAACCAAATGGACCAGGTCACAGGTCCATTTGGTTTCATTTTACTCTCTCAAGAGTTAAATTATATTCAAACATCTAAATGAACTTAATTTGTAAGAATGTACACAATTATAAAATGTAGAAGAATTGTTATTGTTAGTTTTGGATCTGAGAGACTAAACTCAACATGAGTTGAGTATAAAAAAAAGGTTGAAACCCACGGGTTTATGCCAGGGGTTTTCAACCTTTTTCATCCCAGGGCTCACCATTTATTCAGCATTTGAGCCACGGACCACCAATTGAGGACATTTTAGCCACACAGATCCCAAATCTAAAGATTTCTTTCTTGCTTTTGTCCATCTTCTAGTTGTGTAGACTTGGGCTAATTCAGATGATGAATATTTTAACTCTTGAGAGTGTAAAAATGAAACCAAATGGACCCGCAAGGATCCATTTGGTTTCATTTTTACGTTCTCAAGAGTTACATCTGGTTTAACAACTTAGCTGGGGACCACCTGGAACCCTCTCAGGGACCACTGGTGGTCCCCGGACCACCTGTTGAAACCCACTGGTTTATGTGAATATTCAGTATGCTCCTTAGCTGAGGTGATACAATGTATCTTGTTTCATTTTCTGCTTAAAGTGTTGCCATTATTTGTTACATCTGTTACATCTGTCTAGACAGTGTTACATTAGCATAATAGAAATACTTTGTTTCCAGGTACACAAAAATGACACTTTGTAACAAACAGAAAAACAAAAACAAACGAACAACAAACGTATTTTTGAGCGGTACAATGTACACACTTTCAAGCTCTGTGTGTGCGTGCGTGTGTGCGTGTGTGCGTGTGTGTGTGTGTGTGTGTGTGTGTGTGTGTGTGTGTGTGTGTGTGTGTGTGTGTGTGTGTGTGTGTGCGTGTGTGTGTGACAGTAAGCAGCAATAAAAAGCATTTGGACAGTAATAATGATTCTGGATTCTTCTGGTTTGACATTGAATTTAATAATCACTGAAAAGTAACTTGACATTTTCACCTTGATGATAATAAATAATAAATACTATTGGACACTACTCTGGTGTTATTAAAACTGACCCACTGTATAAACAGTGGTCCCTGGTATCAAAAAGGTTGAAAACCCCTGTCCTAGGATGCCTAGTATGACCCATTAGAACAGGTGGTCCGGGGACCACCAGTGCTCCTTGAGAGGGTTCCAGGTGGTCCCCAGGCTAAATGATGGAAAGCTTATGTACCAGATGTAACTCTTGAGAGTGTAAAAATGAAACCAAATGGACCCTTGCAGGTCCATTTGGTTTCATATTTACACTCTCAAGAGTTAAAATATTCATCATCTGAATCAGCAACGCTAATTAAGAAGTCTACACTATTTTATTTGCAAAATCAAGCCAGGAATAATGTGGACAAAACCAAAATAATTCTTTAGTTTTAGGTCTTTGGTAAATGGTGCATTTATACAGCACCTTTATCCAAGGATCTTTACATAGCTTGTGCATCACATTCACCACATTCACACACACATTCATCCACTGATGGCAGTGGAAACCATGCAAGGTACCTACTAGCACATCAGGAGCAGTTAGGGGTTCAGTGTCTTGCTCAAGGACACCTCCACACTAACTCTGCGGGAGTCTGGGATCAAACCGGCAACCTTGTGGTTATCAACCGGTGGTGACTCTATCTCTGAGCCACTGCCGACCCCCTTTGGGGGTGAAAATGTAATCAAATGGTGGTCCGTGGCTGAAATGCTGAATAAACGGTGGTCCCTGGTGCCAAAAAGGGTGAAAACCCCTGCATTAGACCTAGTACAACATGTTGGTCCTGAGAATAGCAGTGCAGGTTTTACCATTGGACTTGGTGTGACCGCCACCTGCTGGTGGATATGATGTACTACATCACACACACAACAAAGCGACTCCAGGCTGAATAGAATGTGATTCTAATCTTTAATTCAATAAATGCACCAGCAGTCAAGCCTATAAAAAGATCATTTTTTTTTTAATGTATATAGACCAGGGGTTTTCAACAGGTGGTCCGGGGACCACCAGTGGTCCTATCTTGAGAGGGTTCCAGGTGGTCCCCCCCAGACTAAATGATGGAAAGTTGGTTAACCAGATGTAACTCTTGAGAGTGTAAAAATGAAACCAAATGGACCCTTGCGGGTCCATTTGGTTTCATTTTCACACTCTCAAGAGTTAAAATATTCATCTTAATTAGCACTATTTAAGTATAAACTGTTTGTGTTTGCAAAATCCAGCCTGGAATTGTGAACAAAACCAAAAGAAATCTTTAGTTTTGCGGTCTAGTGGGGCTAAAATGTCATCAAACGGTGGTCCTCTGTAGCTCAAATGCTGAATAAATGGTGGTCCCTGCTGTCAAAAAGGTTAAAAAACACTGGTATAGACAGAACCATTGCCTTTTACACTTTTACAAACGCAGAACCAACAGAAATAGAAGTAAAAACCACAACAACAACAACAACAACAACAACAACAACAACAGCTGTAAGTATTTCTTTAATCAGCTGCTGCAGCCTGGATGAGGTCCAGGTAATTAGCTGTCTGCAGTGTTGCCAACCTGGTGCATTTGTCACTATATGTAGCTCTTTTTCAGACCCCCCTAGCGCCAAAATTAGTGAAAAAACCCCTAGCGGAAAATCTAGTGCTTTTTTGCTGTATGGTGAGTTGGGGTGAAATTGGTTGACAGGCGCCAGAGATAAAACCCTTGTTTTTCACCATTTTTCCTCCTATGATAGAGTCCTCCTTCCTTCCTAGAAAGGACCATTGGCAGCCAAATGGACCCTTATAGATCTGTAACTCTCAAGAGTTAAATCATATTTAACCAAACCATCTGAATTTCCTAATTTCCAGGAATCTACACATTTAGAAAATGTAGAAGAATTGCTATTTTGACCAGCATTCTGTCAGTTATTTCTCCTAAATTAGTCAGGGAGACTAAATTCGACATCAAACGGTGGTCCTCTGTGGCTAAAATGCAGAATAAATAGTGGGCCCTGGTATGAAAATGGTTGAAAACCATTGTGCATTTTGTGCCACCAGTGTATTTTGGATTTTGGCAGTTGGCAACACTGTCTGGTTGGTTGTCTGTTTGGTTGTTTGTTCTCCATAGAGATCATTCAGTTCCATGATGTCTGATCTCTGATCTCTGATGTCTTTGAGGACCAACTTTGCGCTCAGTGTCGTGACGTTCAGTTCCATCCAGAGCCTTTAGAAATAGACAGAGTTGCGACATTGAGGGGGCAGAAAGTAGTCTGGTCACGTCGCGTCAGCCCATAGGCTCCAATGCACTCAGTAACTCCCGGCTGTCACTATTCGTTGTCACTATCCCTTAGAAGTCTACGTAGAAGAGCCGCCATCGGACTGGCGCCATGAAGTGAACGGAGTTGGCGTAACTCTGTATTTCCATCCAGGCTGAAGCACCGCCCGTCCGGGAGGAGCTGACATGACAACGGCAGCATCCTTTATTATTAGGCTGGAGGAAACGCGCGGATGCTCTGATGATTATTTTATTTGATTTGATTTGATTTATTCGGTGTTTTAAATCATCCTAAAACGAAGGTTTTGCCACTGAGCAGCAGCAGGTGTTTGATGGATACTAATGGATACTCTGTAGACACAGCTGGACGGTGATGAGATGAGATGAGACTGCATGGAAACAAAGTGACAGTTTGTTTGTCTGGAGACATTAAACACAGTGGATACAGTTTAACCAGTGGATACAGTTTAAACAGTGGATACAGTTTAAACAGTGGATACAGTTTAAACAGTGGAACAGTGGATACAGTTTAAACAGTGGATACAGTTTAAACAGTGGATACAGTTTAAACAGTGGATACAGTTTAAACTGTGGATACAGTTTAACCAGTGGATACAGTTTAAACAGTGGATACAGTTTAAACAGTGGATACAGTTTAAACAGTGGAACAGTGGATACAGTTTAAACAGTGGATACAGTTTAAACAGTGGATACAGTTTACCGTCGGAAATAAAGTGACGAGTAAGAAGAAGAACTGGATACAATTTACAGTTGGAATCTACTTAATACTGGATCTAGTCGGAAACAAAGTGACAGTTTGTTTGGAGACATTTTTTGGTTGATGAAGAGTGAACACAGTGGATACAGTTTACTGACGGAAACAAAGTGACAAGTAAGAAGGAGAATATCTGGATACAGTTTCTAGTTGGAATCTACTTAATACTGGATCTAGTTGGAAACAAAGTGACAGTCAGTGTGTTTGTACTAGCAGTGATACTAGTAGTATTTATTTCTGCTCCATTTGGCTCCAATGCCACAGTGTCTGTTTGGAGGAGAAACAGGACAAACTGCAGACTAACATTATCAGGTTAAATCTGTACCCTCAGGGTCCTAAATGGGCTCTGTTACATCAGACTAACATTATCAGGTTAAATCTGTACCCTCAGGGTCCTAAATGGGCTCTGTTACATCAGACTAACATTATCAGGTTAAATCTGTACCCTCAGGGTCCTAAATGGGCTCTGTTACATCAGACTAACATTATCAGGGTTTAATCTGTACCCTCAGGGTCCTAAATGGGCTCTGTTACATCTGCGCTGACCAGAACCAGGAACGCTCTGGTCAAAGTGGGATCAGAACCATCCGAACCGGCGGACCCCCAGGCGGACGGACCCCCGGAGCTCCTGAACACCCAGCGGGGGTCCCTGAACCCCCAGCCCGGCCCAGGGGGTCCCTGGGCCGGCCGCGGTGCAGGAGGCTTGGTGTCCACTGGTGGTCCCCCTCCTCCTCTTCCTCTCCAGGGACCACCAGATGATGATGCTGAAGGAGGGCCAGGGTGGTCCGCGGCCCAGCAGACTCCACCACATCACAGAGAGGATGCGGCGGACCACCAGAACGGTAGGCCCACTTTACTCTGTCTCATTTAAAGCAGGGGAGGGGTTTTTAACCTTTTTGACACCAGGGACCACCGTTTATTCAGAATTTGAGCCACGGACCACCATTTGAGGACATTTTAGCCCCACAGACCCCCCCCCCCCCTAACTAAAGATTTCCTTTGTTTCTCTCCATGACCATTAATCTTCTAGTTGTGTAGATTTAGGACTAATTCAGATGATGAATATTTTAACTCTTGAGAGTGTAAAAATGAATGGCGGGTCCATTTGGTTTCATTTTTATGTTCTCAAGAGTTACATCTGGTTAATACAACTTAGCTGGGGACCACCTGGAACCCTCTCAAGGACCACTGGTGGTCCCCGGACCACCTGTTGAAAACCCCTGATTTAAAGCAGTGGTTTTCAACCAGTGGTCCGGGGACCACCAGCGGTTCCTGAGAGGATTCCAGGTGGTCCCCAGGCTAAATGATGGACAGTTAGTTGGTAACCAAATGGACCCTTATAGATCTGTAACCCCTGGCTCTTATATTTAAACATTCTGAACGACTTACTTTTCCAGTGTCTACACATTTAGAAAATGTAGAATAAATTGTTATTTTTGAACAACTTTTTGCCAGTTTATTTGTCCCAAATTGTGGACACAATGTTGAAAATCCTTATTTTTGGGTCCGAGAGATTAAACTCATCACCAAACGGTGGTCCCCCGTGGCTAAACTGCAGAATAAATAGTGGTCCCTGGTTGGTATGGAAAAGGTTGAAATCCCATTGATCTAAAGGCGGTGGTTTAGGTTAAAATGAGAAAGCTCTAATGTGTCATAATGTCATTACTATAGCAGAGGTCTCTATATGTACAGCTTTGTGTTTTTGTGTTAACCAACACATCACTCATCCTACCTTTCAAGTTCTCTGTGTGCCAAATATTTAGCAGATCTGCAGTACAGGCTATAGCAGGGGTTTTCAACAGGTGGTCCGGGGACCACCAGTGGTCCCTGAGAGGGTTCCAGGTGGTCCCTAGCTAAGTTGGTTAACCAGATGTAACTCTTGAGAACGTAATTTTTTTTTACACTCTCAAGAGTCAAAATATTCATCATCTGAATTAGCCCAAAGTCTACAACTAGAAGATGGACAAAAGAAAAAGAAATATTTAGTTGTGGGGTCTGTGGGGCTAAAATGTCCTCAAGTGGTGGTCCGTGGCTCAAATGCTGAATAAATGGTGGTCCCTGGAGTCAAAAAGGTTGAAAACCCCTGGGCTATAGCAACATCCACAATGACATTGAAGGTTCAAGTTCAAGTTTCAGTTTATTTGTCCGGGGCATCTGGGGCAAATGGGGCATCTGGGGCAAATGGGGCATCTGTAACAAACCAAAGGGCATTATGGCATTATCAAGGTAGATTTGAGGTCCAATGTGTTTTGGTGTGGAATTCTCCTTTATCTGATGGCAAGGAGGTTTTGTTCAGAGGTGTGAATAAGTGTAGCAGGTGGCTACAGCCTCTGCCGTGATGGCCTCGAAAAACCAATATCTGGGTTACCCTAACCCTAATCCGGACCAAGGGGATGTCCTCTTGGTCTAGTGGTTAAGATGGTGGACTTTCACGCGGGAGACCCGGGTTCGAATCCCGGGCGTTACATAAGGTTCCAGGTTCAAGGTTAGCTTTATTAGTCTCCCGTGGGAGAAATTTGTCTTGGAGTCAGAGAGCAGAGCTGCATACAGTGACACACAGACAGATGACAGTAGACATACAGGGCTTGACACTAACACTTGCCCGGGGCAAGTAAAAAAAAATGGTGGGGCAAGTGAAGACTACTACCTGGTTGCCCCATCGGGCAAGTGTGCGACTTAGTGCACTATAACACAACACAAGATAAATTTGTCTTGAAGGCAGTCATTGCACTCTGCCTCTGTGTCTTTCCCTGATTTCTAGCTGTCCACAATTCCAGGCTGGATTTGGGAAACAAAACAGGCAAATTAACATACACATCAAAATGACCTAATCTTCTACATTCTCTCGTTGTGTAGACCTGGGTAAATTAAGATGATGAATTTTAACTCTTGACTCAAGAGTCACATTTGGTTAACCAACTTAACTGGGGACCACCTGGAACCTGCAGGGGGCAAGTGACCATGACCTGAGGGCAAGTAGAACCTGACTTGAACTTGCCCGATGGGCAAGTGCCTCGGAGACCTTAGTGTCAACCCCTGGACATAGGACAATACAGTTGCACACATACACACACATACACCCTAGTGTGTACCTTAGTACGGTAGGGGCTAAATGCTCTCACCGTTGAGTAGCTTAATAGAGAGAGGTATAAAAGAGCATCTATACCTGTTATACTTTATCAACGGTGGAGCTCTGTATCTCCTGCCTGTTCACATTGTCACATACTCAAAGTTGAGAACATGTAATGGGTCAGAGACAATGCTTTGAGCCTGTCTAAGTATAGCTTGATCAAAGATGGCTTTTGGGGTGATCGGGGGGCTAGACAAGCCCATGAATAATTCATGGGCTTGTCTAGCCCCCGATCTCTCCAGCCATTGTTATAAGTCTCTCAATCTGAGATTTGTGTTTGACAGTTAGGTTACCAAACCAGACCAGTGGCCTTGTGGTTAGAGTGTCCGCCCTGGAACTGGGAGGCCGGGGTTCGATTCCCGGTCGGGTCATACCAAAGACTCTAAAATGTGACCCAATGCCTCCCTGCTTGGCACTCAGCATCAAAGGGATGGATTGGGGGTCAAAATCAGCTAATGATTCCTGAGCACAGCAAGCAGCAGCTCACGCTCGATGAGATGGGTCAAAACGGGAGAACCAATTTCGCTGCGGTAACGTAGTGACAGGTAATGCGACTTTGACTTTGACTTTTACGCTTGACAGTTAGCTATCCCATATCTCAGGATTGACTCTATGCAGCTTGCCTTGAACTGACCGAAGTTGAATCGTTGTCCGTTGAGTTACTGCAATATTTTACTGCTTTAGTACCATAAACAAACGGTCAAACAGCAGCACTCCTTCCGCTCCCAAATCACAATCAGCAACACCTGCTGCTGGATTGGAATGCATTTAATATGAAGGGGAAATCCACCTATTTTCAACACTTTACTGTCATTAATATAATGTACCTTTTAGAGATGTTGTGTGGATATGATTTAAAAAGTTGCCATGCCGTGATTTTTTTGTATTTTTTCCAATTTTGTACATGTTTAAGAGGTGACAGTATGTAAATAGACCCCTTGGTGTTTTTTATGTGCAATGATGCCTTCCCTTTGTATTTAGGGTTTCTTCCTGGGGGCTGAACCTTTACAGTCAAATGTGCCAATGAAAAAAACTACAATATAGTGACATCACGTGTTCAGCCCCTCCCCTAACTCCTCCCCTTTATCATGAAACTAAAGCTGTGGGCGTGGCTTCAGTTCAGGTGGATCTCCACCCATCACCACCCACCAGGCAAACCAGGCATACTTAATGAACTGGTAGGGTGGAATCATAAAAATGACAGTTTAACAAACACTGCACACTTTTTGAAAAAAAAAAAAAAAAAAAAAAAAAATCTTACTCTTCATATAACATTAATACCTGATGATCATGTTTTAGGGTAGAAAAAAATCATGGCACTCCATCTTTAAAAAGTTCCCATTCCGTGTTTCCTAGAAATGGAGGTCATGTTGATGATTTTTCTTTTAGGACCTTTTTTTTTCTGAGAGTGTACAAATGTGAACCAAATGGACCTACCAGGGTCCATTTGGTTCACATTTGTACACTCTCAGGAAAAAATCGAAAATGGGTGAAATTCCCCTTTAAATACTCTGATATTAGATCAACATGTAAGACGCTCACATCAGATCAACATATGGGAGTAATTCTGTACTGGACATATCAAGGTTCAAGGTTACTTTATTTAGTCTCGTTAGAGAAGTTTGTCTTGGACATACAGACTTGCACCAACAAGTAAGACAATACAGGACAATACAGTACAGTACATACAGTAGTAGTGACTGGTACACCTCATCAGGCTTACATAGCACCTCCCATAAGTACAGTACATACAGTACACTAGTAGTGACTGGTACACCTCACCATGCTTACATACAGTACATACAGTACAAGTGCTTTGTTAAGATAATCCATCCCACCTCACAGGTGTGCCACATTAAGATGCAGATGTGACATCATGGTTAGTGCACAGGTGTACCTTAGACCGTCCACAACAAAAAGCCTGAAATGTGCAATTTTCTTTTGCCTTATTGGGTGTATGGGCCTCCGAACCAGTCAGTATCTGGTGTGACCACCATTTGCCTCATGCAGTGCAACACATCTTCTTCGCATAGAGTTTATCAGATTGTAGAATGTTGGTCCACTCCTCTTCAATGGCTGTGTGAAGTTGCTGGATATTAGTGGGAACTGGTATGCGAAATGGTAATAATTTTATCATTTCCACACAACACCTCTGAGGTATACTAATGACATATTAGAATGATGAAAATGGGTGGACTTCCCCTTTAACTACCAGGCCTGTTAACTGTGTTTTTCTCTGGCTACTGGCACACAGCTGGGCTGCATGAGTAACTTTAGGGTAGAGGTTGAATGGACAGGCTTCAGTCAGAAGGGAGAATGGATATAGGGAAGGATCAACATATGGAATGTCAGCCGGTCAGGGGTGTTTGAGGTGAAATGTAGAGTTGCTGCATGGCCAATATTGGTCATCATTCAGGATCTCCATATATGGGCTTAAAGATGGAGTGCCATTATTTTTTTTTCTACCCTAAAACATGATCATCAGGTATTAATGTTATATGAAACGTAAGATTTCCCCCCAAAAAAGTACAGTGTTTGTTAAACTGACATTTTTATGATTCCACCCTACCAGTTCATTAAGTATGCCTGGTTTGCCTGGTGGGTGGTGATGGGTGGAGATCCACCTGAACTGAAGCCACGCCCACAGCTTTAGTTGCATGATAAAGGGGGAGGAGTTAGGGGAGGGGCTGAGCACATGATGTCACTATATTGAAGTCTTTTTCATTGGCATGTTTGACTGGAAAGGTTCAGCCCCCAGGAAGAAACCCTAAATACAAAGGGAAGACATCATTGCACATAAAAACACACCAAGGGTCTATTTACATACTGTCACCTCTTAAACATGTACAGAAGAAAAACATGTTGGAGGGACAACATGTTTGGAGGGACAAGAGAAAATGGCATGGGGGCGCTTCATCGCCCGTGGCGCGAAGCGCCACGGGCGATGAAGCCGCCCCCATACCATTTTCGCTTACAGGACTTTTATTAGTCAAGCAAAGCATCAATAATAACATCAGTTGTTGTTGAAGTTGCAACAGACACGCAGCATGCATAAAGCTAAAGGTCTGACTCAGAGAGTTTTCTGTTTTCAATGATGAAATGCTGTTGGTTTAGTGGTGACACAGCTGTAGTTAGTTAGTAGCAGTAGTAGTGTTTCACATCATTTTAAATAGAAGCACTTTGATTTGAAATATCTTAGGCTGTTTTGCATGGCATCATGTTTGGTGGGGCAGACTGGGTATTTAGGGGGGCATTGCCCTCGCCCCCCCCATGCCCATGCCTAGATCCGCCCCTGCTTTGCCCAGGGTAGTTGTCCCATGCATGCTCCCCTCACCATCACCTCCATCACCTCCCAGCTTACTGTACATACTGTACACAGAGGACAGGCTGTAAATATCACCCCTGCTCTGCTGGGTGTTTCCATGACCGAGGGACCGCTGTGTTTCCTCTCTGTGACCCGCTGGGGGACCCCCTGGGGACCACCTGTGGAGAGGACGGTCCTCCAGGCAGGGTTATTGGAGTCATGATATTTTCATTTTAGTTTAGTTTTACTTAGTTCTGACATTTTATTTTCTAATTCAGTTAGTTTTAGTTTTCAGTGCGGGTTTGCTAGTTTTTATTTAGTTTTTATTTTGGTGAAAATATTTAGTTTCAGTTAGTTTTAGTTTAGTTATAGTTTTAGTTATTTTATTTTTTTCTGTGCTTTGGTTGTCAGGTATAGGATTAAAAAATGTGCCAAAGTAGGAAACGGTTGGTATTCAACCCTTGCTTTGAGTTTCTTAGTAGATTGGATGATTGCACTCTCCCACAAGAACACAATTTTTACCCCCAGTGTTTATGGAACTCAGTAGTGGATAGAAGATCTAGAAGCATCTCCTCCTCATGTTTATGGAACTCAGTAGTGGATAGAAGATCTAGAAGCATCTCCTCCTCATGTTTATGGAACTCAGTAGTGGATAGAAGATCTAGAAGCATCTCCTCCTCATGTTTATGGAACTCAGTAGTTGATAGAAGATCTAGAAGCATCTCCTCCTCATGTTTATGGAACTCAGTAGTTGATAGAAGATCTAGAAGCATGCTTGACTGGACTTTCACTGGCATCTCCTGTTTCGTAGCACAGTTGTTTCTGATTGGATGTTGTTCCAATGAAGGAGAACTGTTTTTTTCCCCCAAACAAATCAGAATCCTCGACAGTATTTCAACCTTCATGAGCCACGCCCCCTCATAGAGATAGGCAGGGGCGGAAGTAACCTTTCCCAATTGGGAAAGGTTCGCCGCACCCATACCATTTTCAGTTCCAGGACTTTTATTAGTCAAGTAAAGCATCAATAATAACATCAGTTGTTGTTGAAGTTGCAACAGACACGCAGCATGCATAAAGCTAAAGGTCTGACTCAGAGTTTTCTGTTTTCAATGATGAAATGCTGTTGGTTTAGTGGTGACGCAGCTGTAGTTAGTTAGTAGCAGTAGTAGTGTTTCACATCATTTTAAATAGAAGCACTTTGAATATCTTGGGTTGTTTTGCATGTTTGATGGGGCAGACTGGGCATTTAGGAGGCATTGCCTAGATCCGCCCCTGGTACCGGGCTAACAGTCTGGTACCAGGCTAACAGTCTGGTACCGGGCTAACAGGTTACCCTGGTGGGAGCGATGTCCCTTATGCTCCCTCTCCTCTCTACCTCACCAGGTTGTTCCATACAACTCCCAGATTACTGTACTTTACACAGAGGACAGGCTGTAAATATCCTCCCTGATGAGTGTTTCCATGGTTCAGGGACTGTTGTGTTTCCTCCTAACATGAAGAGTTTCCTCTCTGGTCTCAAATGAGAAGCTGCTCTAAGAAAACACCCTAACCCAGGGGTTTGGGAAGGGTATGACCACTTTTGTTGAGTTTCTTCTGTGTAGTTACCTTTGCCATGATGCAATTCCAAATTTATTTCCATAGGAAAAAATGTTCCAGTGATTTAGATTTTTGATATTTCTGATTGATATTTGAGACACATTTTCTCAAACTTTTAGTTCAGGGAATATTTTAGTTTCAGGGGCAAAATTTTAGTTTCATTCCAAGAAAGGACTTATATTTCTGTCTATGAAACACAAGCCCAAAGTAGCTTATTTAAATACTGCATGGCAACACTGTGTGAACACTGCCTGGTGGCTGGTGCTGCAGCCATTGGCTCGTGTTACGAGCACACGGCCAATGGAACAGTGCGTTGAGTGTTGCTAGGTCACCAGAATCCACTCACAGCCTATCATGAGTCAGGAGACACGCTTAGGCAATGGGATCATGTGGTGATTTACACACATTCTTGGAAACAAACAGGAAGTGAAAC
>CM076976.1:53959560-54011000 GCA_039105355.1 Benthosema pterotum | reverse complement strand
TAAGCAACATGTAATAGACCAGAACCTCTCCACCTAAGCAACATGTAATAGACAGACCTCTCCACCAATAGCTTTGATACATGATAAAACATTGTTTTAAAAATAAATGTCAGGCACACATTTTTGCACTGTATAGGACATGCCTTGTTGAAGGTCTGCTTCCTAAAATGAACCAGTATTTATTGTGTAAAGTCCATGATATTTACATTGGAATGAATGAGCCTGGCTGGAAAGTGTCCTAGGGTGGACATACAAGAGGACGGGGCTTAGCTAAAGGTCTATTCTTTCCTCCTCCAGGTGGTGTGAGTGACGTTCAGATCATCAGGACAGACATCATCTCAATGAACATCATGGACATCCGTGGAGCTGTAGATGCTGCAGTTCCTACTAACATCATCGCTGCTAAGGCAGCCGAGGTCCGAGCCAACCAGGTCAACTGGCAGTCCTACCTACAGTAAGTAGCAGCTTCACTGCAGTGGTCCGGGGACCACCAGTGGTCCTTGGGAAGGTTACAGGTGGTCCCCAGGCTAAATGAGGGAGAGTTGGTTAACCAGGTGTAACTCTTGGAGAGCGTAAAACATGAAACCAAATGGACCCTTGCGGGTCCATTTGGTTTCATTTTTACACTCTCAAGAGTTAAAATATCCATCATGTGAATTATCCCAAGTCTACACAACTAGAGAATGTAGAAGATTAATGGTCATTTTGATCTGTATGTTGGACTGTTTGGTTTCCCCAAATCCAGCCTGGAATTGTGGACAAAAGCAAAATAAATCTTTAGCTTTGGGGTCTGTGGGGCTAAAATGTCATCAAATAGTGGTCCTCTGTGGCTCAATATGTGGGCCCTAGTATCAAAAAGGTTGAAAACCACTGGATCCAGACAGCTGTTATTGAGATACAGGCCTTGACCTTTGTTACTGCTAAAGCCCTTATCCCTTATCATCTTTGCCCTTTTAAACTACCATTTTTCAATAGTTAAAATGGCCAGTCTACAAGCTCAAAACGCCTCAATAGGCTCAGTTGACGTGTCCCAAATGTTTTTCAAAATGGTAAAAAATGCCAAGAAGTGAGGGATAAAGGGGTTTAGAGCCCGTAGAGCAGGGGTCCGGGGACCACCAGTGGTCCCTGAGAGGGTTCCAGGTGGTCCCCAGCTAAGTTGGGTAACCAGATGTAACTCTTGAGAACGTAAAAATGAAAC
Source organism: Benthosema pterotum (assembly GCA_039105355.1). Taxonomy (NCBI): domain Eukaryota; kingdom Metazoa; phylum Chordata; class Actinopteri; order Myctophiformes; family Myctophidae; genus Benthosema; species Benthosema pterotum. The sequence goes on along the minus strand of CM076976.1, from coordinate 54,009,802 downwards.
CAAATGGACCCTTGCGGGTCCATTTGGTTTCATTTTTACACTCTCAAGAGTTAAAATATTCCTCATCTGAATTAGCCATTTTGGAATGTATGTTTTGCTTGTTTTGTTTCCTCAAATCCAGCCTGGAATTGTGGACAAAAGCAAAATAAATCTTTAGATTCGGGGTCTGTGGGGCTAAAATGTCCTCAAATGGTGGTCCGTGGCTCAAATGCTGAATAAATGGCGGTCCCTGGGATGAAAAAGGTTGAAAACCGCTGCCATAGAGTGTAGCTGTCACTGGTTGAAGAAAGTCCTGCCCTCATACCGATGTGGAATGTTGGTTTTCTCAGTAAACAGCAAACCAAGGACACCGTGAAAACTCTAATGGAAAGAAATGGACATTTTGTTCAGTCTTGGAGTCCATGAAACCAGAGTTCTTCATGTAGTTAGGGCTCCATTTTCGTTAGACGCTAAACTCCTTATCCAAAACCCCCTTATTCATTTTTTTTTTTTTACTATTTTTAAAAACTTTTTGAGATAGTTCAATGTGCTAATCTATTGACACGTTGTGAGCTTGTAGACTGGCCATTGAAACTATTGAAAAAATGTTTTTTTTAAATAGTTTAAAAATGGCGTTACGTCGGGTCGTACCTCTCCCGTAACGCCATGCCAGGCGCCTATCTCCCTCTCCCAGAATGGACGGTTATCCTGGGGCTAACACATGGGCCAACGTACGGAAAACTAAGTCGCTACTCACCGAAACAAAGTAGCAACTTAGTTTTCCGTACGTTGGCCCATGTGTTAGCCCCAGGATAACCGTCCATTCTGGGAGAAAGGCGCCTGGCATGGTGTTACGGGAGAGGTAACGCCATGGAACAGGGCTACCAAGACTAGGGAATGTCCTACAGTATTTCACACTTTTTTAAGCCAATCACAATCCAGTGTTTGAACTTGTGACTTGAAAAAGTGGTAGAACTGAGGATTTTCGAGTTTGTGTCCACGATTTAGGAGAGAGAAACTGGCAAAACGTTGGTCAAACTAAGAATTTGTCTACATTTCTAGTCGTGTAGATTCTTGAAAATGAAGCATTTCACATGTTTAAATATAACTTCACTCTTGAGAGCGGCCATTTTGGTTTCTTTTTAACGCTCTCAAGAGTTACAGATCCGTGAAGGTCCATTCGGTTACCAGCTGTCCATCATTTAGCCTGGGAACCACCTGGAACCCTCTCAGGGACCGCTGGTGGTCCCCGGACCACTGGTTAAAGACCCCTGCTGTCTGCGTTCTGAGTCAGAGTCTGGTGTGAAGGTTCCTCTTTACGACTCACTGTATGACTGTGTGTCTTATTGTTCCTTTATTTTCTTTTAGAGCAGGGTTTTCAACCTTTTTCATGATCCCAGGGACCACTATTTGTTCAGCATTTGAGCCACGGACCACCATTTGAGGACATTTTCACACCAAAGATCTGAAATTAAAGAATTATTTTGGTTTTGTCCACAATTCCAGGCTGTATTTTGCCAACAAAACAGTGTAGACTTCCTAATTAAGTGGTGCTAATTCAAATGATGAATATTTTAACTCTTGAGAGTGTAAAAATGAAACCAAATGGACCCGCAAGGGTCCATAGTGTTCACTGTGGCTCTTTGAGGACCTGGTATTTTCAGACTGAGTGTCACTGACTGTTGTGAAGCTGATGAGACTTTTGTATAATTAGAAACAGGAGGCCAAACCCTGGGAGGTCTAGGAGGGTTGTCACAATTCAAATGAGATGATTCAAATTATTATTTGGATTAAAAAAAAAAACAAAATCTTCAATCACGTTGAAATATTTCCGTGGATATATTTGAAAATATTTCCCCCACCAAATTGACCAAGAAATGACACGAACTTGGAACATGTTTATTTCCGTGACAATGAATCATCAGTTCAAATAATGTATGCATTGTAACGGTGATGGCCCTAGGCTTGGCCAAGAAGAAATTCCAGAGTTTTAGTAGTAATTTGTTCAGAATCAACACTCTTCATTAATATAGAGAAACAACCTGCAACGACTGAAAATGGTATTAACCTGATTCATTTAACATAGTTTAATTACAATTAAGGTTGTTTTTAATAGGTAGGGGAAGTGATTTCACTTTTGTCAGATATCACCCAAAAAAATTTTTTTTCTGTTAAAATGCTCTATTATAAGGTGTGGAAACCACATATGGAGTTTCCCCCTCCCCCACGTTAGCAGAGGAGCTAATAAAAGTTCCCCAGGTCACCACAATTCTCCTCCAATCAGGAGAGAGCAGCAGGTTCACATAGTGTAGCTACTTTTGGGGCCCCTAGTGCACCAGGCTGGTACTACACCATGAATTTCAAATCACTTACCCTACCTTTAAGGTTGTTTTTAATAGTTAATTAATGAGATTAAATTAATTTCAAAGCTGTGGTTAATTTGATTAAAATTTTTAATCATTCAACAGCCCTAATTACAATACAATTTACAATTTTTAATTTAGCATACTTAGGGTGAGATTTTCGTTACATGCTAAACCCCTTATGCCATATCCCTTATTTCATTTTCACTATTTTGAAAAACTTTTTTGGACTATTTCAACATGTCAATCTATTAACATGTTGTGAGCTAGTAGACTGGCCATTTGAACTACTGAGAAATGTTTTTTTTAATAGTTTAAAAAGGCAAAGAAGTTAAGGGATAAGGGGTATAGCGGTAACGAAAATGGAGCCCTGTATCTATAACGATTCACATTAAGTAAAAACATTGCAATGCATCATACATACAGATTAAAACATTACAGTTTACAATGTAAGCACTAAAACATGCTGATCAAGCTGATGGTTGTGCATGGGAGAACTTGTAAGGTTTCATCCAGTATTTTCTAAAGTACTGGATTGTAGCTTTAACGTTTGATTGTTGTCTTTAAATCCGGGTCCTCAAATAAATAAATAAATAAATAAATAAAAAATAAAATAAAGACATACAAATGTTTAGATGTGTGAATATATTACATCTAAGCAAAAACAAAATCAGTGATGCAAACCTATGACAGCTAGTGGTTTTCAACTAGTGGACCGGGACCAGATGTAACTCTTTGACATCGTAAAAAAAAGGGGTCCATTTGGTTTCATGTTTACACTCTCAAGAGTTAAAATATTCATCATGTGAATTATCCCAAGTCTACACAACTAGAGAATGTAGAAGATTAATGGTCATTTTGATCTGTATGTTGGACTGTTTGGTTTCCCCAAATCCAGCCTGGAATTGTGGACGAAAGCAAAATAAATCTTTAGTTTTGGGGTCTGTGGGGATAAAAACTCATCAAATGGTGGTCCTCCATGGCTCGAATTGAATAAATAGTGGTCCCTGGTATGAAAAAGGTTGAAAACCACTGTTATTAATGGTAGGAGAAGTGATTTGAAATTCATGGTGTAGTACCAGCCTGGTGCACTAGGGGTGTAGTACCAGCCTGGTGCACTAGGGGTGTAGTACCAGCCTGGTGCACTAGGGGTGCACTAGGGGTGTAGTACCAGCCTGGTGCACTAGGGGTGTACTACCAGCCTGGTGCACTAGGGGTGTAGTACCAGCCTGGTGCACTAGGGGTGTAGTACCAGCCTGGTGCACTAGGGGTGTAGTACCAGCCTGGTGCACTAGGGGTGTAGTACCAGCCTGGTGCACTAGGGGTGTAGTACCAGCCTGGTGCACTAGGGGTGTAGTACCAGCCTGTGCACTAGGGTGTAGTACCAGCCTGGTGCACTAGGGGTGTAGTACCAGCCTGGTGCACTAGGGGTGTAGTACCAGCCTGGTGCACTAGGGGCGCCCAAGAGTAGCTACACTATGTGAACCTGCTGCTCCATCCTGATTGGAGGAGAATTCACCCTCCACCTGGGGAACTTTTATTAGCTCCTCTGCTAACGTGGGGGAGGGGGAAACTCCATATATGGTCTGCACACCTTATAATAGAGCATTTTAACTGAAAAAAAAAAAAAAACATTTTTTTTGTGATATCTGACAAAAGTGAAATCACTTCCCCTACCTTTAAATATTGTTGTGATTGTTGTGTTTCAGGGGTCAGATGATTTCTGCAGAGGACTGTGAGTTCATTAAGAAGTTTGAGGTGGCGCACTCTGAGGAGAAACAGCTCATCCTCACTAACGAAGGACATCAGGTAACAAACTGATAGAACCAGTGGCGACCATAGGTGGGGAAAAGTTAGACGATTTTAGGGGGGCTCAAAGCCAGGGGGGCACTAAAGCTTGCATTAATAAGGTTTTATTTTCATTGATTATTATATAAAAAAAAATAACCAGATTGAAGCATTTTAAAGGGGACTCCCACCCATTTTCAACATTCTACTATGTCATTAATTTAACATAGAAGTGCTGGGTGGACATGATAAAAACGTTTCCCCCCCATTCTGTGTTTCCTAGAAATGGAGGTCTGAAGAAAACCACTAACATGGTGAAACATCTTGATGACATCATCAAGATCTATTTCATCATGTTAATGGATTTCTTTAGACACTTCTTTTTTTCTGAGAGCGTACAAATGGAACCAAATGAACCCTAACGGGTTCCCTAACCCTAACGGGTTCATTTGAACTCTAACGGGTTCATTTGGTTCCATTTGTACGCTCTCAGAAAAAAAATGTTGAAAATGGGTGAAATTCCCCTTTAATGCCGCTGGGAAAGGGGAGCCCATGTGGAAAAGCTTTGCAGAATTGCTAGCTACACCCCTGGTTAGAATATCCTCAGATGGTGGTCTGTGGCTCAAATCCTGGATAAATGGTGATCCCTGGGATGAAAAAGGTTGAAAACCCCTGATTTAGTGTGCAAAGACCTTTCTGGTGTCATATTGTCTGTCCTCAGTGTGAAAGGACCTTTCTGATGTCATATTGTCTGTTCTCAGTGTGAAAGGACCTTTCTGGTGTCATATTGTCTGTCCTCAGTGTGAAAGGACCTTTCTGCTGTCATATTGTCTGTCCTCAGTGTGCAAAGACCTTTCTGATGTCATATTGTCTGTTCTCAGTGTGCGAAGACCTTTCTGAACCTGATGGCTCACATCTCCAAGGAGCAGACGGTCCAATACATCCTCACCCTGATCGATGACACTCTGCAGGTAACGCATGCACGCACGCGCACACACACACACACACGCACACACACCAGGGGCGGATCTAGGCATGGGCATGGGGGGGCAGTGCCCCACTAAACGCCCTGACTGCCCCACCAAACATGATGTCATGCAAAACAACCCAAATAACAAGGATGTTTCAAATTAAAGTGCTTCTATTTAAAATGCTGTGAAACACTACTACTGCTACTAACTAACTACAGCTGTGTCACCACTATAAACCAACAGCATTTCATCATTGAAAACAGAAAACTCTCTGAGTCAGACCTTTAGCTTTATGCATGCTGCGTGTCTGTTGCAACTTCAACAACAACTGATGTTATTATTGATGCTTTACTTGACTAATAAAAGTCCTGGAACGATGAAGCCGCACCCATAACATTTTCACCTGCCCCCCCCCCCCCCCCCCCCCCCCCCAATTGGGAAATGTTACAACCGGCTCTGCCACACACACACACACACACACACACACACACACACACACACACACACACACACACACACACACACACACACACACACACACACACACACACACACACACACACTGTACTGTATAAATTAGGCCCCGCAGGAATCAGCGGAGAACATCCCTAATCCCGTCGACCTTCATCATCTTTCTCCCATCTCTCCTGCTGCTTCCATCTCATCAGCAGATCTTTATATTACTGACCTTTAGCAGTATTTTGGCGTTCCTCAGGGATCCTGTCTATTCTCACAGAATCCTCTTCATTAAACCTGAGGTGTCCTGATCAGATTCTAGTTCCTGACACCAGATTATACAGTAGTTCCTGACACCAGATTATACAGTAGTTCCTGACACCAGATTATACAGTAGTTCCTGACACCAGATTATACAGTAGTTCCTGACACCAGATTATACAGTAGTTCCTGACACCAGATTATACAGTAGTTCCTGACACCAGATTATACAGTAGTTCCTGACACCAGATTATACAGTAGTTCCTGACACCAGATTATACAGTAGTTCCTGACGCCAGATTATACAGTAGTTCCTGACGCCAGATTATACAGTAGTTCCTGACGCCAGATTATACAGTAGTTCCTGACGCCAGATTATACAGTAGTTCCTGACGCCAGATTATACAGTAGTTCCTGACACCAGATTATACAGTAGTTCCTGACACCAGATTATACAGTAGTTCCTGACACCAGATTATACAGTAGTTCCTGACGCCAGATTATACAGTAGTTCCTGACGCCAGATTATACAGTAGTTCCTGACACCAGATTATACAGTAGTTCCTGACACCAGATTATACAGTAGTTCCTGACACCAGATTATACAGTAGTTCCTGACACCAGTTTATACAGTAGTTCCTGACACCAGATTATACAGTAGTTCCTGACACCAGATTATACAGTAGTTCCTGACACCAGATTATACAGTAGTTCCTGACACCAGATTATACAGTAGTTCCTGACACCAGATTATACAGTAGTTCCTGACACCAGATTATACAGTAGTTCCTGACACCAGATTATACAGTAGTTCCTGACACCAGATTATACAGTAGTTCCTGACCCCAGATTATACAGTAGTTCCTGACCCCAGATTATACAGTAGTTCCTGACACCAGATTATACAGTAGTTCCTGACACCAGATTATACAGTAGTTGCTGACACCAGATTATACAGTAGTTGCTGACACCAGATTATACAGTAGTTGCTGACACCAGATTATACAGTAGTTCCTGACACCAGATTATACAGTAGTTCCTGACACCAGATTATACAGTAGTTCCTGACACCAGATTATACAGTAGTTCCTGACACCAGATTATACAGTAGTTCCTGACACCAGATTATACAGTAGTTCCTGACACCAGATTATACAGTAGTTCCTGACACCAGATTATACAGTAGTTCCTGACACCAGATTATACAGTAGTTCCTGACACCAGATTATACAGTAGTTGCTGACACCAGATTATACAGTAGTTGCTGACACCAGATTATACAGTAGTTGCTGACACCAGATTATACAGTAGTTGCTGACACCAGATTATACAGTAGTTGCTGACACCAGATTATACAGTAGTTGCTGACACCAGATTATACAGTAGTTCCTGACACCAGATTATACAGTAGTTCCTGACACCAGATTATACAGTAGTTCCTGACACCAGATTATACAGTAGTTCCTGACACCAGATTATACAGTAGTTCCCGACGCCAGATTATAGCTGCAGCAACATTCTAGCTTTTGACGCTAGATTCTACAGTAATTTCTGACACTAGATTCTAGTTATTGACACTAAATTATAGTTTCTGATGCTAGGATCTACTTTTTGACACTAGAATCTAGTTTCTGACGCTAGAATCAAGTGTTTGACGCTAGATTCTATAGTTTCTGACACTAGAAACTAGAATCTAGTGTCAGAAACTAGAATCTAGTGTCATGAACTAGAATGTAGTGTCAGAAACTAGAATCTAGTGTAGGTAACTAGAATCTAATGTCAGAAACTGGATTGTAATGTCAGAATCTAGATTCTAGTGTCAGAAACTAGAATCTAGCGCCAGCAACTAGAATCTAATGTCAGAAACTGGATTCTAATGTCAGAAACTAGAGCCTTGAAACCTTGAACAAAATGTTGTAACTATTCCCCAGAATGTGTGACTGGATCTTCCAGCTTCATTCAGAGTTCTCAGGGTCCTTGACAGAACAGATGAACTGTAAAGGTTGAATGCTGTATTGATCGGCTCAGTCACTGTGTTAAATGTTGAATGCTGTATTGATCGTTATTGATCGTCTCAGTCACTGTGTTCTGTATTGATCAGTATTGATCGGCTCAGTCACTGTGTTCTGTATTGATCATATTGATCGTCTCAGTCACTGTGTTCTGTATTGATCGTATCAGTCACTGTGTTCTGTATTGATCAGTATTGATCGTCTCAGTCACTGTGTTCTGTATTGATCGTATCAGTCACTGTGTTCTGTATTGATCGTATCAGTCACTGTGTTCTGTATTGATCGTATCAGTCACTGTGTTCTGTATTGATCTTATTGATCGTCTCAGTCACTGTGTTCTGTATTGATCGTATCAGTCACTGTGTTCTGTATTGATCGTATCAGTCACTGTGTTCTGTATTGATCTTATTGATCGTCTCAGTCACTGTGTTCTGTATTGATCAGTATTGATCGTATCAGTCACTGTGTTCTGTATTGATCAGTATTGATCGTCTCAGTCACTGTATTCTGTATTGATCAGTATTGATCGTCTCAGTCACTGTGTTCTGTATTGATCATTATTGATCGTCTCAGTCACTGTGTTCTGTATTGATCGTATTGATCGGCTCAGTCACTGTGTTCTGTATTGATCAGTATTGATCGTCTCAGTCACTGTGTTCTTCTCTTCACCTTGTCTCCATCAGGAGAACCATCAGAGGGTCAACATCTTCTTTGACTATGCCAAGAAAACCAAGAACACAGCCTGGTCCTACTTCCTGCCCATGTTGAACCGACAGGACCTGTTCACTGTTCATATGGTGAGTTTAACTAACTGACTGACTAACTAACTAACTAACTAACTAACTAACTAACTAACTAACTAACTAACTAACTAACTAACTAACTAACTAACTAACTAACTAACTAACTAACTGACCTGTTCACTGTTCATATGGTGAGTTTAACTAACTAACTAACTAACTAACTAACTAACTAACTAACTAACTAACTAACTAACTGACCTGTTCACTGTTCATATGGTGAGTTTAACTAACTAACTAACTAACTAACTAACTGACTAACTGACTAACTGACTAACTGACTGACCTGTTCACTGTTCACATGGTGAGTTAACTCAGGGTGAAAAGGACAGCAATCAAGTACACTATATATAATGTCACAGGGATGAATGTAGATTGATGCCCATTGTCTTTTGGTGTGATTTCTCCTTTAAGAACAAGTCACAAAGTTCTTCACAGCAGACATAGAAAACAGCATAGATGGACACTACAGTAAAATACATTAATCAATACGACATGACAAAAAATAACTAAACGATCAACGTGACGTTGATCGTTTTGTTATTTTTTTGTGGACAAGCAAATCAATGTGGCAGGATAAGATCTCCATCACTTTGCACCGCTTCGATCATTACTATTAAACTTTTTCACTGCAAAAACTATTGTAATCTTAAATCTAGACGTAAAGTATGATTGCACTTGTTTTAAGAAGGATTTACTAACCAAGAGAAAATTGTATAAGATTACAATCTTGTTTTTAGAACATATTTCTATTTACAAGAATTAGAAGTACAATTCACTTACGCCACAGACAGATTATTTTGCTTGTTTCTAGGAGTTTTACACTAGAAACAAGCAAAATCTGTCCGTGGGTTAAGTGGGGTAAGGGACTGCTCTACTTAAAACAAGAACAATCATACTTAAAGTCTAGATTTAAGATTACAAGACTTGCTTAGTTTACAGTTTTTTGCAGATTAGATTACAGATTAGCAGAAAAACTAGTAACAAAATAATTCATAGGAAATCCTCTATTGTGAATTTGTGCAAGTGAATGATATCCAAAGACAGTTTAAGGTGTTTACTTTAAGGGGAAAAAAACATTTCACTTTTTCCAGAGTTCATTCAGAGATGCATGCATTTAAAGTCAATTCTAGTTGTAAAGTGTGTGAGGTGTTTTCTGGGTTTTGTAGTCCAATCACCACTTAAAGGACTACATGAGGTGATGTGTGCAGTGAGTTAATGAGTTTGTTAATAAAACAAAACCTAAAACGACTTTTGGAGTGATAAACAGACAACAGAATAATCAATCACTACAAAAGTCTGGTAAATCTGTGAAGGAGTAAATAATTAAAGGCATGTTTTTCCTCCTGTCTCTCCCAGGCTGCGAGGATCATCGCCAAGCTGGCAGCGTGGGGTCGCGACCTGATGGAGGGAAGCGACCTCAACTACTACTTCAACTGGATCAAGACTCAGCTCAGCTCACAGGTAGCCTCCAGATTACTGCTACGGTACCTCTCTGTTCCACATTACTGCTACATTACCTAGCTCCCTGTTCCACGTTACTGCTACGGTACCTCCATTACTGCTACGGTACCTCCCTGTTCATCCACATTACTGCTACATTACCTACCTCCCTGTTCATCCACATTACTGCTACATTACCTACGGTACCTCCATTACTGCTACATTACCAACGGTACCTCCATTACTGCTACATTACCAACGGTACCTCCATTACTGCTACATTACCAACGGTACCTCCATTACTGCTACATTACCTACGGTACCTCCATTACTGCTACATTACCAACAGTACCTCCATTACTGCTACATTACCTACGGTACCTCCATTACTGCTACATTACCAACAGTACCTCCATTACTGCTACATTACCTACCTCCCTGTTCATCCACATTACTGCTACATTACCTACCTCCCTGTTCATCCACATTACTGCTACATTACCTACCTCCCTGTTCCACATTACTGCTACATTACCTACCTCCCTGTTCATCCACATTACTGCTACATTACCTACCTCCCTGTTCATGTTCAGGATCTTTTGGGATAATTTCAATTCATTACAATTCCTCTTGTCCAAAGATTAAGTTGCCCATGACGAAAGATGCAGTGTTGCAAAGTGTACAAATACTTGGCTCGACATTTTCCAAATTGGAGTGAGCGCATGTCGCCTGTTCACCTGTTGCCACAACGGCGCGGACTCTAGGCCTACTGACCATACTGACCGTACTGAGTCTACTGACCATACTGACCATATAATACCATGTTCAGTTACAGGACTTTTATTAGTCAAGTAAAGCATCAATAATAACATCAGTTGTTGTTGAAGTTGCAACAGACACGCAGCATGCATAAAGCTAAAGGTCTGACTCAGAGAGTTTTCTGTTTTCAATGATGAAATGCTGTTGGTTTAGTGGTGACACAGCTGTAGTTAGTTAGTAGCAGTAGTAGTGTTTTTAAATAGAAGCACTTTAATTTGAAATATCGTGGGTTGTTTTGCATGGCATCGTGTTTGGTAGGGCAGACTGGTGCATTTAGGGGGGAATTGCCCCCCCATGTCCATGCCTAGATCCGCCCCTGCTGCACAATGTTTTCTTGATGTCTCCTAGAAGTACAGTACACGACTCACACAAGGCAGCGTTCTCTAGCGTTCTGTTGCGTTCCGTATCGTTCTGTAACAGTATCCCACTAATACTGCCATGATGATGGGCTTAGCGCCGTTGGAATGTAACAGTCGTTGGTGGGGCACGGTGGAACAGTGGTTAGTGCTGTCGCCTCACAGCTAGAAGGTCCTGGGTTTGATTCCCGCTAGGGGCGCTGCTGTGGGTGCTGGCGGCGTGTCTGCTCCTCCGCGTCATCAGTGCCCATACCCGAGGCGGGGTTGGTGTTCTGTGTGGAGTTTGCATGTTCTCCCCGTGTCCCCTAGGGTACATAGCCTCAAAAAAAACATGCAGTAATCCTGGACTCTAAACTACCTCCCCCTGGCCAGCCGGGGCGCCTGATGGAGGGGACTGGAACTGGTTAGAATAACGTGTTCCTTCCACGCGCTACGTCCAACCAGGGAAACTCCCCCCTGTCAGGTGAAAAGAAGGCAGCTTGGACTCCTCATGCATTGAAGGAAGCATGAGGCCAGTCCGCTGCCTCCTCCCCAGGTTGGTGGAGGGTGTGTATAGACCATTAATTCTCTTCGCGCCGATAACGCGGGGCTCGTGGACATCCCGTTAGAACCCCACTGCCGGTAACGCGGACGGCTCGTATCACGACGAGATGTAGATTTCATTCTTTAATCCAACTATTAGTCCGTGCGCATCGTCTGATGATCATCCCGTTGCTGACTTTCATTTGGGACAGAATTGGCGACAACTTTTTTTTTTCCCCTCCCATTGACTTGCATTCAACCCAATGCATTCAAACGGCTCTCCTCCGGTTTGCCCCCTCAATGTCGCTGGCGCATGGGTTAAGCAGCCAGGGCTACACAGCTCTTCCTGACTTAAGACCCGGATGTTTCTGGGCAGATCGCCAGATGATCGATTAGGCAAGACAACAGACACAGCATAACAGAAACAGCACATCCTGTTTAGGAGATCTGAGCTTCAAAATAAGGGCTTTTTTACCGATCGAACTGGTTTGAGCCGCGGCAATGGAGAGGAAACAAAGAAGGTCCCCTAGCGGTCAATGAGTTAAGAATTAGGAATTGACACTGGGTGAAAAAATGGGGTTACTTGAGGAGGTGACTTGTAACGTAATTCTTTACATGTTCTCATCCCATAATGGCATAGTTATGGGAGTTATTGTACGATCCGCGGTATGTACTCTTAAGTATTAGTGTTGTAGTTCTCGAGACATTGTGTCATCTCGAGACCAGTCGTGTTTTTGTCTCGCTTTGTTTTGTCTTGGTCTTGTCTCCATCTTGCGGCTCTCCACTTCATTTGTCTTGTGGTCTCGTCTTGTTCTCGTATAAAATTGTCTTGGTCTTGTCTCGGGTCTTGATCACCAACAAGACCTCTCGAGACAAGACAATGCAAAGGAAAAGTTCTATTCATTGTGCGGAGCGAGGGCCCATTCATAAAGACAGCTGCAGGCACAAATAGCAATATACTTTTTTCTTCTGTAAATATTGAAAAGAAAGAAGACAGACACTGCGATGTGTCTGATTAGGGATTTTTTATATTCTTGTTATCAACCATATCGCCCCAGCCCTATTATATTATTAGTAGTTTTGTTTAAAAATGTAATGGTGGACAGGGGCAAAACAATCAAATTCAGTGTTACTAATAATAGAAGATTGAAAATCATTAAGAACGTTATTATATGTTAAAATGGGCATGACAAGACTAGGTCTTGGCCTCGGTCTTGACCAGTCTTGGTCTTGTCTTGTTCTCGGCCCCGCTAGGTCTTGGTCTTGTCTTGATCTCGACCCTCTAGGTGCTAGTCTCGTCTCGATCTCGTCTCGATCAAGTCCGTGGTTGTCTTGGTCTTGTCTTGGTCTCGATTTAAGTGGTCTCGACTACAACACTACTAAGTACTCTACTGTAGGTGTCAAAACTTCAAATGGCTTTTTCTCAGTTTTGCTATTTTGGGATACTAAGATTTATATGCTCATAACTACTCCGAAAATGCTCCAATTTCCTTGAGTGATGCATCATATGAAAGATTACATTGTACACTTTAATAATCTTTAAAAACAGAGCATCATTGATCCTGGTCTACTTGAGGCATAAAGTACCAGGTGCTGCACATACGTAGTCCATGTGAAAAGTGCATGTCTCCCCAGGGCTACTGTAATTATACACACACAAGCATGTACGCACACGCACACACGCACACACGCACACACGCACACACGCACACACACACACACACACACACACACACACACACACACACACACACACACACACACACACACACACACACACACACAGATAGCCAGATCGCTCAGTATGTAAAATAAGCATCCTAAATGGAGTTGGCTCCCAGACAGACAACGTAATAATTATGTGTAATTGCAGAGGCTTTCATTCCACTGCTATAAATATGGATCTATAAGTGACCATGTGGGGACCATGGTGATTGGGTTAGGAGGTCCACAGACCACTCAGTCATGTACATATTATCAGTCTAATGCAAGGCTGGCCAATTATTTTACCCAAGGGGCCAAATGAGAAACATAAAATACGGTGGAGGGCCAAGACTAAAGGCTGAACTAACGTCTGCGTAATATTCATTTAATTTCAAGATAAGGGTAAGAGTAAGGGGCGTCCCTCCACTTCTCACATCTAGAATATTTTTGGGGCAAAAGTAGGCCCATGTTTTTTGTCTTGTCATTTACTTTTATGGATATAATTAGGCATTGCAAAGAATCGTTCTCAATGTGCTACTACAAATGCCAGCTGTGCATGCAAGTGTGCATCCACTTATTTTCAATATTTTACATTAATACACCTTAGATGTGTTGTGTGGACATGATAAAAAAAGTTCCCCCATTCTGTGTTTCCTAGAAATGGAAATCATTAACATGGTGAAATACATCTTGATGACATCATCAAGATGTGTTTCACCATGTTAATGAGTTTCCTTTTGTACACTCTCAGAAAGAAATTGAAAATGGGTGGAATTCCCCTTTATGAGAATATGAGGTGTCCCCCCAAAGTACCACTACAACACTGCCACTAGGAGCAGCGCATGCTTATGACGTCGGCACGGATACACGCAAGTGTTAGCCGACAGTCCATTGGATGCACTTCTACATAGACCTCTATTCTACTGAACGGTGACAACAAAATAGGGACAGCTGAAATTAGGGAATGCATTGGAGTTATATTATGGGCTCGCATGAGTACATGAACCACGCGACCGGGCTGTGTTCTGTGACTGTCCGTCAATTCACATGGACCCACAAGGGTCCACTTGGTTTGCTCCTCTTTTTTTTTTTTGGGGGGGGGGGGGTACATTCGGTGGGCAAGCAAAGTGGCAGTTTTGTGCCTCCCTACCGGTAATACCAGATACCGGGACCAGGGGTTGACACTAACGTCTCCGAGGCACTTGCCCATCGGGCAAGTGCACGTCAGGTTCTACAGTACTTGCCCTCAGGTCATGGTCACTTGCCCCCCAAAAATATATTGTAAATTTTGCATTTAAGTTTACTTCCTACCAGGGGTTTTTAACAGGCGGTCCGGGGACCACCAGTGGTCCCTGAGAGGGTTCCAGGTGGTCCCCAGCTAAGTTGGTTAACCAGATGATTAAAATTCATCATCTTAATTAGCCCATAGTGGTCACAGACCCATTGGTCCCTGACCCCAGCAAAATGATGCGTTTGGAACCAAATGGACCTGGGAGAGAGATAGGTAGAGATAGCTAGAAAGCAGGGAAAGACACAGAGGCAGAGTGCAATGACTGCCTTCAAGACAAATTTATCTTGTGTTGTGTTATAGTGCACTAAGTTGCACACTTGCCCGATCGGGCAACCAGGTAGCAGTCTTCACTTGCCCCACCATTTCTTTTTACTTGCCCCGGGCAAGCGGGCAAGTGTTAGTGTCAAGCCCTGCCTACTTCAGGCCATAAGGTAGAGCTGTCCTCTTATCTGTATGTTAATGTCACAATAGCAAAAATGATAAAGAAATGTTTAAATTGTCTGTTGCTCGGCACCTGCCCTATTACGGGATGGATGTGCATGTCTTTTTTTAACTCTTTTTCATGGATAATGTCACAATAGCACCCACATTATGTACCTTTATGAGTCAAAAAACATTTTGTCCCGCAATATCACTAGAGAACAGAACACTGAGGGTTATGGGGTTTTCATCCAGCAGCGGGGGGGCAGCGGGGGGGGGCAGCGGGGGGCAGCGGGGGGGCAGGGGGGTCCCTAACGCTGAGGGCTCAGCTAATTGACTACATCCAATGAAACATACAGTATCTTCTCCTGTCCTCACACTCTGATGGACAAATTGCTTCCTTTTGTGTCATCAGTAAAACCTGCTCTGGTTCTCTCTGTTCCTTCTTTCATGTCAGGAAGGTGTGAAAGAGCAGACATCTTTTTTTTTGGCAATTAACTGGCATCTCTCCAGAGAAGACGGAACAGGAAAGAACAGGAGTCATAGGAGGGAAGAAAAGGCAAATCTTTGACAGATAAAGATCTTTTGTTAAACGGTGTCTTTCTTTATCCAAGATGCTTTACATAGATTATGCACAGGGCTGTAGTACTGTAATGCTGGTGCACCGGCCTGGTGTCGAAATTGTTAGTCTTACTCTTTTATCTTGAAATTAAATTAATATTACGCAGACTTTAGTCCAGCCTTTAGTCTTGGCCCTCCACAATATTTTATGTATCTCATTTGCAGGGTTCCCGCGGGATCTTAAAAAGTCTTAAAAGCATTGAATTTACGAATTTGAAAATAATACCTTAAAAAGACTTAAAAACTCTTGAGTTTTTATATCTAGGTCTTAAATTTTGCGCAGTTTGTAATTTCTACGTGTCACTTTGCTCCTAAGAATTGTCATTTGTCAACTGCGTGTTTGGTTTAAATAACGTAGCTAGAAAACGGCGGGGTAAACGTATCAATCATCAGGTAACTGATTTCTCTTACGCACCGAGAGAACAGAAAACTCTCTGAGTCAGACCTTTAGCTTTATGCATGCTGTGTGTCTGTTGCAACTTCAACAACAACTGATGTTATTATTGATGCTTTACTTGCCTAATAAAAGTCCTGTAACTGAAAATGGTATGGGTGCGGCTTCATCACCCGTGGCGCGAAGCGACTTAAAAAGGTCTTAAAAAAGACTTAAATTTTACTTTAAGAAACCTGTAGGAACCCTGCATTTGGCCCCTGGTGAAAACTAATTTCCCAGCCGTGCTGCAGACTGTATATTCCTGTACTGAGAGAGGGCAGATCGGTGTGAGTGAGGCGATAGCATGCTAAATATAACTGATCTACAAGCTCACCGCGTGTCGCGCCGTCCACGCAACTTGTATCCCGGCTCTCGTTTCGGGAAACTCACTCTGCATTTTCAGGATATTTGTTATTATTTTACAAATTAGTTTTATGCATTTATTTTTTGGAGTTTGATAATTTGTTGGATTATGGAATATTCTTTTGCTCCAAATATTCAGCTTCAGAAAATATTCAGCAGAAAATGGAATACAGAATACAAATCCTTTTTCTCGGCCAAGCATTTCTGTGCATCTGTAATGTTGATAAACTATTTGATTAAAACACATCATTGAGGGGAAATGGTTGTGAGGCAGTGGACAGACAGACAGACAGACAGACAGACAGACAGACAGACAGACAGACAGACAGACAGACAGACAGACAGACATGCAGCAGGATATGAGCAGTCGTATGAAATTGTTGTTAAGAAACAGATTGAATCATGGGAACAGGTAGAATGATTTAAAATGCCCTCGCCCCGAGTCGTCTTGCAGGACATGCAGGTCTAAATCGATTTACTCTTTGTGAAATTTGATTTTAAAAACAGTGAACCTTCGGGGACCATCGCTACAGTACAGCACACAGGCCTGGTTAATCGTTTTCCTGCCGATCTCGTGGTCCTCGTTGATTTCCCGTTAGATTACGCACGCCGGTCACAACGACGGCTCGTATCACGACGAAATGTAGATTTCATTCTTCAATCCAAGTATTAATCCCAGCGCATCGTCTGATAATGATCCCGTTGCTGACTTTCATTTGGAACAGAATTGCCGCGACAACTTGTTTTGTTTGTCCCATTTGCACCCATTCAATCCAATGCATTCAAAAGCCTCTCCTCGGATTCCGGCGCTGAATGTCGTTTGCACGCGGGTAAATCAACTAGGGCTAGACGTCACTTCCTGATTTTTGACCTGGAACTTTTTGCTCAGATCGTCAGAGGACAGGTTAGACATGATACCAGAAATAAGCATGACGGCACCCCCCTCCTGTTTAGGCGATCTGGGGCTTCAAAATAAGGGTTTTTACCGATTTCACTGGTTTGAGCCGTGGCAATAGGGAGAGAACAAAGAAGATGCGCCCGCTGTCAAAGAGTTAAAGATCTGGTTCAGCTATGGCTGTTTCCCAAGCTGTGGGTTCGGATCCATTTAATTCAGCTTTAGATTGTGATCATTACTATTTGATTTTACATTAATTTCCTGTCACCTCACAGCTTAGAAGGTCCTGGGTTCGATTCCCGCTAGGGACACCGCTATGGTACTGACGGCGTGTCTGCTCCTCTTAGAATAACGTGTTTCTGATGGAGGGGACAGGAACTGGTTGGAATAACGTGTTCCTGATGGACAGGAACTGGTTGGAATAACGTGTTCCTGATGGACAGGAACTGGTTGGAATAACGTGTTCCTGATGGACAGGAACTGGTTGGAATAACGTGTTCCTGATGGACAGGAACTGGTTGGAATAACGTGTTCCTGATGGACAGGAACTGGTTGGAATAACGTGTTCCTGATGGAGGGGACAGGAACTGGTTGGAATAAGGTGTTCCTTCCACGCGCTACGTCCAACCAGGGAAACTCCCCCTCTCAGGTGTGTGTAGACTAGAGTACTATAATTAGGGAGAGTTGTCACTCCACCTGACTCCAATGCTACGGCTAAACAGAGAGCCTATTGGTTGAAAAGCATCATGTGACTCCTAGGGAGGGATTCTGGTTCCAAACAAACCACTCTGTCCATCCAGCTCCATTGACAGCAGATCACATGTTTGCCGTTAAATTGGAAAGATTACGGCATTTTAGGACATTTTAAGCATAGGCGTGCATAGATAGACTTCAAGGAGGGTTTGAGCACCCCCTAGTGGCCCTCTCTTGACCAACATGCCCTTTTTAAAAGAGCAAAAAGATGCTGAAATGCTGTTTTCTATGCGTTTTTAACCCCCCAAAACTAAATTTTCCGAGTGCCCTCCTGGTTACATTTGAGCACCTGCCCTTGAAACTCTCTGTGCACACCACTGATTTTAAGGCATTAACAGACCTCTGGTCACTCTAGTGAATAATGATTTGTTATATAACTGGCCTTAGTTGATGTTTATTATAATAAAACAGTCTGTGTTGTGATGTAGTGGTTAACTATGTAGGACTGTGTTTGGAACTAGCAGAGCTCCATCCAGTGTGAGACGCGACATCAAAGTGTGTCACTACTCTTTCTACAGTACACTAGTGGGTTGTATCAAAGTGTGTCACTACTCTTTCTACAGTACACTAGTGGGTTGTATCAAAGTGTGTCGCTACTCTCTTCCTATAGTACACTAGTGGGTTGTATCAAAGTGTGTCGCTACTCTTTCTAGAGGACACTAGTGGGTTGTATCAAAGTTTGTCGCTACTCTCTTCCTATAGTACACTAGTGGGTTGTATCAAAGTGTGTCGCTACTCTCTTCCTATAGTACACTAGTGGGTTGTATCAAAGTGTGTCGCTACTCTCTTCCTATAGTACACTAGTGGGTTGTATCAAAGTGTGTCACTACTCTTCCTATAGTACACTAGTGGGTTGTATCAAAGTGTGTCGCTACTCTTTCTAGAGGACACTAGTGGGTTGTATCAAAGTGTGTCGCTACTCTCTTCCTATAGTACACTAGTGGGTTGTATCAAAGTGTGTCGCTACTCTCTTCCTATAGTACACTAGTGGGTTGTATCAAAGTGTGTCACTACTCTTCCTATAGTACACTAGTGGGTTGTATCAAAGTGTGTCGCTACTCTTTCTAGAGGACACTAGTGGGTTGTATCAAAGTGTGTCGCTACTCTCTTCCTATAGTACACTAGTGGGTTGTATCAAAGTGTGTCACTACTCTCTTCCTATAGTACACTAGTGGGTTGTATCAAAGTGTGTCGCTACTCTCTTCCTATAGTACACTAGTGGGTTGTATCAAAGTGTGTCACTACTCTCTTCCTATAGTACACTAGTGGGTTGTATCAAAGTGTGTCACTACTCTCTTCCTATAGTACACTAGTGGGTTGTATCAAAGTGTGTCACTACTCTCTTCCTATAGTACACTAGTGGGTTGTAAATAGATTTAAATGCAACTCCACCTCACCTCCACTCTATTGGCTCATCACAAAAGTGCTTGAGACTCCAGCGTTGTGATTGGCTACCCAACCCCCCCCCCCCCCCCACACACACACACTAGCGCCGCCTTGTCATGAACAGGGGTTTTCAACCTTTTTGATCCCAGGGCCCAACATTTATTCAGCATTTTGCGCCACGGACCACAATTTGAGGACATTTTGGCCCCACAGACCCCAAAACTAAAGATTCCTTTTGCTTTTGTCTGTCTTCTAGGTGTGTAGACTTGGGCTAATTCAGATGATGAATATTTTAACTGTTGAGAGTGTAAAAATGAAACCAAATGGACCCGCCAGGGTCCATTTGGTTTCATTTTTACACTCTCAAGAGTTACATCTGGTTAACCAACTTAGCTAGGGACCACCTGGAACCCTCTCAAGGACCACTGGTGGTCCCTGGACCACCTGTTGAAAACCCCTGCGACAGAGAAAGAAAAAATGTTGACGACAATAAAACCAAGACTGCTGCCAATAATATGCATCATATTCAGAACTAAGCCTCTGTTCTGACAGTGAATAAACATTATCGAACAGTTCAATTAGAAGCGTTTCTGAGTTGAATGAATGCCAAACATGATTTCCGATGTCCGTCTGTCCGTCTGTGTGTCTGCGCTGAGTAAAAGCATGACAAAAGGACTGAGTATGGATCATCGTTAGCGGCCGGGGGGGGGGGGGGGGGGTCGCGGACGCTCCGGCCAGCCAGGGTCAATACTGGGCGTCTCTAAATACCAGCTGGAGGTTCTCTGCTGTTCAGCTTGTTGATCAGAGCAGCCTGATTGTCTGTGTTATCGATTCAATAAACATGTCATATTATCATCATGAGGTGTTCCTCTCACACACACACACACACACACACACACACACACACACACACACACACACACACACACACACACACACACACACACACACACACACACACACACACACACACAGAGTTTTCTTTGTGCGTTTTCACAATGCACTAAAGAAGAAGCTGTCATTATTTCTCTCCCCTCCGGTGGCCTTGGAGAAGAATTGCTTATGTTTTCTCATTGAATTGTGTGTTTGTGTGCTTATGTGTGTGTGCGTGTGTGTGCGTGTGTGCGCGTGTGTGTGCGCGTGTGTGCGCGTGTGTGCGCGTGTGTGCGCGTGTGTGCGCGTGTGCGTGTGTGCGTGTGTGCGTGTGTGTGTGTGTGTGTGTGTGTGTGTGTGTGTGTCCACACTACAGCTTCCAGCCGTAGTGTGGAATGCAGTACTAAGCAACCATGTGGCAGCTCATCTGGTTAACCAGATGTAACTCTTTGAGAGTGTAAACATGAATCCATTGGGGCTGTGGGGCTAAAATGTCATCAAATGGTGATCCTCCGTGGCTCTGATTCTGGTGCGTGCGTGTGTGCGGTCACCATCAGTCTACATTCATCAGGCTGGTAGCCATGGTTGTGACTACAGTACCTAAGCAACAACGCGCCACCTCTTCTTTCGTTCTTTCTTCTTGGTTTGCAGGCGTGCAAACTTGTAGCTTCTCATTTTGACGGTTGCTGTTGTGGATCTCTTAAGAGTATCGACAGAGTTGTGACAACTTTGTTCACTTTGTGGGGTCAGTCCAATGGCAGCTTCTCTGCATAGACTTCTATTAAGAATGGGGACAAGAAATAGGGACAAGTAACATCATCGCAACGTCGGCGTTCCAACAGTTAAGTGTAGTATATAATCCTAGTGTCCTTTGGTAGTCTGAAAATCCCCAAATTGTTGGTCATCATTTCCGCACACCAGACAATTGGACTCGAGTCCTACCGACTCGACTCAAGTCAGACTCGAGTCCTACCGACTTGACTCAAGTCAGACTCGAGTCGCATTTTTGCTGCGACTCGACTCGGACTTGAAGGTAAAATACTTGGGACTCAACTTGAATTGAGACAACCTGACTCGGCGACTCGTCCAAGTCATCAGACGAGTCGTGCAGTGGTGCCTAACTTATAAGTATAGTACAATTTTATTTGAATTTTATTTTTGCCAAGTGGCTTTTTGTTGTTGAATATGTTGTTGTGTTTAATATGTCTTCTATAATTCAAGTATAAAGTATGTCAGAAAATGGGAAAATATACATATTGGGACCTATTAAGGGACCCGGTAAGGACCACCTTGTGACTTGACTTGACAACATTGTTACTCGACTCGACCTGACATGAAAGAAACATGTGACTCGACTCGACTTGACTCGACCAACCGTTTGACTTGACTTGACTTGACTTGACTCGACCACATCGGGGAAAAAGACTTGACTTGCTTGAGACTCGGAACCAAATGACTTGCGCTTGCTTGAGACTCGGCTCAGAGGGACTTGTGCAATTGTCTGCCGCACACCCTGTCACCTTGTTCACCCCACTGTCACCTTGTCCACCCCACTGTCACCTTGTTCACCCCACTGTCACCTTGTTCACCCCACTGTCACCTTGTTCACCCCAGTGAATGACCTTGTTCACCCCACTGTCACCTTGTCACCTTGTTCACCCCACTGTCACCTTGTCACCTTGTTCACCCCCACTGTCACCTTGTTCACCCCACTGTCACCTTGTCCACCCCACTGTCACCTTGTCCACCCCACTGTCACCTTGTTCACCCCACTGTCACCTTGTCCACCCCACTGTCACCTTGTTCACCCCACTGTCACCTTGTTCACCCCACTGTCACCTTGTTCACCCCAGTGAAAGACCAGTTTTGCACGTCTGTGTTTGTTTCCTCCATCAGAACCTTCATGGTACAGGTGCAGACTCCTCATCCGCAGCAGGAACTATTTCCCCCAGTGAAGTGAGTATGAGCGGCTCTTCTCCAAGCTCCACCTCCTCCTGCCGCTTCTCTTCCACAACTAAATGGCAGCTTCTAATCACTTCTACTCTGGACCTTCACGTCTTTGGTCGTTCCTTAAAACGCCTCCTCCTCCTCCTCCTTCTCTTAATCTCCATCTTCTAGTTGCACTCTCCAGTTTGGCTCACTAAAACCTTCTCTAAAGCTTCTCTATTCTGGGGAACACGCCACACGCGTGTGTCTGGTGTATTCTACATGTATGTGACATGACAGCAGCATGCTGCTATAGGGGGAACACGCCACACGCGTGTGTCTGGTGTATTCTACATGTGTGTAACATGACAGCAGCATGCTGCTATAGGGGCAGGGGCGAAACTTTACCTTTGACATTGGTGGGGTCCTAATCCTCTGAAAAACTGCCACAAATCAAAAAGTTCACTATGCTAACACCCACGCTTTACGAAGGCACCCTCATGATAAATGATGAATCTGTCTCATGTTATGTATGACGAGGAGTGATCGTGTCACTGTCACAAAAATTATCATTAGTAGGACCTGTGCCTATCGTTTTGACAGCCATCATTGGATGATTTTCAACTACAGTCTCTGCAGTTAGTCGTGCGTGTCATCATAAACAACTTGTCTTGATTCATTGATTTAGCAGGGCACGATTAGTGTGACTTACAGATTTCTTTGAAAAAAAGCTCCTTATGTCCACTTTCTTCCTTTTGCTTGCCATGATGCCATCTCACTCGCGTTTGTCAGTCATGTGCCCACGTTGCACCAATAAGGCCTTACACGGAGAAATACGAGTTCAGAGCCTTGGAAATACAGAGTTACGCCAACTCCGTTCACTTCATGGGGCCAGTGCAATGGCGGCTCCTCTACATAGACTTGTATTGGATAGTGACAACAAATAGTGACAGCCGGAAGTTACTGAGTGCATTGGAGCCTATGGGCCCACGCGAGTACTAGCGTGGGCCCACGCTAGTACTCGATGTCGCAACTCTGTCTCTCCCTCAATGTCGCAACTCTGTCTATTTCAAAGGCTCTGTACGAGTTTTTCCCCACGTCTCAGCCTGCTTAATCCGAGAAAGAAAATCTTTGGGTGTCCTCACACTATGAGTCTATAGGGTGCATATACACCTTGGACAGGAGAGGGGGGGTGCACCGTAATGAATAAATGGCCTGATCCAGTCATACCACGCATGGATAGACGCTAGAGACCCTATAATAATATGTTCGTGTCCCAGCGCAACGACACAGCCCCCAGCCGTAGCACTCCCCTGGCTTCAATACAAAGTCAATGGATGGCGTGGGGACACATCCGCACACCCCGACTCACGGCATGTTAGTAGTGCAATGTTTTGGTAAGGGGACTATTTTAACCAAAAAAAAAGATGGATCTACAGAGAAACAATTTGGCGCTCCGCTACAAAGGTAATCATTAAGCATATAAATAGACGGAGCCCTTTCTTCGCTGCAATGTGAATGAGACGGGGTTTTTTTCCAGACCCCACCAATATTATTGGTGGGGTCCAAACAATAATCCCTGGATATTGGTGGGGTCCGGACCCCTGGGTCCACCCCCTAACTTCGCGCATGTATAGGGGGAACACGCCACACACGTGTGTCTGGTGTCTTCTACATGTGTAACATGACAGCAGCATGCTGCTACAGGCTGCACTGACTGTTCACTGCATGGACATGAAGACCTTTTATTAATGCCACAAATGCATGAAGACAACAATCTTTGATTTCTTTACATGGTAAATGGTAATTGGTGCATTTATATAGCGCCTTTATCCAAGCACCCTGGGCTAAGGCTGCGTGTTTGAGACTATTAACTGGTAGATATGGAAGTGACTGTATTTATACTCACTCACTAGTGTTACTGTATTTACAGTCCCCAGAGAAACAACCCTGTTCAGTCCTCACTAGTGTTACTGTATTTACAGTCCCCAGAGAAACAACCCTGTTCAGTCCTCACTAGTGTTACTGTATTTACAGTCCCCAGAGAAACAACCCTGTTCAGTCCTCACTAGTGTTACTGTATTTACAGTCCCCAGAGAAACAACCCTGTTCAGTCCTCACTAGTGTTACTGTATTTACAGTCCCCAGAGAAACAACCCTGTTCAGTCCTCACTAGTGTTACTGTATTTACAGTCCCCAGAGAAACAACCCTGTTCAGTCCTCACTAGTGTTACTGTATTTACTGTCCCCAGAGAAACAACCCTGTTCAGTCCTCACTAGTGTTACTGTATTTACAGTCAGGGGGGGTGGGGGGTCTGGAAAAGAGCTAAATATAGTGACAAATGTGCCAAGTTGGCAACACTGGACCAGCATCCATCCATGTTAAAGGATATATTATTATTATCAACATGTGTTATTCCTGGGAGACACCATTAGAAGGTCCTCTGGCTGATGATGATGACCACAGTGTTCTTCATGTCTCCTTCTCTGAGATTTTAATGCTTTTAAGATGCTATTCTGTAGTTTACTAATCTGTTCTTCCTTCTCTTAATCTCTAATAATAATAACTAAAAGAAAACCTTTTAATTCACATCGTTCTGCTTAGGTGGAATGGAAGGGAACTCACCACTACCCTTCCTTCCTTCTTTCCATCCTTCCTTCTTTCCTTCCCTGTCTCCTCGGTGTCTTTGCACTGCAGTGATCTGAGCATGGATCTATAGATCTGGTTGTTGCTGTGTCTAAAGCCTGATACTGTAGATCTGCACATGGATCTGGTTGTTGCTGTGTCTAAAGCCTGATACTGTAGCTCTGCATGTGCAGTTTGCCTGTTGTAGGTTCTGATGCTACAGGATTGATGTTGATGCAAGTTCTGTTATGCTGTGTGGGATATCTGTCTCTGTCTGTCTCTGTCTCTCTCTGAGCTGCTCTGATGACCTAACCTTCTAAAATAGTGTCTGTCTGTCTGTGTGTCTGTCTGTCTCTGTCTCTCTCTGTCTCTCTCTCTCTCTTTCTCTCTCTCTCTAATCCCTGCTTACTCACTGACACTCTTGTCTCTTCCGGTTCTCTCATTTCTTCCTGTTGTGTTTTAATGTGTTGTGAGATCACATGTTAATGTCCTGTAATGTCTCTTCCTTCCTTCCAGAGCTCTCAGTACGTCCAGTGTGTTGCCGGATGCCTCCAGCTGATGCTGAGGGTGAATGAGTATCGTTTTGCCTGGGTGGAGGCTGACGGGGTCAACTGGTGAGTAGGAGAGAGAAAACCTCTTCATGGGAATCCACGCACAATCCATTGTATGACCAACCAAAAGGCGTGCATTATGCGGGGATGAATTTATTTCTAAAAAGGGCGTGTATTTCCCGCAATAATTGATTTCACAATCACCGCATGTTTTCACATAAAGTTTATAAAGTTACAACCCCACCCATTTGGTCAGCTTCACACAGAAACGCCTGGCTGAAAGTCCTCTCTCTCTCTCTTAATCTCTCTCTTAATCTCTCTCTCTCTCCTGCAATTTCACCACATACAGTTGTGTTCAAAATAATAGCAGTCTGTTTAAAAATTGAGTAAAGCCCAAAATCCTTATAGTGTTTTTTTTATTTCCATGCATTGGGAACACTGCACATTATATTCTAAATCAAAACATGAAGAAAAAAAGCAGAAATTATTTAATTACTTCATGGTAAATGAAGAAAAATGAACATTGCGCTGTTCAAAAAAATAGCAGTGTCTGCATTTTACTTTACAAACTCAAATATTTACTGTATTAACTGAAGAATATCCAGGATTCAGCATTCCTGTGAATCACTAAAATATATTTAGTTGTCGACCAACTTCTGGCATCTGTGAACAGGTATTCCAGCCCAGGATGATTTGACAACGTTCCATAAATTCCTCTGCATTTCTTGGTTTTGCCTCAGAAACAGCATTTCTAATGTCACCCCACAAGTTTTCTATCGGATTAAGGTCCGGGGATTGGGCTGGCCACTCCATGACTTTAATTTTGTTGGTCTGGAACCAAGAAGCTGCTCGCTTAACGCTATTATTTTCAACACAACTGTAATTGCACATAAAAACCTGCATATTCTATTGAATAATCAAGGATTTTTCCCCAGGTTTTCCTGGGGGTCTGTTTCCCGTCGCTCGCTCTGCATTTCTGGGTTGTGGCAGTTCTATTTTATTTCAACACAAAAATAGTTAATTTCAGAGAGAATCTGTTGGAATTGAAACGTTTGCCTACATCCAGACTGCATTGGAGCTCTGCTAGTTCCAAACATAGTCCTACATAGTTCACCACTGTATCACATTACAGACTGTTTTCTGATAATATACATTAACTTAAGCCAGTTACCGTAATTTCCGGACTATTAAGCCGCTACTTTTTTCACATGCTTTTGACCCTGCGGCTTATATAATGGTGCGGCCAATCTATGGATTTTTACAGGTAACACAGGGGTGATCCCTGAGAGGGTTCCAGGTGGGCTCCACAGACTAAATGATGGTTAAGTTGGTTAACCAGATGTAACTCTGGTTAACAAGAGTGTAAACATGAAACCAAATGGACACTTGTGGGTCCATTTGGTTTCATGTTTACGCTCTCAAGAGTTATGATATTCACCATCTAAATTAGCACCACTTAATTAACACTCCCAGTGCCAGCCCTTTTTCATATTTTTTTGAGGTAGCCAGTGCCAGCGATTTTCATCTAAAAGTCATATTTCATATTTCGGTCCATGTTTCCCCACGGACAAGTTAGTTGGCGGACACACACTTCCGGCTCCGGTTTGGTCCGTCCCTTATTATGGTCTATCAATGGAATATGCGGTCGCTGCACGCTGCTGTTAGCATGGGGATCGTATCAAACCGGCGCCGGTAAGCAACGTAGAAAGGCGTAGCTCAACGGCAGCGGCATCAGTCGTAACTATATTTCATAATGATAACGGGAGACGTAGATCTATTTCAACGGCACGAAATCTGTTAATAAGTCATGTTCATTTTGGTCTCATTTTAATGTTTTGCCTGTTTTGTTTGCGAAAATCCATCATGGAATTGTGAACAAAACCAAAAGAAATCTTTAGTTTTGGGGTCTGTGGGGTGAAGATGTTGTTAAATCGTGGTCTCTGGCTCAAATGCTGAATAACTAGTGGGCCCTGGGATCAAAAAGGTTGAAAACCACTGCTCTAACATGAAGCTTATAGTCCGGTGTGGCTTATAGTCCGGAAATTACGGTATATAACAACTCATTATTCACTAGAGTAACTAGAGGTCTGTTAAAGCGTTAAAATGTTCTAAAACGGCGCAAAAACCAAAACAAATGGATCCTTATGGGTCTGTTTGGTATCATTTTACAATCTCAAGAGTTTATATTATATATAAACACCTGAATTACGTAATTTTCAAGAATCCACACAACTACAAACTATAGAAGAATTCTTATTTTGACCAACATTTTATCAGTTCTCTCTCCTTGTGGAAAAACAACTTGGTTTTGCATGTGAGAGTCTAAACTCTTCAAATGTTTGTCCGTGGTTAAAATAAAGAATAAAACTACTGCCTTACATTAATAAAATAAAACTCGATGAGTCAGACAGTCCTACACATCACCTCTGGTAAAGTCACTTAATTAAGTGTGAAGGTAATAACTCTAAATATAACTCTGACAACACAAACAACACCTTAACTACATGCAGCGCGTGGGAACAGTGTGCTGTCATCTATACAGTATATTATATTATATATATATACAGTATTATTGTTAACAAAGTCCCATATGGATAAAAACTATGTGCCAACTCTTGAAATTATTATGTTCACAAAAATACGATGGTTCTTGTGTATTTTTTAAATGTCATATGTAATTCTATAAATCACTCAATATTCCAACACATATTAATAATCGATATTTAAAAAAAAAATCATGAAAATGTCTCAAATCTGAATATCTGTATTTTCTGTCACAGCAAACGTTTTTAAATCTAATGTTTTGCTTGTGGGGGGTCCCTGGAACTACATGATGTCAGATATATATGTATACATCCATATCCATATGTATGTATTTGGGGGTCCTTGGTGTTAAACATTGAGACTGACGGAAATGGTGAGAATTTTCAGGAACCGGTGAAGATGTAGAAATCATTTATTTGTAGAATGGGTTCTTTGTAGAATGGGTCCGGGGACCACCAGTGGTCCTTGAGGAGATTCCAGGTGGTCCCCACAAGTTGGTAACCAAATGGACCCTGATCAAATGGATCTGCAACTCTTGAGAGAGTAAAATTATATTGAAACATCTGAATTATTTAATCTTGAATAATCTACACGATTAAAAAGAATTGTTATTTTGACCAACGTTTTGACAGTTTATAAATTGTTGACAAAATCTTCAAAATCTTTGCTTTAGGGTCCGAGGGACTAAACTCAACATCAAACGGTGGTCCTCCGTGGCTCAAATGCTGAATAAATAGTGGGCCCTGGGATGAAAAAGATTGATTAGATTTCTGTAGCTGCTTAAACACTCAGACACACAACGGCTAATTATATTATATTGACCACAATAAGCAGCACAACCAGGGGCAGATGTAACATTTACCAATTGGGGGGGGCAGGAGAAAATGGTATGGTAGCATATTCAGTTCCAGGACTTTTTTTTTAGTCAAGTAAAGCATCAATAATAACATCAGTTGTTGTTGAAGTTGCAACAGACACGCAGCATGCATAAAGCTAAAGGTCTGACTCAGAGAGTTTTCTGTTTTCAATGATGAAATGCTGTTGGTTTAGTGGTGACACAGCTGTAGTTAGTTAGTAGCAGTAGTAGTGTTTCACGTCATTTTAAATAGAAGCACTTTATTTGAAATATCTTCGGTTGTTTTGCATGGCACCGTGTTTGGGGGGGCAGGCTGGGCTTTAGGGGGGCATCCCCCCCCCATGCCCATGCCTAGATCCGCCCCTGTGCACAACCCCAACAACCTTTTCATAGACACACAGTGTTGTGCTGAATCCACTCTGGAGCATTCTGCCATGCAGCTAATAAAAGGTGATCCTTGTTCAGTGTTCAGGGACAGAATTGAATTGTGGTCCATGGCCTGTTCCTGTTCATCGCTCTCTCTCTATCTGCTGAGGTGTTTGTTATCAAAGAGCCTCTGCATGCTTTGGAAACCTGGATAATAGACGGAAGATTATTTGGTGGATTTTGCACAGACACCATCGCTTATTTTGCTCCAAATATGGCGGCGTTTCTTTGCCCTGGCTGATACTGCTATTGTGCTGTTTTCTATTAGACGTTTTTCTCTTTCTCCTTTCAGAAGGATGATTGAAAACAGAACTGAGACACCACAGCCGTCATGATGGCATTCTGCCGTCCGAATCATGAAAATGTTGAAAATCTCAGACTACAGAGATGACAGACCATTCTGTGCTGTTTGGTGTTTTAACTCAGTGGTTTTCAACGGTTGTTGATCCCAGGGACCACCATTTATTCAGAATTTGAGCCATGGACCACCATTTGACGACACTTTAGCCCCACAGACCCGATAACTAAAGATTTATTTTGCTTTTGTCCACAATAACAGGGTGGTTTTGGGAAACAAAACGGGCAAAGCATACAGACTAAAATCACCATTAATCCTCTAGTTGTTTATACTTGGGCTAATTCAGATGATGAATATTTTAACTCTTGAGAGTGTAAAAATGAAACCAAATGGACCCGCAAGGGTGTAAAAACACAATTGCGCTGCGGACAAAGCCAACTCGGGTCGTGACAAATCATGACACAATATTATCATATCTCTCTGTCTGTCTGTCTGTTACCTGCGCAAATGCACTGTGCAATGAGGATCACCCACACATGCCACGGCGCACGGACAGCCTCGATGAACCTCGCGTAGCACAGCCCTGTCATCCATCACCAATGTGCGCTACTTACAAACACCAAACATTATATCAATCTTTTTTA
Source organism: Benthosema pterotum (assembly GCA_039105355.1). Classification (NCBI taxonomy): domain Eukaryota; kingdom Metazoa; phylum Chordata; class Actinopteri; order Myctophiformes; family Myctophidae; genus Benthosema; species Benthosema pterotum. The sequence continues at coordinate 53,979,422 of CM076976.1, read as the reverse complement.
ATTTAATAGATTTGCATTAAAAGCTCATCACCGCGCAGATCACGTGACACGGGCACACATTTATTTGTGGTCACAGTTTGTCGTGCAACACGGAATCACCTCCCTTTGCGTTCTCTGTCCTCGCTGTTCCGACTGCCACACGGCCACGATGCGATGACACACGCGCTAATACGCTCACCATACGACTTATTTCTACTACCATTAAAATCTACACGTCTGGATTCATTACGCACGGCGGCCAAGGCATCCGCTTCTCTCCAAACTTTTACACGGAAAAGTTAGGGGACCACAGTACAGTGCTTAGCCGTTAGCCATAGCCTAGCTTCCTAGCTCACATCAGCTGGATTGCTTTTCATTGAACGGGAGCGCTCGAGACACAGCTGTGACTCAATCATGCCTTCCACACTGGGCAGCGAACCCCGTCTCCAGCGTACGCGCTACTACAGTCACATACGAGGCTACGACTCATTTCTTCTACCACTAAAATCTACACGTCTCGATATTCATTACGTACGGCGGCCACGGCATCCACTTCTCTCCAAACTTTTACACGGAGAACTTAGGGGACCCAATACAGTGATTACCCATAGCCGGCCAACCCTGTCTCCAGCCTAGGGTTGCTCAGTGCGTGCACCAAATACACAAGTGTGAATAAACAAACGGCGACCACCAAATGCCCCAAATACACCGGCTATACATGAAACGACAACAGGGCACACCAGTCCGTTTAGGGCGCATTTCCGAACACCCAAAAATAGCCAGTCTACAAGCTCACATCATCGGTTGCTAAAGCCACGCATTTCCCCTGCCAGAGTTTAAAAAATCCACATTGTGCACACAATCTGCCCTAGCCTTTCATCTGTGCGACTCAAAAAATATTTTTGGGAGTAGCCTACCAGACTATGTGACTGAGCATAGACTACTTCCTATGTAGGTATGTAGGCCTATAGGTCTATAACATTACTTACTTTTGTGCCCAAGTTCAACCCAACTTTCCAGCATCAACAATTCTCTCCCAATCAATGTCATCTATACATCATTTCCAGATCATATATTTCACAACGGGTATAGGACTAGTAATATCTAATTGGCAAGAAGTAGAAAACGGCATGTTACAACACCTTTTGTTTCGTATTTCATCTTAAAAATTATTTGAACGTCCCAAAAGATTGTGTGTGTTGTCTCACATGATTTGTCACGACCCGAGTTGGCTTTGTCCGCGGCGTAATCGTCTTTATATGAATTATTTTCAAAAAGTCTATGCGAAAAATGAATGGGGAAAACATTTCTGGAACCGGGGCGGTGACGTCACTGCACAGGTCTATTGAAAGCAGCCGTGAATGGCTGCTATTTTTCAATAGACCTGCGCAGTGACGCCACTACCCAAAAATGGTTAAAACCACCAAAAATAGCACCTGCTATTTTTTTTTTTTTTAGCACCTGCTATTTTTGGGGTAAATTGTGAGAATCCAGTGTCAGGTGGAAATGGGATAGACAGAAGATTATTTGGTGGATTTTGCACAGACACCTTCGCTTATTTTGCTCCAAATATGGTGGCGTTTCTTTCAGGGGCGGATCTAGGCATGGGCATGGGGGGGCATGGGAGGGCCTAAATACCCAGTCTGCCCCCTCCCCCCAAACACGATGCCATGCAAAACAACCCAAAGATATTTCAAATTAAAGTGCTTCTATTTAAAATGATGTGAAACACTACTACTGCTACTAACTAACTACAGCTGTGTCACCACTAAACCAACAGCATTTCATCATTGAAAACAGAAAACTCTCTGAGTCAGACCTTTAGCTTTATGCATGCTGCGTGTCTGTTGCAACTTCAACAACAACTGATGTTATTATTGATGCTTTACTAATAAAACTAACAGGACTAATAAAAATCCTGTAACCGAAAATGTTATGGGTATGGGTGCAGCTTCATGAAGCTGCACCCATACCATTTTCTCTTGCCCCTCCAACACGTTCTCTTGCCCCCCCCCCCCCCCCAATGGGACATGTTACATCCGCCCTTGCTGATTCTGCTATTGTGCTGTTTTCTATTAGACGTTTTTTCTTTCTCCTTTCAGAAGGATGATTGAAAACAGAACTGAGACACCACAGCCGTCATGATGGCATTCTGCCGTCCGAATCATGAAAATGTAGAAAATCTGAAACCTTTTTTTTTTTTGTTTTACTTTATTGCAGTGCTTTTCAACCTTTTTCACACCAGGGACCACTATTTATTCAGAATTTGAGGCACGGAGGACCACCGTTTGATGACATTTTAGCCCTTCAGACCCCAAAACTAAAGATTTATTTCGTCTACCAAGCCGGCTTCCAGTCCAACATACAGATCAAAATGACCATTAATCTTCTACATTCTCTAGTTGTGTAGACTTGGGATAATTCACATGATGAATATTTTAACTCTTGAGAGTGTAAACATGAAACCAAATGGACCATTTTGGTTTCATTTTTACGCTCGTTATTTGCCAGTCTGAGCAGCTCTTAGTGTGGGATTCTTTGAATGAGTGTAACACTGCTTCAACCAGCCTGACAGTAATTTTAGCACAGATCTTAATTTGGCTATGCAGTTTGTTTTTATAGATGACAACAGAAACGTTATCCAAACCTTTACAAACTTGGCAGCATGCCATCCTAATGCTGTTTAATGTCCTCTCATTTGAGATGGAGACAACCTCTGTCTGTTTACCAGCGATCATTATGCTTTCAGGAACATTATGGGATGTTGGATGATGGATGATAGATGGCATGCTGTCGCCTGTTTCTCTGTGACACTCAGAGGAATGCTCATCTAAGTGTGAATGCAACTGTTACAGCGTTAATGCATTTTCTATCCTCACACATGGATGTTCAAAGCTGTCATACTAGTAGATATATATATATATATATATATATATATATATATATATATATATATATATATATATATATATATATATATATATATATATATATATATATATATATACACACACACACACACACACACACACACACACACACACACACACACACACACACACACACACACACACACAGGGCCGGATTTAACCAGCCCTACTAGGGTGGGCTGGAAGAATGGCAGGGTGTATGGGCAACTCCAAAGTTTTCAACCTTTTTCATACCAGGCCCCAATAATTATCCAACATTTGAGCCACGGAGGATGACATTTTAGCCCCACAGACCCCAAAACTAAAGATTTCTTTTGCTTTTCTCCACAAATCCAGCCTGGATTTGTGGAGTCCAACATACAGATCAAAATGACCATTAATTTTCTACAATCTCTAGTTGTGTAGACTTGGGATAATTCACATGATGGATATTTTGACTTTTATGCTCTCAAAGAGTTACATCTGGTTACCCAACTTTCCACCATTTAGCCTGGGGACCACCTGGAACACACCGATATTACCTTTCATTGAGTGGGCAGGATGCACATTTGGGTGGGCTCTGCCCACCCCTGCCCCCCTCTCGATCCGGCCTATATGTATACACGTAAATATACAGTACTACCGTATATAATAGCATGGTAAACTCCATTAGAATGCTCACACACAGAGGGCTGAGCTACATGCCTGCGTTTTTACACTAAAAAGGTCACTGTGACGTTTTTTTTTTTCCGAGCACAATGCACAGATGTGAGAATAATCAGCCTCTATTCACGCCGTCGGAGCGCTGAGTGTGTGACTGTCCTTATTTTTATTCATTTCATTCTCCTATAGCGTTGGTTGGTTCGCCTCTCAGCACATGCTGAAGATGAGCCTGGATCTATATTTATATACCATTATCATGTGGTGATGGGTCTATATTTATATATCATTATCATGTGGTGATGGATCTATATTTATATATCATTATCATGTGGTGATGGATCTATATTTATATATCATTATCATGTGGTGATGGATCTATATTTATATATCATTATCATGTGGTGATGGATCTATATTTATATATCATTATCATGTGGTGATGGGTCTATATTTATATATCATTATCATGTGGTGATGGATCTATATTTATATATCATTATCATGTGGTGATGGATCTATATTTATATATCATTATCATGTGGTGATGGATCTATATTTATATATCATTATCATGTGGTGATGGATCGTACTCATCATTGTGAGGTTTTAGAACCTCTATAGTGCAGTGCAGTCTGCGCCTGTATTGATTGATTTGATTTGATTTGATTTCAACAGCTTGTAGATTTACAGAACGAATTTCAAGCACGTGTTGTCCATGTTGTTCGCTATTACTGACACGTTAATCTTCTAACTTATAGCCAGACTCTCGTCAAAATGTCCAAGAAGAAAGCGCCATTAAGGAATTATTTTGGTGTTCCACCACCGCAATCTCCCAATCTGGCAATCACGCCGGGCGACACAGTGGCTGCTGCTATAAACTAAACAGCGGGGCGAGGCGCCGAGTCTCTCCGATCCAGAGGTCTCTTTGGTCGGGGAGGCACGGCATGTGCTCCCCTTGGCGAACGCAGCGACTGCGAGATGTGGTGCTAAATGGGCTATGCCGCTAGCATCCAAATCTAGTCGATAAAACTGCATTTTCATACATGGATAAAGGATTTCGGTCAGCCAGCTTTTGATAAGCACGAGAAAAGCAAAAGCACTTCAAGATAGTTGAAACAATAAATAACGATCGTGTGTGTGTGTGTGTGTGTGTGTGTGTGTGTGTGTGTGTGTGTGTGTGTGTGTGTGTGTGTGTGTGTGTGTGTGTGTGTGTGTGTGTGTGTGTGTGTGTGTGTGTGTGTGTGTGTGTGTGTGTGTGTGTGTGTGTGTGTGTGTGTGTGTGTGTGTGTGGAGATAGAGATCCGGATTGTAAGTCCAGGATATACCGCAGTCTCTCATTGAAATTTTCCGGTTTGCAAAAAAAAAAAAAAAAAAAGTCATTGGGTGCAGAAATGGTATTTCTGATGTTGTGTCGATGTTCTCCTCCTTCTCCTCAGCATCTCAGCTGTCCTGAACACCATGCCTCCATGGTATTATTTCTGATGTTGTGTCGATGTTCTCCTCCTTCTCCTCAGCATCTCAGCTGTCCTGAACACCATGCCTCCATGGTATTATTTCTGATGTTGTGATGTTCTCCTCCTCCTCCTCAGCATCACGGCGGTGCTGAACACCATGATGCCTCCATGGTATTATTTCTGATGTTGTGTCGATGTTCTCCTCCTTCTCCTCAGCATCACGGCGGTGCTGAACACCATGCCTCCATGGTATTATTTCTGATGTTGTGTCGATGTTCTCCTCCTTCTCCTCAGCATCACGGCGGTGCTGAACACCATGCCTCCATGGTATTATTTCTGATGTTGTGTCGATGTTCTCCTCCTTCTCCTCAGCATCACGGCGGTGCTGAACACCATGCCTCCATGGTATTATTTCTGATGTTGTGTCGATGTTCTCCTTCTCCTCAGCATCACGGCGGTGCTGAACACCATGATGCCTCCATGGTATTATTTCTGATGTTGTGTCGATGTTCTCCTCCTTCTCCTCAGCATCACGGCGGTGCTGAACACCATGATGCCTCCATGGTATTATTTCTGATGTTGTGTCGATGTTCTCCTCCTCCTCCTCAGCATCACGGCGGTGCTGAACACCATGATGCCTCCATGGTATTATTTCTGATGTTGTGTCGATGTTCTCCTCCTTCTCCTCAGCATCACGGCGGTGCTGAACACCATGCCTCCATGGTATTATTTCTGATGTTGTGTCGATGTTCTCCTTCTCCTCAGCATCACGGCGGTGCTGAACACCATGATGCCTCCATGGTATTATTTCTGATGTTGTGTCGATGTTCTCCTCCTTCTCCTCAGCATCACGGCGGTGCTGTCCAATAAGTGTGGTTTCCAGCTCCAGTACCAGATGATCTTCTGCGTGTGGCTGCTGGCCTTCAGCCCTCAGCTGTGTGAACAGCTCAGACGGTACAACGTCGTTCCAGCGCTCAGCGACATCCTGCAGGAGTCTGTGAAGGAGAAGGTCACCAGAATCATCCTGGCTGCTTTCAGGGTACGTGTGTGTGTGTGTGTGTGTGTGTGTGTGTGTGTGTGTGTGTGTGTGTGTGTGTGCGCGTGTGCGTGTGTGTGTGTGTGTGCGTGTGCGTGCGTGTGCGTGCGTGCGTGTGTGCGCGTGCATGTATTGCTTATATACCGTATGTTTTAATGCAGAAACCTGTTCAGTCCACACTAGTGTCTTGACTTGTTTGCGCTTATTATAACGAACAAAGCAGTTTTAATGTGATATAGTGATATAGTACTTTATTGTCAGTTTACACTGAGATTTGTCTTGCAACCCGACAGCCGTTGTATGCAAAGAACACATTTACACAATAGACATACTGTATACAACAGAGAACAAAACATACATAACGGACATGAAGACAAGAGCAGTGTCCACCTCCTAGATCACTCTGTGATACAACTCATTTAGCCTCAAGTCTCCTGGTGGATATTAGGGACCTCTTTAGTCTGACCTTATTGTATGCTGGGACACCATACCTCCTTCATGAAGACAGCAGGTTATATTCTCCATACAGAACATGGCTAGTGTTTGAGGTAATATTCCTTGCTAACCTCAGAATGCTGTTATCATACATGGATGTATAAAGTCTCTGAAGTGGTTGTCCAACAATCTTTGAACAGATGTTCAGTTGTTGCAGCAGTTGTGATTTTAGTGCTGCAGACAAACATCCATACCAGGTGGTGCTACAGTACTGAAGAACATTCATAATAACAGTATACTATAGTACATCATACAGTACTGAAGAACACTCATAATAACAGTATACTATAGTACATCATACAGTACTGAAGAACACTCATAATAACAGTATACTATAGTACATCATACAGTACTGAAGAACACTCATAATAACAGAAGTGGTCTGCTCGCACCAATTTTAGAAGTGTGCAAAGTGCACACGATTCATCTTTAAAACCCTTTGAACGCGTTTTGACGTTCAACGCATTTTGTTACACTTTAGCTATTGATAAAATATCAGATCAACAAGCTCATATCGCGCCACCGAGTGGCGCGATATGAGCTTGTAGTTCTGATATTAAAGAAATGGGAAAACGATGCGCAAATCTAAGAATACCGGTATATTATATTTGACACCTGATGTAGATGCTAGATTCTGACAGATTCTAGTTTCTGTGTCAGTGATGCTTATTTTTCAACCGATTTTCAAACAGATTTGTCTGTTGTAAACGTTCGCATAATATGAGCTGTTATATGGTATTTTTAGAAAAAATAAAATAAAATGTAACAAAAATCACCTAGCCACATTGATAGTGTTCGTAATAAAGCAATCCGTTTGTCAGAATTTGAGCGAGTTCTAGCTGTTTTTGTCTGGGCTGCCAGAGAGCATAGGCACCGCCTCCAGACATCTAGACTCTCTGAGTCAGACCTTTAGCTTTATGCATGCTGTGTGTCTGTTGCAACTTCAACAACAACTGATGTTATTATTGATTATTGACTAATAAAGGCCTATAACTGAAAATGGTATGGGGGTGGCTTTATCGCCCATGGCGCGAAGCGACATGGGCGATGAAGCCGCACCCATACCATTTTCTCCCGCCCCCAAATTGGGAAATGTTACATCCGCCCCTGCAGAGGCTGTAGACGTTTAACGTTTTACGTTTAACGGTAGGTGATGGATTAAAAACGTCGGCCGATATCAGCAACGGCGGCGCTCATTACCGTAAATTCTCGCTTAGAATGGCATGCATAATTAGTACCGTAAACGACGGTGTTGTGGTGCACTGAAAAAAATAGTATGGTGGAGGAGGAAGTGGGACGGAACTAGGAACCAAACTGAGCTGAATGGTTTCGGGTCGAGGGCAAAAAAAAGCAGCACTTGGCTCTGATTGGTTATCCCCGGCCAAACGTCGGCCGATTCAGCCGAAAAGCTCAGCAATTTTTATCTTTCCGGGCGACGTCGCCCCGCCCACGACGCCCAACATCGCCCGTTCTGCTGCTGTCGCCCGAATCGGCTCCCATAGAGAAATAATGGATGTCGGGCGACGTCGCTTCATCCCCCCCCCCGGTGTTAAAACATAGGGTTAGTGCTGTTGATACACAGAATTCATCTCCAAAATGTCATAACCGTTCTTCGTTTGACGTTTCAGTGGTTTTAAAAATCATATACAGACAGTGATGTTTAGGACAGATAATGCTCAGACCTTCCTCGCTGCCTCTGGTAGTTTTGGGAAATCACATCAGCCTTGTTTTTTTTCTTTGTTGTTGTTATTTTTTCTAGTTATTTTAACGCTCTCTTCTTCATGTTTTCATTCAGACTAGACTCTGAATGCAGACTAGACTGTGCATTTATTTACCATAACCAGATAAAAACAAAACGCAGCAGCAGCCAAAACAATAGATGAGAAACAAGCCATAAAAAAGGACCCATAATGCAGTTTGTGTTTTCTGCCAACATTTCAGTCACTTCTCACAGGCGTCTGTTGAATATTTCATTTGGCACTAAAAGCCGCGGCCTGGTCTTCTTCTGTGGTCTGAATTAATGCCAGGTAATGAAATCCCCGCTCCATGCCTCTGATGGAACAGAATAGAATTATCTGCCGCGACCCTGCGTTGCTCTGGCTGAGCCAGAGTGCGCTCTAATTGGTGGACCTCTGACAGGACGGCGCTAGTGCATGCTTTTACGGTGTTTACAGATGGTCTAGTAATGAAGTGGATGATTTGTTTTAGAGCCACTGCAGTGCACATGTTGTGACAACGCAACGCGACGCTCGGTTCAAATTAGGGCTGCCACATGTGTCTCAGGGGTTGACACTAAGGTCTCCGGGGCAAGTGCAAGTCAGGTTCTACTTGCCCCTCAGGTCATGGTCACTTGCCCCCCCAAAAAATATATTGTAAATTTTGCTTTTAAGTTTACTTCCTACTTGGATGCTTTAAACCAGGGGTTTTCAACAGGAGGTCCGGGGACCACCAGTGGTCTCTGAGAGGGTTCCAGGTGGTCCCCAGGCTAAGTTGGTTAACCAGATGTAATGTAACTCTTGAGAACGTAAAAATGAAACCAAATGGACCCTTGTGGGTCCATTTGGTTTCATTTTTACACTCTCAAGAGTTCAAATTCATCATCTTAATTAGCCCATAGTGGTCACAGACCCAGTGGTCCCTGACCCCAGCAAAATGATAGTTTGGAAACAAATGGACCTGGGAGAGAGATAGGTAGAGATAGCTAGAAAGCAGGGAAAGACACAGAGGCAGAGTGCAATGACTGCCTTCAAGACAAATTTATCTTGTGTTGTGTTATAGTGCACTAAGTTGCACACTTGCCCGATCGGGCAACCAGGTAGCAGTCTTCACTTGCCCCACCATTTTTTTTACTTGCCCCGGGCAAGCGGGCAAGTGTTAGTGTCAATCCCTGTGTCTGACAAAAATCCTGGACATTTTGACGATCCAATCGGCGGCCGATTATCAGCGGAGATTATCGGCCTTTTGGTCGGAAGCAACGCACCTCTTTAAAGAAAATATATCACACTTTTACACTGAAATGTTGCTGCTCTCATTATTTTATTACTCTTCTACATACCAGATTAATAATTAGGCTACTTAACCATTAATTTCCAACTCTTTCTGGAGCAGTCCAGTTTTCATTTTTCTCATCTCAGTTATCTTTAGATAAACAGATTTAGATTCAGGAGTTTTTCCACTCATTTTGGCGGTAGGGGGGTCTGGAAATGAGGTAAATATAGTGACAAATGTGCCAAGTTGGCAACACTGGTACGTACAGGCACACTACAATTTATGGCCATTTTGTCCATGTAAAAAAATATATATACATATACTTTTGACCATGTATAAAAATACGGGACATTTAAGTGTCCAGGATTTATTTTATTTTTTCCTGGACAGACCATGAAAATCCGGAACGTGTGGCAACTCTAGTTCAAATCCACTGTCAACATTAGTGCCTTGCCAAAGTATTTGACCTCCTTGAACTTTGTGACCTTTTGCCACATTTCCGGCTTCAAACATAAAGATATAAAACTGTATATTTTTTTGTGAAGAATCAACAACAAGTGGGACACAATCATGAAGTGGGACAAATGTATTGGATATTTCAAACTTTTTAAAAAAAAAATAATAAAAAGGTGAAAAATTTGGCGCACAAAGTTATTCAGCCCCCTCAAGTTAATACTTTGAAGCCCCACCTTTTGCTGCGATTACTTTTGAAGGATATTTCTAAGAAATGTTTTTCTTCTTCCATAAAGGCCAGATTTGTGCAGTATACGACTGATCTTTTCTTTTTGTAACCTGTCCTTTGGAGCTGAAGGAATGAAACAAAAGTGTAGTACGCACACCCAGAACAGTGGCCTTGTGGTTAGAGTGTCCTGGAGTGCCCTGTAACTGGGAGGCCGGGGTTCGATTCCCGGTCGGGTCATACCAAAGACTGGGACCCAATGCCTCCCTGCTTGGCACTCAGCATTAAAGGGATGGTGATTCCTGAGCGCAGCAAGCCGCAGCTAACCGCTCCAAGTCATGGGTCAAAAGCGGAGAACCAATTTCGCTGCGCTAACGTAGTGACAAATCATGCGACTTTGACTTTGACATCTCTAATACAATTTACTGGTGCTGAACTAAAAAAATGTCACACGTGCAAAAAAGTTGTCACACCGTATACTAGCTCCCAGGGTACTTCATTCTGAGGAGACAATGTCTCCGTCAGGTGACCTGACTAAGACCCATGTAGGGTCGAAACTCTTTTCAACCGTACCTGGAATGAACAGCATACAGAACATTTAGCCATGCAGAAGGAAACACAAAAGCAGCTTGATTTTAAAAACAAAAGGAACCGACGTGGGAGGCTTTGATTCAAGCCTTCGATCGAGGTCAGTGTCTTCCCCTTCCTCTTGATTAAACGCTTTCAGTTTGTCCTGCAATCTACGGTTCAACAACTGAATCAGGTTCTACCTGTCAGCCTGTGTGTGTGTGTGTGTGTGTGTGTGAACACACCAAACCACATCCCTGTCAGAAAAACACAACGCCATGCTGAAAGAACCTGTCGGAAACGTTACGTCAGCTAGGTCAAAACCGTCAAATGGAGTCTGATGAAAAAATAAGACCTGGCGTCTAGGGGAGACGTTGAATATTTTGGAGTTTATTATTCTGATGACATGAGCTGAGCAGTAGCCTAATGAAAAGATGTGATTAATGTTGACGCGCTGTTCAACATGACAATGCTGTGTGCATTATAATGTCGCGGTTCAGGAAAAAAAGAGCTGCTTGGTATTCACAGCCGCAGAACCCCCTTGGTACTCAGAAATCAGCTTGTTTTGATGGATGAGCGTCGCCCAGTTACATCACCATGTTTACTAGGTCAAGTGGTCTTAGTTCCAAGTACCTTGTTGACCTCTCTCTGTGAGCTTCATCACAAAGCACTAATTTAATCCGACAACTTCGTCATCGCCATGAAATATATTTCATTCAGCATCAAATTTGTATTTTTTACGAGACAAAATATTGTCAAATACCAAAGGATTTTTTTTTTTATATTAGTGAGTTACTAGCCTGGCCGAACATGAAATAATTTTGGCCTGGGAGGCCAAATTAACACATTAGTCCAGGCTTTCCGTTTTCGCGCAACACGGACGAAAATGAAAGCCTGGGTGTCGAGGCTAGTCACTTACTGATAGGGTAGTGTAAGGTATTGATGCCGTACTGAATAATAATAATAATAATAATAACTGATTATGTGTTCACTTCATACATGTGAATCTTTGTCATTGAGCAGCACAGGGTGTGTGTGTGTGTGTGTGTGTGTGTGTGTGTGTGTGTGTGTGTGTGTGTGTGTGTGTGTGTGTGTGTGTGTGTGTGTGTGTGTGTGTGTGTGTGTGTGTGTGTGTGTGTGTGTGCGTGTGCGTGAGGATGCATTGAAAAGTGGTGAAGTGGTCCTTTAATCAATCAGTGATCTCTATGCAGTGAGCAGGATTTACATATACTAAATAAAATATAATTCCTATCATTATTTCCATAGCTTCCATAGCATGCTGATAGCCTGTACCTCTACTGTATGCTAATCTGCACTTAGGCATCCATCCTTCTTCAGAATTCACATCAATATCTCATTAAGTGTTTAATCTCACATCTCCATGCGGTGAAACGACCAGGGGCGGATATAACATGCCCCATTTGTGGGGCGGGCAAGAGAACATGTTGGAGGGGCAAGAGAAAATGCTATGGGTGCGGCTTCGCACCCATACCATTTGGGGGGGCAGACTGGGTATTTAGGGGGCATTGCCCCCCTCCCATGCCCATGCCTTGATCCGCCCCTGGAAACAACGCTGAGAGCAGGGACCGTATTTTGTGGTGGAAAGATCAGACTTCTTGGCCGTGTTGGCTGATAGTAGACAGATTCTTCTTTTTTCTCTTATCATGAGTGTCATTCAGTAGGTGAAGCATTTTGTTGCTCCAAACCTTTCATTTTCCATATTTTAACAGTATATCAGGGCTGCACAAAAGGTAGATGGTGATCTACCTGTAGATCACACAGACCATGGTAGATGGTGATCTACCAGTAGATCACACAGACCATGGTAGATGGTGATCTACCAGTAGATCACACAGACCATGGTAGATGTTGATCTACCAGTAGATCACACAGACCATGGCAGATGTTGATCTACCAGTAGATCACACAGACCATGGCAGATGTTGATCTACCAGTAGATCACACAGACCATGGTAGATGGTGATCTACCAGTAGATCACACAGACCATGGTAGATGGTCTTGGTTGCTGCCCCAGGCAGGATATTCCATCCAGTGCCAGCCCTATTCAAAATGATGCCATAGACAGGATATTTCATCCGGCCGCTGATGTGGACACCCCTGACTGTTTTTAAAGGGACTTTATGCCACTTAAAAACACAAAGACAAAAAAGGGTCATTTTATCGTCTACTTAGGCTCATGTGAACACCCCAGACAGTTTATAAGTTACTCTATTAAAGGTAGGGGAAGTGTTTTCACTTTTGTCAGATATCACCCAAAAAATATTTTTTTTCTGTTAAAATGCTCTATTATAAGGTGTGCAGACCATATATGGAGTTTCCCCCTCCCCCACGTTAGCAGAGGAGCTAATAAAAGTTCCCCAGGTGGTGGCGAATTCTCCTCCAATCAGGATTGAGCAGCAGGTTCACATAGTGTAGCTACTGTTTGGCGCCCCTAGTGCACCAGGCTGGTACTACACCATGAATTTCAAATCACTTACCCTACCTTTAATTATTCAGACATTTGATGTTCATTTTAGCTGCCCTACCCCCTTTCTATACAAACCCATTATCTATCTACTATATACAAATCGTCACCTTCTTAAAATAATCGCCTAAGTCATTTTTTCCAGGTTTTTCAGGAAACACACAAAACACCCCCAAAAAATTTTTGGGGGAGTTTTGTGCGTTTCCTGAAAAACCTGGAAAAAATGACTTAGGCGATTATTTTAAGAAGGTGACGAAATGATAAAGTAGCCTGTCGTCATCCTCCGGCAGCAATGTAGAGCCCAGGATCACATTAGTTAATTAGCAATAGGTGGAATGGGTTACAAAATCATGGGGATAAAAAGAAAAGGAATATATAAAAAACATCAGTGCACCACTCATGATGTGGTCTGTTGTCAGTAAGCGTATACTGTATATGGAGTTTGGACACATGAGTCACACTGCACATTCACCAGGGGTTAGGCTAATATCATGGGTACAATAAGCATTGATGGAACATATATTTATAGTAGAGATGTCCGATATTATCGGCCCTCCGATATTATCGGCCGATAAAAGCTTTCAAATTTCATATCGGAAAATATCGGTATCGGTATTTACAAACTGGAAATTATGACTATTTACAGAGATGTGGACTCAGCGCCGCTCTGCGTGAGCTGCTGCGGCAGCCCTCCCCCCACCGCAATCTTTCGCTTGCTCACATACACACACACACAATGCAAAAAGTTGAGATTTGATTCCTTCCATGCATCTTCAATTCTGAACGGATTTTGATAATTCCAACTGGTATTTACTGTGTCCATTGAGTGGTTTTGTTGGGTGTATATGATGTGTATATTGATATGCTGTTTAATTAAATAATATGGACTGAGAATGTCGCATGCACGCACACACGCACACACATGCAAGCCAAGCGCTCTGAGTGAGATCCTGTAGCGATCTTTGGCAAAGCAAAAAAAAAAAGACAACCAGAGCTGACCACCCCTGCAATCTACATATTTCAATTAAGGTTTTGGGAATTCTCTGTTGCATTACATTTCATTCTGCCTTGCTTGTGTAATAAGCAAAGGAATTACGGAGACGGAGACAGAGGGGACTCACCATGTCGCATTGCAAAGAGTTGAGATTTGATTCCTTCTATGCATCTTCAATTCTGAACGAATTTTAATAATTCAAACTGGCATTTGCTGTTTCCATTGAATGGTTTCGTTTGGTGTATATGATGTGTATGATTATATGCCGTTTAATGAAATAATATGGACTGAGAATGCCACCTTTTATCTTCTGCAAGTAGCCAGCTGCAATTAGTGACTCCCTGGTTAATTATAAACAGCTGTGTGACCAATAAGCTAATACTGTTAGGATCTAAGCCTACTAGGCCTATGTATTTTTTACCATCAGGCATTTTGCATTATATAAGCATGCTTGAACTCCTGTGTTCTGAATTTTCCAAATTGAGGAGCAATCAGCCTACCAGTTCAATAATAAGCTCCATCAGAGAAAAAAACCCTCTCTATGTGTCAATAGATCCTTGTGCAGAGATGAATTGTTGTGGATCAAAACTAAACTTGTTGTTGGCTACTTATCTGCAATGACAAGATGTCTCATGCAAACTTCCACCTCTCCTCCCCCTCCTCTCCTCCGTTCCCTACAGTGCAGCCTGCACTGCCAGTACATAAGGAGAAGTTCAGGCCGCTTTGCGTCCCAAACCGCTGGGTGCCCCCCAAATGATTTATGTACAGTACATTTGAAATCTTGATGAAAATTCCATATTCTGCATTATGAGCACTTCTACTGTCATGTTTATACCATTACTTTTGTACTTTACTCAAGTAGGCTACATGTTGAATTTATAGTTGTATCGAGTATTTCTAGGCTATGGCATGAATTAGTATTTATACTAAATGTTTATTTATATTAAATATTTGTATAGTAAATAGTTTCTGTTATTTTTCCACCACTGGAGGCCCTATATATATCGGTATCGGTTGATATCGGTTGATATCGGTATCGGGAATTAGAAGTTGGATAATATCGGGATATCGGATATCGGTAAAAAAGTCAATATCGGCCATCTCTAATTTATAGCATTACTTTTTGACCACATGGACCATGTGTACATTTCCTATTAGATCCCATATGTTGATCCTATGGCAGAAAAATAAAAATGAAAATTTTACTCCTATAGGTTTCTGTAGTCACCGTGGTCAATTTAGTCTAATGTCTTAATATGCTACTGTGTATTGTTCTGTGTAAAGTAGCCTCTAAAAAGTTCTATGTAGGCTATTCTTTTATGTAGGTTATTCTTCCAGTTAGCACTGGACTACTATTACAGTTGCTCTTATGTTCAAAAATGAAGTTGCCTATGATGAAAGATGCAGTGTGCACAGCGTACTAAAATACTTGACTTAACATATTTGGAGTGAGCGCAAGTCTCCTGTCGCCACAACGGCGCGGACTCTAGACATGAGGCCCACGCAGCGGGCCTCACGTCTAGACACGACATCCTGAGGAAACCTTGAGTGAGCAACTTAATGCAAGTGGATGAGAGGGGGACGTCCGGTGTCGTCTCTATTCAATATATACTCTAAGAGCAGGCAGCAGCAACCGAGCAATGATCAGTTGTTATGGAAGGAGACACGGTGCATGGATTATGGATATTACGTTACTAATAGTTTGTCGTGACAATCCTGACAATAACATCAAAAACAGAAGGAGCATCTGTGAGGGAGAGTAGTCTAATCTTGGCAAACAAATAATTAAACGAGCCGACGGACTAGTCGACATGTATTGGCAATTAAAACAGCGTGTTACCCGTGGCTGTGTCGGATCGGTCTCATCAGAAAGGAGAGGAAGGAGAGCGGTGTCATGACTGATGACCTGATGATCTGATGTCAATCACATCTCAGGGCAGTAGAAAACGTATCTACCGATGACAACATCCACGATTTTAATAGTTAGCAGCATGCTGCTTTATTTACAACGTAATTAGTAGCGAAGGTCAGGTATACTAGCACTAGTGTGTGCGTCACTCTGGTGCAGAGCTTACATGATATAATCTATTCCTCCTCCTCTATTCTCCTCTCCTCTATTCTCCTCTCCTCTATTCTCCTCTCCTCTATTCTCCTCTCCTCTATTCTCCTCTCCTCTATTCTCCTCTCCTCTATTCTCCTCTCCTCTCCTCTACTCTCCTCTCCTCTCCTCTCCTCTATTCTCCTCTCCTCTCCTCTATTCTCCTCTCCTCTATTCTCCTCTCCTCTCCTCTCCTCTCCTCTCCTCTCCTCTCCTCTCCTCTCCTCTCCTCTCCTCTATTCTCCTCTCCTCTATTCTCCTCTCCTCTCCTCTATTCTCCTCTCCTCTATTCTCCTCTCCTCTCCTCTATTCTCCTCTATTCTCCTCTCCTCTATTCTCCTCTCCTCTCCTCTCCTCTCCTCTCCTCTCCTCTCCTCTATTCTCCTCTCCTCTATTCTCCTCTATTCTCCTCTCCTCTATTCTCCTCTCCTCTATTCTCCTCTCCTCTCCTCTCCTCTCCTCTCCTCTCCTCTCCTCTCCTCTCCTCTCCTCTCCTCTCCTCTCCTCTCCTCTCCTCTATTCTCCTCTCCTCTCCTCTATTCCCCTCTCCTCTATTCTCCTCTCCTCTATTCTCTTCTCCTCTCCTCTATTCTCCTCTCCTCTCCTCTATTCTCCTCTCTATTCTCCTCTTCTCTCCTCTCCTCTATTCTCCTCTCCTCTCCTCTATTCTCCTCTCCTCTATTCTCCTCTATTCTCCTCTCTCTATTCTCCTCTCCTCTCCTCTCCTCTGTTCTCCTCTCCTCTCCTCTATTCTCCTCTCCTCTCCTCTCCTCTCCTCTATTCTCCTCTCCTCTATTCTCCTCTCCTCTCCTCTCCTCTCCTCTATTCTCCTCTCCTCTCCTCTATTCTCCTCTCCTCTATTCTCCTCTCCTCTATTCTCCTCTATTCTCCTCTCCTCTCCTCTCCTCTCCTCTCCTCTCCTCTCCTCTCCTCTCCTCTCCTCTCCTCTCCTCTCTTCTCTTCTCTTCTCTTCTCTTCTCTTCTCTTCTCTTCTCTTCTCTTCTTTCTCTTCTCTTCTCTTCTCTTCTCTTCTCTTCTCTTCTCTTCTCTTTCTCTTCTCTTCTCTTCTCTTCTCTTCTCTTCTCTTCTCTTCTCTTCTCTTCTCTGTTCTCCTCTGTTCTCCTCTGTTCTCCTCTGTTCTCCTCTGTTCTCCTCTCCTCTCCTCTATTCTCCTCTCCTCTCCTCTCCTCTATTCTCCTCTCCTCTCCTCTCCTCTATTCTCCTCTCCTCTCCTCTATTCTCCTCTATTCTCCTCTCCTCTCCTCTATTCTCCTCTCCTCTATTCTCCTCTCCTCTCTCCTCTCCTCTCCTCTCCTCTCCTCTATTCTCCTCTCCTCTCCTCTATTCTCCTCTCCTCTCCTCTATTCTCCTCTCCTCTCCTCTATTCTCCTCTCCTCTCCTCTATTCTCCTCTATTCTCCTCTCCTCTCCTCTCCTCTCCTCTCCTCTCCTCTATTCTCCTCTCCTCTCCTCTATTCTCCTCTATTCTCCTCTCCTCTATTCTCCTCTCCTCTCCTCCCCTCCCCTCCCTTCTGCCACTCTCCTCTCCAACAGTCCAATCATTCGGGTCAAAGAGTTTTGATCTGAGTGATTGGATTCTTTCATTTTTAAAATCCTGTTGTGCGTGTTGATTAAAATAATTGGACCAATTATCCTGTACTGTGTGATGTGTGAAAAGAAATACATTGGGAGCTGCTAAGATACTCACATTAGAACAGTGGTTTTTAACCAGTGGTCCGGGGACCACCAGTGGTCTCTGAGAGGATCCCAGGTGGTCCCCAGGCTAAATCATAGACAGTAGGTAATCAAATGGACCCTTATAGATCTGTAACTCTTGAGAGCGTTAAAGGGGAACTCCACCCATTTCCAACATTTCAATGTCATTAATATACCTTAGAGATACCTTAGACATGATATACCTTAGACATACCTTAGACATTAATATACCTTAGACATACCTTAGACATGATAAAAAATGTATTTCCTAAAAATGAAGGTCTGTACAAATCATTAACATGGTGAAATACATCTGATGACATCACCAAGATGTATTTCACCATGTTGATGATTTTTCTTTCAGACCCCCTTTTCCTGAGAAGGTACAAATGGAACCAAATGGACCCGCTAGGGTCCAGTTGGTATTTCGTTATATTTAAACATCTGAATTACTTTTTTTTCCAACTCCTTTTCAAGACTGAACAAAAAAGGTTGAAAACCCCTGATATATGATATGATATGACAAATGATATCCGATATGATATATGATTTGATATATGATATGAGACATATGATATGATATGAGATATGAAATATGAGATATGATTTGATATATGATATGAGCTATATGATATATAACCTCTTAGAGAAGTCCTCAGAGAGAGAGACCTGCCAGGAGTATGATCTATGTTCTGTTCTGTTCTGATGTGTTCTGTTCCTCCAGAACCTCTTAGAGAAGTCCTCACAGAGGGTTCTGATCTGTTCTGATGTGTTCTGATCCTCTAGAACCTCTTAGAGAAGTCCTCGGAGAGGGTTCTGATGTTCTGATGTGTTCTGATCCTCCAGAACCTCTTAGAGAAGTCCTCAGAGAGGGTTCTGATGTTCTGATGTGTTCTGATCCTCTAGAACCTCTTAGAGAAGTCCTCAGAGAGGGTTCTGATGTTCTGATGTGTTCTGATCCTCTAGAACCTCTTAGAGAAGTCCTCAGAGAGGGTTCTGATGTTCTGATGTGTTCTGATCCTCAGAACCTCTTGGAGAAGTCTTCAGAGAGAGAGACCTGCCAGGAGTATGCTCTGGCCATGATCCAGTGTAAAGTCCTCAAACAGCTGGAGAACTTGAGCCAGCAGAAGTACGATGACGAGGACATCACCGAGGACATCAAGTTCCTTCTGGAGCGGCTGGGAGAGAGCGTCCAAGACCTTAGGTAGGTCTATAGCACATATGTCAAACCTAAGGCCCGGGGGCCACATCAGGCCTGTGAATTAACTATCTTTGGCCCGCAGGATGATATTGAATTAGTATTAGAACTGGCCCTCTGGTATATTACACACACCATGATAAGAAATGAATGCAACTAATTGTTTTACTTCCTCAACTCAGTCTCATTTACTTTCTCATACACACTTGGTGAGGATCATAGAAGAAAAAGATTTTCCCCGACAAATAGCAGGCGTTCACGTCTCATAGCGTGCCACGGAGTGGCGCGCTATGAGACGTGAACGCCTGCTATTTTTCACTAAAACTTTTTTTAATTAAAACATTTTTTAATGCAGGCTGTTTCATCTTTACAATTATCTTGCCATTAAGAGACATTGATTTTTGAAGGGAAATTACCGTAATTTCTGGATTATAAGACGCACCTGAATATAAGCCGCACCAGCTAAATTTGGGGCAAAATACTGATTTTTCCTTGTATAAGCCGCACCTGACTATAAGCCGCACCAGACAATAAGCTTCATGTTAGAGCAGTGGTTTTCAACCTTTTTGATCCCAGGGCCCACTGTTTATTCAGTATTGGA
>CM076976.1:53937060-53954560 GCA_039105355.1 Benthosema pterotum | reverse complement strand
AGGCAGCTTGTGTACCGTCTATAAGTAAAACACATCAGCATGTCCTTCATCTCAGCATCCTTCAGCAACAGGCCTTTAAACAAACAAAATAACAATGATAATCTGCTGTATTTTCAAGTAACAGATTTACAATTTAAAAAGTGTCGGTAATTTCTTCATCCTTATTAATAGAAAAAATGTAATAAGGGGAGAGGAGTCAACGAATGTAATGGAATTGTGTGTGTGTGTGTGTGTGTGTGTGTGTGTGTGTGTGTGTGTGTGTGTGTGTGTGTGTGTGTGTGTGTGTGTGTGTGTGTGTGTGTGTGTGTGTGTGTGTGTGTGTGTGTGTGTGTGTGTGTGTGTGTGTGTGTGTGTGTGTGTGTGTGTGTGTGTGTGTGTGTGGAGGGGGAGTGCTTACTGTGAAAGATGATCTCCAGCAGAAGTCATACGTTTTTTTTTTTTTTTTTTTTTCAGGAACTTTCATATGTGGGTTTGACAAAATCACCACACATCTGCGTCTGGTTCTTCTCCCACCGTCAAATGTGTTAACCGTCATGTTGCGTTAAAAACTGGGACTGTTCTCCCTGTGCCATGCCATGTTGTACCGTACCCAGGGCTTGACGCTAACACTTGCCCGCTTGCCCAGGGCAAGTAAAAAAAATGGTGGGGCAAGTGAAGACTGCTACCTGGTTGCCCGATCGGGCAAGTGTGCAACTTAGTGCACTATAACACAACACAACACAAGATAAATTTGTCTTGAAGGCAGTCATTGCACTCTGTGTCTTTCCCTGCTTTCTAGATATCCACAATTCCAGGCTGGATTTGGGAAACAAAACAGGCAAATTAACATACAGATCGAAATAACCATTAATCTTCTACATTCTCTAGTTGTGTAGACCTGGGCTAATTAAGATGATCAATTTTAACTCTTGCGAGTGTAAAAGCGGGTCCATTTGGTTTCATTTTTACGTTCTCAAGAGTTACACCTGCAAAATTTACAATATCTTTTTGGGGGGCAAGTGACCATGAGCTGAGGGCAAGTAGAATCTGACTTGCACTTGCCCGATGGGCAAGTGTCTCCGAGACCTTAGTGTCAACCCCTGATACCGTAGCGTACTACTGTGTGTTGATGAGGTCACAGACCTCTCTGCTTGGTATTCCAGTCACGTTCTCTAACTCTACTGCTCTCATTGACATCCTCTTCTAACCTCTAATCTGTTCTTCATCTGTCTCATCACTGACGTGATCTCTGCACCTCCCTGTCACACTCACCTACCTGTCTGTCTGTCTGTCTGTCTGTCTGTCTGTCTGTCTGTCTGTCTGTCTGTCTGTCTGTCTGTCTGTCTGTCTGTCTGTCTGTCTGTCTGTCTGTCTGTCTGTCTGCGTGTGTGTGTCTGTCTCTCTCTCTCTGTTCCTTCCTACCTCTGTCTGTCCTAATTATCAAGTTCTAATGCTTCACTCCAGAGGTTTAATCCTCCCTACTTGATATAAAGCAGGGGTTTTCAACCTTTTACACTCCAGGCAACACCTTCTATTAATTAAACAGGGATTCCATCCATTTTATTTTTTTCTGAGAGCGTACAAATGGAACCAAATGGACCCGCTAGGGTCCATTTGGTTCCATTTGTACGCTCTCAGAAAAAAAAAAGGTCAGACTGGTAAAATGTTCTGTCCAGTGATGCAGCAGCAGCCATGTTGTTTTCAGAAAAGTTTATCTGTGGGATTCTGAGAGAAAGGATCACATGACACCAAGGAGGGCTGTGATTGGAGGATTCCGAAATGTTGCCCAGTAGAGGGCGCTAATGATCTGACTTTTCTGAACAACCAGGAGTTGATCATTTTCTATAGAAAGGTGAAAAGTCAACGTTGATAATTGACGTTGCTTGTTGATGTTGATCAAAACATTGCTAGGTGTATCAGGGCCTTGAGGCTGGTGGTTGATGTTTGGTCCGATATCTTCTGTAGGATCCTCACGCGGCTCCTGGTTGATGTTTGGTCTCATATAAGAACTACTTGTACACACACGCTGGACTTAACTACCTCATACACACACACGCACATGCATACACTCATACGCACAACTCACACACAACCAGAAGGACTGTACCGACTGTACCGAACTGCTGCTATCCTCTTGCACATGTACAGTAATACCCCTACAGTAATACCCCTACAGTAATACCCCTACAGTAATACCCCTACAGTAATACCCCTACAGTAATACCCCTACTCTGTCATAGTTGTCATAACTTAGCCATTAGCATAGTAGTGCTTAGTTGTAGTATGTTTTAGTATGTTAGATGTATAGTTTTAGTTGTAGTATTCATAGTTGTAGTATATATTTATGTCTTTTAGCTGCTTAGTTGTAGTCACTTACTGTTTCTTGTATTGTTTGTATTTGTCATTTTTCTTATTGCACTGTCTATTGTCTTATTGTACTGTCTATTGTCTTATTGCACTGTCTATTGTCTTATTGCACTGGGGAACAATGGAAACGTTATTTCATCCCTGTATATGTCCTGACATACACTGGAGTGACAAATAAAGAACCTTGAACCTTGAACCTATCTTCTGTAGGATCTTCTGTAGGATCTGGTTGATGTGTGCTCTCCTATCTCCTCTAGGATCCTGTGGTTGATGTGTGCTCTCCTATCTCCTCTAGGATCCTGTGGTTGATGTGTGCTCTCCTATCTCCTCTAGGATCCTGTGGTTGATGTGTGCTCTCCTATCTCCTCTAGGATCCTGTGGTTGATGTGTGCTCTCCTATCTCCTCTAGGATCCTGTGGTTGATGTGTGCTCTCCTATCTCCTCTAGGATCCTGTGGTTGATCTTTGGTCTCCTATCTTCAGCCTGGTGGTTGATGTGTGGTCTCCTATCTTCCTATCTCCTCTAGGATCCTGTGGTTGATGTTCTTCCTATCTTCCTATCTCCTCTAGGATCCTGTGGTTGATGTGTGGTCTCCTATCTTCCTATCTCCTCTAGGATCCTGTGGTTGATGTGTGGTCTCCTATCTTCCTATCTTCTCTAGAATCCTCACTCGGCTCCTGGAGGTGTCAGATGATCCTCAGGTCATCGCTGTAGCTGCTCATGACGTAGGAGAGTATGTGAGACACTATCCACGAGGAAAACGGTAAATGTCCCTTTATTTATTCTGTTTATTAAACCCAGTTTTCATTGTCCTAACGATGCATTATCCCTCCTTCTCCTGTGTCAAAAAATCTTCGTCCCACAATGGTATATTCCCGTGGTTTTCAACCTTTTTGATACCAGGGCCCAAAATTTGTTCAGCATTTGTGGACCACCATTTGATGACATTTTAGCCCCACAGACCCCAAAACTAAAGCTTTGCCCACAATTTCATGCTGGATATTGGTTCATTCTGGCTTTGGATTCAATAATCTAAAATCGATACAGTAACTATTTAGCAAATAGATTACATGGGTGTGAAATAAGTGTGGATAGTGCAGGTTTTTAAGGGAAAATGTAGGCGTGCAAAGCTTTTCCAGCTTTTTATCCCAAATGGGCCACCTATGTGATTCATGCAAATCCGTAAAAAAAAAGGATGGTCACTAGTCTTGGGTCACACAGGGTCTTTATTGCACCATTAAGGTGAGTGTTGTACACAGGGTCTTTATTGCACCATTAAGGTGAGTGTTGCACACAGGGTCTTTATTACACCATTAAGGTGAGTGTTGCACACAGGGTCTTTATTACACCATTAAGGTGAGTGTTGCAGGGTCTTTATTACACCATTAAGGTGAGTGTTGTACACAGGGTCTTTATTACACCATTAAGGTGAGTGTTGTACACAGGGTCTTTATTGTACCATTAAGGTGAGTGTTGTACACAGGGTCTTTATTACACCATTAAGGTGAGTGTTGCAGGGTCTTTATTACACCATTAAGGTGAGTGTTGCACACAGGGTCTTTATTACACCATTAAGGTGAGTGTTGCAGGGTCTTTATTGCACCATTAAGGTGAGTGTTGCAGGGTCTTTATTACACCATTAAGGTGAGTGTTGTACACAGGGTCTTTATTGCACCATTAAGGTGAGTGTTGCAGGGTCTTTATTGCACCATTAAGGTGAGTGTTGCAGGGTCTTTATTACACCATTAAGGTGAGTGTTGTACACAGGGTCTTTATTGCACCATTAAGGTGAGTGTTGTACACAGGGTCTTTATTGCACCATTAAGGTGAGTGTTGTACACAGGGTCTTTATTACACCATTAAGGTGAGTGTTGCAGGGTCTTTATTGCACCATTAAGGTGAGTGTTGCAGGGTCTTTATTACACCATTAAGGTGAGTGTTGTACACAGGGTCTTTATTGCACCATTAAGGTGAGTGTTGTACACAGGGTCTTTATTACACCATTAAGGTGAGTGTTGTACACAGGGTCTTTATTACACCATCAAGGTGAGTGTTGTACACAGGGTGTTTATTACACCATTAAGGTGAGTGTTGCAGGGTCTTTATTGTACCATTAAGGTGAGTGTTGCAGGGTCTTTATTGCACCATTAAGGTGAGTGTTGCAGGGTCTTTATTACACCATTAAGGTGAGTGTTGCAGGGTCTTTATTACACCATTAAGGTGAGTGTTGCAGGGTCTTTATTACACCATTAAGGTGAGTGTTGCACACAGGGTCTTTATTACACCATTAAGGTGAGTGTTGCAGGGTCTTTATTACACCATTAAGGTGAGTGTTGCAGGGTCTTTATTACACCATTAAGGTGAGTGTTGCAGGGTCTTTATTGCACCATTAAGGTGAGTGTTGTACACAGGGTCTTTATTACACCATTAAGGTGAGTGTTGCAGGGTCTTTATTGTACCATTAAGGTGAGTGTTGCAGGGTCTTTATTACACCATTAAGGTGAGTGTTGCAGGGTCTTTATTACACCATTAAGGTGAGTGTTGCACACAGGGTCTTTATTACACCATTAAGGTGAGTGTTGTACACAGGGTCTTTATTACACCATTAAGGTGAGTGTTGTACACAGGGTGTTTATTACACCATTAAGGTGAGTGTTGCAGGGTCTTTATTACACCATTAAGGTGAGTGTTGTACACAGGGTCTTTATTACACCATTAAGGTGAGTGTTGCACACAGGGTCTTTATTACACCATTAAGGTGAGTGTTGCAGGGTGTTTATTACACCATTAAGGTGAGTGTTGCACACAGGGTCTTTATTGCACCATTAAGGTGAGTGTTGCAGGGTCTTTATTGCACCATTAAGGTGAGTGTTGCAGGGTCTTTATTACACCATTAAGGTGAGTGTTGCAGGGTCTTTATTGCACCATTAAGGTGAGTGTTGCAGGGTCTTTATTACACCATTAAGGTGAGTGTTGTACACAGGGTCTTTATTACACCATTAAGGTGAGTGTTGCAGGGTCTTTATTGTACCATTAAGGTGAGTGTTGCACACAGGGTCTTTATTACACCATTAAGGTGAGTGTTGCAGGGTCTTTATTACACCATTAAGGTGAGTGTTGCAGGGTCTTTATTACACCATTAAGGTGAGTGTTGTACACAGGGTGTTTATTACACCATTAAGGTGAGTGTTGTACACAGGGTGTTTATTACACCATTAAGGTGAGTGTTGCACACAGGGTCTTTATTACACCATTAAGGTGAGTGTTGCAGGGTCTTTATTACACCATTAAGGTGAGTGTTGCAGGGTCTTTATTACACCATTAAGGTGAGTGTTGTACACAGGGTGTTTATTACACCATTAAGGTGAGTGTTGTACACAGGGTGTTTATTACACCATTAAGGTGAGTGTTGTACACAGGGTGTTTATTACACCATTAAGGTGAGTGTTGCACACAGGGTGTTTATTACACCATTAAGGTGAGTGTTGCACACAGGGTCTTTATTACACCATTAAGGTGAGTGTTGCACACAGGGTCTTTATTACACCATTAAGGTGAGTGTTGCAGGGTCTTTATTACACCATTAAGGTGAGTGTTGCACACAGGGTCTTTATTACACCATTAAGGTGAGTGTTGCACACAGGGTCTTTATTACACCATTAAGGTGAGTGTTGCAGGGTCTTTATTACACCATTAAGGTGAGTGTTGCACACAGGGTCTTTATTACACCATTAAGGTGAGTGTTGCACACAGGGTCTTTATTACACCATTAAGGTGAGTGTTGCAGGGTCTTTATTACACCATTAAGGTGAGTGTTGCACACAGGGTCTTTATTACACCATTAAGGTGAGTGTTGCAGGGTGTTTATTACACCATTAAGGTGAGTGTTGTACACAGGGTCTTTATTACACCATTAAGGTGAGTGTTGCAGGGTCTTTATTGTACCATTAAGGTGAGTGTTGTACACAGGGTCTTTATTACACCATTAAGGTGAGTGTTGCAGGGTCTTTATTACACCATTAAGGTGAGTGTTGCAGGGTCTTTATTACACCATTAAGGTGAGTGTTGTACACAGGGTGTTTATTACACCATTAAGGTGAGTGTTGCAGGGTCTTTATTACACCATTAAGGTGAGTGTTGCACACAGGGTCTTTATTACACCATTAAGGTGAGTGTTGTACACAGGGTGTTTATTACACCATTAAGGTGAGTGTTGCAGGGTCTTTATTACACCATCAAGGTGAGTGTTGTACACAGGGTGTTTATTACACCATTAAGGTGAGTGTTGCACACAGGGTCTTTATTACACCATTAAGGTGAGTGTTGCAGGGTGTTTATTACACCATTAAGGTGAGTGTTGCAGGGTCTTTATTACACCATTAAGGTGAGTGTTGCACACAGGGTCTTTATTGTACCATTAAGGTGAGTGTTGCAGGGTCTTTATTACACCATTAAGGTGAGTGTTGCAGGGTCTTTATTACACCATTAAGGTGAGTGTTGTACACAGGGTCTTTATTACACCATTAAGGTGAGTGTTGTACACAGGGTCTTTATTACACCATTAAGGTGAGTGTTGCAGGGTCTTTATTACACCATTAAGGTGAGTGTTGCACACAGGGTCTTTATTACACCATTAAGGTGAGTGTTGTACACAGGGTCTTTATTACACCATTAAGGTGAGTGTTGCACACAGGGTCTTTATTGCACCATTAAGGTGAGTGTTGTACACAGGGTCTTTATTGCACCATTAAGGTGAGTGTTGCAGGGTCTTTATTACACCATTAAGGTGAGTGTTGCACACAGGGTCTTTATTACACCATTAAGGTGAGTGTTGTACACAGGGTCTTTATTACACCATTAAGGTGAGTGTTGCACACAGGGTCTTTATTGCACCATTAAGGTGAGTGTTGTACACAGGGTCTTTATTGCACCATTAAGGTGAGTGTTGTACACAGGGTCTTTATTACACCATTAAGGTGAGTGTTGCAGGGTCTTTATTACACCATTAAGGTGAGTGTTGCACACAGGGTCTTTATTACACCATTAAGGTGAGTGTTGCAGGGTCTTTATTACACCATTAAGGTGAGTGTTGCACACAGGGTCTTTATTACACCATTAAGGTGAGTGTTGCAGGGTCTTTATTACACCATTAAGGTGAGTGTTGCAGGGTCTTTATTACACCATTAAGGTGAGTGTTGTACACAGGGTCTTTATTACACCATTAAGGTGAGTGTTGCACACAGGGTCTTTATTACACCATTAAGGTGAGTGTTGCACACAGGGTCTTTATTACACCATCAAGGTGAGTGTTGTACACAGGGTGTTTATTACACCATTAAGGTGAGTGTTGTACACAGGGTCTTTATTACACCATTAAGGTGAGTGTTGTACACAGGGTCTTTATTACACCATTAAGGTGAGTGTTGCAGGGTCTTTATTGCACCATTAAGGTGAGTGTTGCACACAGGGTCTTTATTACACCATTAAGGTGAGTGTTGCAGGGTCTTTATTACACCATTAAGGTGAGTGTTGCACACAGGGTCTTTATTACACCATTAAGGTGAGTGTTGCAGGGTCTTTATTACACCATTAAGGTGAGTGTTGCACACAGGGTCTTTATTACACCATTAAGGTGAGTGTTGCAGGGTCTTTATTACACCATTAAGGTGAGTGTTGTACACAGGGTCTTTATTACACCATTAAGGTGAGTGTTGCACACAGGGTCTTTATTACACCATTAAGGTGAGTGTTGTACACAGGGTGTTTATTACACCATTAAGGTGAGTGTTGTACACAGGTGTTTATTACACCATTAAGGTGAGTGTTGTACACAGGGTCTTTATTACACCATCAAGGTGAGTGTTGTACACAGGGTGTTTATTACACCATTAAGGTGAGTGTTGTACACAGGGTCTTTATTGTACCATTAAGGTGAGTGTTGTACACAGGGTGTTTATTACACCATTAAGGTGAGTGTTGTACACAGGGTGTTTATTACACCATCAAGGTGAGTGTTGTACACAGGGTCTTTATTACACCATTAAGGTGAGTGTTGTACACAGGGTCTTTATTACACCATTAAGGTGAGTGTTGTACACAGGGTCTTTATTACACCATCAAGGTGAGTGTTGTACACAGGGTGTTTATTACACCATTAAGGTGAGTGTTGCAGGGTCTTTATTACACCATTAAGGTGAGTGTTGCAGGGTGTTTATTGCACCATTAAGGTGAGTGTTGTACACAGGGTGTTTATTACACCATTAAGGTGAGTGTTGTACACAGGGTCTTTATTACACCATCAAGGTGAGTGTTGCAGGGTCTTTATTACACCATTAAGGTGAGTGTTGCACACAGGGTCTTTATTACACCATTAAGGTGAGTGTTGCAGGGTCTTTATTACACCATTAAGGTGAGTGTTGTACACAGGGTCTTTATTACACCATTAAGGTGAGTGTTGCAGGGTCTTTATTACACCATTAAGGTGAGTGTTGTACACAGGGTCTTTATTACACCATTAAGGTGAGTGTTGCACACAGGGTGTTTATTACACCATTAAGGTGAGTGTTGTACACAGGGTGTTTATTACACCATCAAGGTGAGTGTTGTACACAGGGTGTTTATTACACCATTAAGGTGAGTGTTGTACACAGGGTGTTTATTACACCATCAAGGTGAGTGTTGTACACAGGGTGTTTATTACACCATTAAGGTGAGTGTTGCAGGGTCTTTATTACACCATTAAGGTGAGTGTTGCACACAGGGTCTTTATTACACCATTAAGGTGAGTGTTGCAGGGTCTTTATTGTACCATTAAGGTGAGTGTTGCAGGGTCTTTATTACACCATTAAGGTGAGTGTTGCAGGGTCTTTATTGCACCATTAAGGTGAGTGTTGCAGGGTCTTTATTACACCATTAAGGTGAGTGTTGCACACAGGGTCTTTATTACACCATTAAGGTGAGTGTTGCACACAGGGTGTTTATTACACCATCAAGGTGAGTGTTGTACACAGGGTGTTTATTACACCATTAAGGTGAGTGTTGTACACAGGGTCTTTATTACACCATTAAGGTGAGTGTTGTACACAGGGTCTTTATTACACCATTAAGGTGAGTGTTGTACACAGGGTCTTTATTACACCATTAAGGTGAGTGTTGCACACAGGGTCTTTATTACACCATTAAGGTGAGTGTTGCAGGGTGTTTATTGCACCATTAAGGTGAGTGTTGTACACACGGTCACACTCACCTTGATGCTGTAATAAAGACATCATTTCAGTGTCTTTATTATTTAAATTCATATCCCCCATGATATGGTTGTTACTTTAATATCTTCCTCACTGTGATGACTCTGACATGTGTTACTGTATAACAGGGGTTTTCAACCTTTTTGACTCCAGGGACCACCATTTATTTAGCATTTGAGCCACGGACCATCATTTGATGACAATTTCACACCACAGACCTAAAAGTGAAGAACTGTTTTGGTTTTGGAACACAATTTCAGGCTGGACTTTTGCAACAAAAAAAACAGGGTAAACTTCTTACTTAAGTGGTACTAATTCAGATGACGAATATTTTAACTCCTTGAGAGTGTAAAAATGAAACCAAATGGACCCGCAAGGGTCCATTTGGTTTCATTTTTACACTCTCAAGAGTTACATCTGGTTAACCAACTTTCCATCATTTAGCCTGGGGACCACCTGGAACCCTCTCAAGGACCACTGGTGGTCCCCAGACCACTGCTGTATAACCCTAGTGTCCTCCCACCCTCTGCTAGTATAGTCTGAAAACCCTCCAATGTTTCAGGCCTCAGGCCAAGCCCACGGCGTAGCGATTCCACACACACTGTCACCTTTTCACCCTGGACCTGTTCGCATGTCTGAAATAAAAACAATGATCTAGAAACAATGATCTCTACAACCTTTTTCATATTCTGTGTTTCCTAGAAATGGAGGTCTGAAAAAAAATCATTAACATGGTGAAATACATCTTGATGACATCAAGATGTATTTCACCATGTTAATGAGTGTCCTGTTTTTCTGAGAGTACAAATGTGAACTAAATGGCTCTCAGAAAAAAAAAAAATAACCAGCTCCAGGGAAACTGAAAGCACTTTTCCCCCTCTGTTGTCAGAAATGATGTTGTTAACACAGCCAGTGCCAGCCCTTTTTCATATTTTTTGAGGTAGCCAGTGCCAGTGCCAGCGATTTTCATCTAAAAGTCATATTTCATATTTCGGTCCATGTTTCCCGTCAGACAAGTTATTTGGCGACACACTTCCGGTTCCGGGTTGGTCCGTCCCTTATTTTGGTCCGTTCTGAATGGAATATGCGGTCGCTGCTCGCTGCCGTTATCATAGGGATCGTATCAAACCAGCGACGGTAAGCGACGTAGAGAGACGTAGATCAACCTAAGAGGCATCGGTCATAACTATTCTCATAACTCAGTGGCCTTGTGGTTAGAGTGTCCGCCCTGAGACTGGGAGGCCGGGGTTCGATTCCCGGTCGGGTCTTACCAAAGACTGTAAAAATGGGACCCAATGCCTCCCTGCTTGGCACTCAGCATCAAAGGGATGGATTGGGGGTCAAATCAGCTAATGATTCCCAGCGCGGCGCACGCTGCAGCTCACCGCTCCAAGAGATGGGTCAAAAGCAGAGAACTAATTTCACTGTGGTAACGTGAGTGACTAATCTGACCACTTTGACTCTATTCATAATGATGACGTGCGACGTAGCTCTACTGCAAGGGCAAAAAAAAGTGTTAAGTCTGAAATCTGTTGTGTTTAGTCCTGCTATTCTTCCCCTCCGCCCTGCCCTGCCCTGCCTGTCCACCCTGCCTGTCCACCCTGCCTGCCCACCCTGCCTGCCCACCCTGCCTGTCCACCCTGCTTGTCCAATGCTTCTCTCTGATTGTCAGTTATCGTCTTTTTTTTTTCTCCTCTGCACAACAAGCGTTCCCTCAGGTGCCTGTCAGTCACAACGTCGACGGTTTCAACACTTCACAGCGCTTCCTGTCTCTCTGTTTTGACAGATCCACCAATTAGAAGCGATTTGCTTCATTATAATTACGGACCTACGCTAGCGTAGCGATTAGGAGCGCGACAAGCGCTTTGTCGAGACGATTGATTTAATAGTTGTTCTTTCCTTCGTTATAGACCGGGGGTTTTCAACCAGTGGTCCAGGGACCACCAGTGGTCCTTGAGAGGGTTCCAGGTGGTCCCCAGGCTAAATGATGGAAAGCCTGTTAACCAGATGTAACTCTTGAGTGTGAAAATGAAACCAAATGGACCCGCAAGGGGCCATTTGGTTTCATTTTCACACTCTCAAGAGTTAAAATATTCATCATGTGAATTAGCACTATTTAATTAAGAAGGTTACACTGTTTTGTTTGCAAAATCCACCCTGGAATTGTGAACAAAACCAAAAGAATTCTTTAGTTTTAGGTCATTGGGGCTAAAATGTCCTCTAATGGTGGTCCGTGGCTCAAATGCTGAACAAATGGTGGTCCCTGGTGTCAAAAAGGTTGAAAACCCACTGATATAGATGACAGGTCGGACAACTAAACATGATCAATAGAGTCATGGCTGAGAATATAATCCATAGTTGAAACTCCACAACCCTCGCTGATTTCACTGATTTCACTGATTTCACCAATACAACAACGCCGTGTTCCTCAGCTCCACGCTGCACATAGCGCATCGATACTCGTTTACTGGTGCTTCTGCAAGAAAACAGTTTCTATTTGTATTCTTTAAAGAAAAGTTTGCAAGACATTCTCTTCAACTGGGTGGCAGAGCCCACCTGGGGAGAGACCCGAATGGAGCTGAAGTTTCTCTCTCTCTGTTCTACTAATACAGTGGGTTTCATCCAGCATTTGAGCCAGGGACCACTATTTGAGGGCATTTTAGCCCAACAAGACCCCAAAACTAAAGATTTATTTTGCTTTTGTCCACAATTCCAGGCTGGATTTGTGAGAAAACAAAACAATCCAACATACAGATCAAAATGACCATTACTACATACCATCTACTAACAGTGATTTCTGTCTGTGTTCCAAAGTGATCTAACAGTGATTTCTGTCTGTGTTCCAGAGTGACCTAATGGTGATTTCTGTCTGTTTTCCAGAGTGATCTAACAGTGATTTCTGTCTGGTTTCCAGAGTGATCGAGCAGCTGGGTGGTAAACAGCTGGTGATGAACCACATGCACCATGAAGACCAGCTGGTTCGTTACAACGCTCTACTGGCCGTCCAGAAGCTCATGGTCCATAACTGGTGCGTGATGTTGTCTGAAAGATTGGCATGTATGTGATGATGTCTGAAAGATTGGCATGTATGTGATGTCTGAAAGATTGGCATGTATGTGATGTCTGAAAGATTGGCATGTATGTGATGTTGTCTGAAAGGTTGGCATGTATGTGATGTTGTCTCAAAGGTTGGCATGTCTGTGATGTTGTCTCAAAGGTTGGCATGTCTGTGATGTTGTCTCAAAGGTTGGCATGTATGTGAAGATCGGCTTCCAGGGGCAGATTGGCCATCTGGAGTACAGGGAGTTTTCCCGGTGGCCTGCGCCACCTAGTGGCCTGGACAAGGGGGCAAATCGAAGGCAAAATTGTCCCGGTGGGAAAATATGTGCCAATCCGCCCCTGTTGGCCTCATCTCCCATTGTGTGCATTGCTATGATCGCTACCATGAAATGTGTCCAATGTAAAACGGTTCTGTGGTGCAAAATCTGTGTGTGATTAAAATGAGTTAATTTATTTAATTACGTTATTGTTTCTTTAGTTAAAGTCCCAGCCCTAAGTTGAATGCAAATGTACTATAAACAAGGAAAAATAGACCTGCGCAGTGACGTCACCAGCCCTGTTCCACTAGTGGATTCCTCATTCATTTTCCTCATAGACTTTTCAGTGACGTCACCAGCCCTGTTCCACTAGTGGATTCCTCATTCATTTTCCTCATAGACTTTTCAGTGACGTCACCAGCCCTGTTCCACTAGTGGATTCCTCATTCATTTTCCTCATAGACTTTTCAGTGACGTCACCAGCCCTGTTCCACTAGTGGATTCCTCATTCATTTTCCTCATAGACTTTTCAGTGACGTCACCAGCCCTGTTCCACTAGTGGATTCCTCATTCATTTTCCTCATAGACTTTTCAGTGACATCACCAGCCCTGTTCCACTAGTGGATTCCTCATTCATTTTCCTCATAGACTTTTCAGTGACGTCACCAGCCCTGTTCCACTAGTGGATTCCTCATTCATTTTCCTCATAGACTTTTCAGTGACGTCACCAGCCCTGTTCCACTAGTGGATTCCTCATTCATTTTCCTCATAGACTTTTAGAAAACGGTTAATAAAAACACGATTGTGCCGCGGCCAAATCCAACTCCAAAAATCATGACAACAAACACAATATCGTCATATAATATATAATTAGGAAGAAGTAGAAAACGGCATGATACAAGACTTTTTGTTTTGTTTTTCATCTTAGAAATGATTTTATTGTCCCAAAAGTTTGTGTGTGTCATCATGATTCGTCATGACTCGAGTTGGCTTTGTCCACGGCGTAATCGTCTTGATATAAATTATTTTCGAAAGGTCTATGAGACCTTGCATCTCTATAATCTGTCTGTGGGGTCAGTGAATGACCAGGTCTATAATCTGTCTGTGGGGTCAGTGAATGACCAGGTCTATAATCTGTCTGTGGGGTCAGTGAATGACCAGGTCTATAATCTGTCTGTGGGTCAGTGAATGACCAGGTGTATAATCTGGCTGTGGGGTCAGTGAATGACCAGGTCTATAATCTGTCTGTGGGGTCAGTGAATGACCAGGTCTATAATCTGTCTGTGGGGTCAGTGAATGACCAGGTCTATAATCTGTCTGTGGGGTCAGTGAATGACCAGGTCTATAATCTGTCTGTGGGGTCAGTGAATGACCAGGTCTATAATCTGTCTGTGGGGTCAGTGAATGACCAGGTCTATAATCTGTCTGTGGGGTCAGTGAATGACCAGGTCTATAATCTGTCTGTGGGGTCAGTGAATGACCAGGTCTATAATCTGTCTGTGGGGTCAGTGAATGACCAGCGTTATTATAGTTATGGATTTTTCATTTTAGTTTAGTTTTAGTTAGTTTTGACATTTTATTTTCTAATCCAGTTAGTTTTAGTTTTAGTTTTTAGAGAGGGTTTGGTAGTTTTAGTGAGTTTTAGTTTAGTTATAGTTTTTAGTTTTAGTTATTTTGTTATTTTTAGTTATTTATTTCTGTGTTTTGGTTGTCAGGTATAAAGGATTAAACAATGTGCCAAAGTAGGAAACGGTTGGTATTCAACCCTTGCTTTGAGTTTCTTAGTAGATTGGATGATTGCACTCTCCCACAAGAACACAACTTTTTCCCCCCAGTGTTTATGGAACTCAGTAGTGGATAGAAGATCTAGAAGCATCTCCTCCTCATGTTTATGGAACTCAGTAGTGGATAGAAGATCTAGAAGCATCTCCTCCTCATGTTTATGGAACTCAGTAGTGGATAGAAGATCTAGAAGCATCTCCTCCTCATGTTTATGGAACTCAGTAGTGGATAGAAGATCTAGAAGCATCTCCTCCTCATGTTTATGGAACTCAGTAGTGGATAGAAGATCTAGAAGCATCTCCTCCTCATGTTTATGGAACTCAGTAGTGGATAGAAGATCTAGAAGCATCTCCTCCTCATGTTTATGGAACTCAGTAGTGGATAGAAGATCTAGAAGCATCTCCTCTTCATGTTTATGGAACTCAGTAGTGGATAGAAGATCTAGAAGCATCTCCTCCTCAGTGTTTATGGAACTCAGTAGTGATAGAAGATCTAGAAAAATAATAACAAAAAAAAAATAAAACAGTCAAAACCAAATACAAAACAAAAACTGTTTGCCTACAGGACCGTATTTACAACACAACCATCCTGACAAACATTATACATCGGGCGCCATTTATTTATGTAGCGGTTTTCCTAAAATGCTCAAAAGTAAACCCTACAAAGGTCCCTGTGCTAGACACAGCAACCTACCAAAGTTAACTCAGTCTATTTGATAATAAATCTGTAAGCTAGTAAATCTTAAATGTAAATCTTAAATAACCACTCCCAAAACCATCAATAATGACAAATGAATGCACAGAAGGTCTATTTCAAATAATAATTGTATTAAGAAAAAGGGAAAAATAATAATAGTTCAGTTCATTCACGAATTCAATTCAGTTCATTTCAGTCACTTCTTTCTGACAAATACAACCATACAGTTCAGTTCGTTTTAGTCACTTTTTGACCACTTCGGTTTTTGTCCATATTCAAAAAAGAAAGAAAACAAAACAAGACAGCCAGCGTCCTGGCGTGTGTGTGTGTGTATGTGTGTGCGTGCGTGCGAGTCTCTCTGTGTGTAGGAGTGTATTAGCTCCGTGGCTAGTCCTCTGTAGCTCACCCTAAGCTCAGCTGTTCCTTACAGTGGCTCGGATGCGTCCTCTTCACAAGACAACGTAGCTCCGGTTTCAACAACACTGTCTCGATCCTTCCTGGTTTAACGTCAGGCGATCCCAGTGGTTTCTTTCATGGAAACGAGTTGAACCGCGGACTTTACTCGCCGATCGCGCTACTACTACTCCAGGGACAACACTCTCCAGCATTCACTCCTACACCAGCCTGCACACGCCGCCACCACCGTCCACCACACAACATTCACTCCTACACCAGCCTGCACACGCCGCCACCACCGTCCACCACACAACATTCACTCCTACACCAGCCTGCACACGCCGCCACCACCCGTCCACCACACAACATTCACTCCTACACCAGCCTGCACACGCCGCCACCACCGTCCACCACACAACATTCACTCCTACACCAGCCTGCACACGCGCCACCACCGTCCACCACACAACATTCACTCCTACACCAGCCTAGTGCACACGCCGCCACCACCGTCCACCACACAACATTCACTCCTACACCAGCCTGCACACGCCGCCACCACCGTCCACCACACAACATTCACTCCTACAGCAGCCTGCACACGCCGCCACCACCGTCCACCACACAACATTCACTCCTACAGCAGCCTGCACACGCCGCCACCACCGTCCACCACACAACATTCACTCCTACACCAGCCTGCACACGCCGCCACCACCGTCCACCACACAACATTCACTCCTACACCAGCCTGCACACGCCGCCACCACCGTCCACCACACAACATTCACTCCTACAGCAGCCTGCACACGCCGCCACCACCGTCCACCACACAACATTCACTCCTACACCAGCCTGCACACGCCGCCACCACCGTCCACCACACAACATTCACTCCTACACCAGCCTGCACACGCCGCCACCACCGTCCACCACACAACATTCACTCCTACACCAGCCTGCACACGCCGCCACCACCGTCCACCACACAACATTCACTCCTACACCAGCCTGCACACGCCGCCACCACCGTCCACCACACAACATTCACTCCTACACCAGCCTGCACACACCGCCACCACCGTCCACCACACAACATTCACTCCTACACCAGCCTGCACACGCCGCCACCACCGTCCACCACACAACATTCACTCCTACACCAGCCTGCACACGCCGCCACCACCGTCCACCACACAACACCACTTGACTCTCCCGCGTCTCTGTTCAGACTGTCGGCCCCATTTCTATTAAAGGGCTGGCTTTCACGGCATGGCCAACCAGAACCACGCAACAGCAAACGTAACTGTCCTGTCATAGACAGCATAGGTGAGGGCTGCTGTCAATGACCGAAATGTTTATTTATTTATTTATTTATTATTGTTATTTTGGCGGATCGCCACAGCATCTCCTCCTCATGTTTATGGAACTCAGTAGTTGATAGAAG
Source organism: Benthosema pterotum (assembly GCA_039105355.1). Lineage (NCBI taxonomy): Eukaryota > Metazoa > Chordata > Actinopteri > Myctophiformes > Myctophidae > Benthosema > Benthosema pterotum. Next base: position 53,937,332 of record CM076976.1, on the reverse strand, counting down.
ATCTAGAAGCATCTCCTCCTCATGTTTATGGAACTCAGTAGTGGATAGAAGATCTAGAAGCATCTCCTCCTCATGTTTATGGAACTCAGTAGTGATAGAAGATCTAGAAGCATCTCCTCCTCATGTTTATGGAACTCAGTAGTGGATAGAAGATCTAGAAGCATCTCCTCCTCATGTTTATGGAACTCAGTAGTGGATAGAAGATCTAGAAGCATCTCCTCATGCTGGTCACCAACACATTTTGAATTTAAAAGCTTGTTAAAAACTAAAAC
>CM076976.1:53927060-53934560 GCA_039105355.1 Benthosema pterotum | reverse complement strand
AGAGCCCATTCACACACCAATGGCTGCAGGAGTAATTAGGAGTAATTAGGAGTAATTAGGGGTTCAGTGTCTTGCTCAGGGACTCATCAACACTAACTCTGGGTCAACCCGGGTTCGAACCGTCCACCTTGCTGTTACCATGCGCTGACTCTACCGCTGATCCACTGGCTAGAATGAAAGGGTTTGAACCGTCCACCTTGCTGTTACCATGCGCTGACTCTACCGCTGATCCACTGGCTAGAATGAAAGGGTTTGAACCGTCCACCTTGCTGTTACCATGCAGTGACTCTACCGCTGATCCACTGGCTAGAATGAAAGCAGGGTTTGAACCGTCCACCTTGCTGTTACCATGCGCTGACTCTACCGCTGATCCACTGGCTAGAATGAAAGCAGGAAATGGAATAAACATCAACAGTCATCTTTTCCTTTCTCTAATAACATAAAAACATTAACCTTTTGTTGTAAAATGTTGTACTTAACCCTCTTATTGCCCTTGACGCATTTTATGCTTTATATAATTAATGCCCTTGATGCCTTTTTTGGCGCTTTATTTAATCCCCAATGATCGTAACATTAATTTCAGGTGATTAGCTTTTTTTTTTAACCATGATCGGCTAACGGCAGGTTCTACCCACTTAGTAATGGCCAAAATCGCCGTGTGCGCACTTGCACGTGCGCGTGCACGGTCTGTATGTCCATCGCTGATCATAATCCAACCATCGGTGCGTCATTACAGCTTGATTTGACTTATATATGATAGAAAACACGATCGCTCCGACGGAGGTCAAGACGATAATCACAACACCACACAGTCTGCCTACAGGAAGTATTCTTACTCTATGACCGGAAATGCGCTTCATTTCCGGCCATCGTCCGCATTACTGCCACCTACTGGGTGTTATCATATAGCATATGATCAACTCTACAAATGACAAGTATTTGGAATCATATGCTTTATTTGATTGGCATTAATTTGATAAATGAAAAAAAAAAAAGATAATTGTGGTAAATTGTTGGCATTATGAGGAATAGTGGCATGGACAATAAGAGAGTTAAGTAAAGTTTTGAGGAATCTGTACTTGAGTAATCTCATTAGTTTTGTATTTTTGCGAGGTACTCTACATGGAGGCTCAAATTTAACAGATTCACCATGACTTTTGGAGTGATTGATTATTCTGTTATCTGTTTATCAGGTTTGTTTTATTAACAAACTCATTAACTCACTGCCAGTGTTGGGAATATTACTTTACCTTGTTGATTTATTACTTATTAATTATTACCTTCATTTTAAAGCAATATATTATATTACAATATTACTGTCTGAACACGTGTAATATATTAATATTACTATTACATATTACTTTGAAAAAACTTTCTACAAAATATAATTAATTATTTAGTGTGATAAAGGTTGAAAACCCCTGGTTTAGGAGTGGACCTTCATGGTGTCAGGAATATGTTCTTCTTTTTTCTACATTGAGGTATTGATACGTCAGTATTTCAGCTGTAACAACATCAGCGCGTTCACCTTGAGTTAGCACTGATAAAACCACCTCCTCCATTCTGCTTCCTGTTGTCATGGCAACCAGGAGAGAACAACGCTCTCTCACACAGCCTTGCCCCCGTAACACGGCCGTGTGTCATCTGATTAACTTGTAATGGTGTGTGTGTGTGTGTGTGCGTGTGCGTGTGTGTGTGCGTGTGTGTGTGTGTGTGTGCGTGCGTGCGTGTGCGTGTGCGTGTGTGTGTGTGTGTGCGTGTGCGTGCGTGTGTGTGTGTGTGTGTGTGTGTGTGTGTGTGTCATCTCATTTACTGTTTCTTCCTTTGAAGTTTGAAGCTTTTGTGAGTGACATAATTGGTCGTCGGGCAGCTCAAGTGTGTGTGTGTGTGTGTGTGTGTGTGTGTGTGTGTGTGTGTGTGTACTAGGCGCTTTATGAAACATCTTGACACATAAAGGAGTTTTTCTTTATTGTTTGGACGTGTTGTTAGTTTATTCACGCCTCACTGGACGCTTCTTTTATTTTTCACAAAAAAGACACTTTTGATTTTTCTGAAAAAGCGGCAAGTAGAGGAGTTGTTTGTGTGTTTTCGTAAGGGGAACTCCACCCATTTTCAACATTTTTAATACATCATTAATATACCTTAGAGATGTTCTGTGGACATGATAAAAAAAGTTTCCCCCATTCTGTGTTCTGTGATATAAATGGAGGTCTGAAAAAATCATTAACATGGTGAAATACATCTGATGACATCATCAAGATGTATTTCATGTTAATGATTTTTCTTTCAGTCCCCTTTTGAAAGGGAAAAAATGAAAATGGGTGGAATTCCCCTTTAATCTACAAGCAGATCTACAAGCTAAATAGATCTACAAATATCTACAAACTCATCGCGCAGCACTCGATGTGGTGCATGATGAGCTTGTAGATGTTTTCCGAAAATTGTTAGATATTTTCAGTAAATCATGAAAACACGGTTCTCTTAACACCTTTAATTCTGCTGGTCCTTGGCATGAAATATCACTGACACAAACCGATATTTTTTTTCCCCACAAAGATTTCTTTTGCTTTTGTCCACAATTCCAAGCTGGATTTATTTGGGAGAAACAAAACAAGCAAAACATACGTTCCAAAATGTACCCAGGGACCCCCAGGTCCTCTCAGCCAGGGTACTGTTGAGTTAAAATGCTATACCCGGGTAGGGGGTGGGGCCGGGGACCCCTGCTGGCCAAGGGCTCCAGGTGCACCCCACACAGGCCCTGGCTGGACAGCGTGTCGCGCGTTCGAGTCCTGTTTGTCACAACCTTTGCTGCAGTGTCTCTCTTTCTCTCTCCTGCGTCTGATCTTCACTCGACAATCTGTCAATAACAGCCAAAAGCCAAAAAAAACAAAATGACATAATCGGACGTCACATTCTGCTCACAGCAGACACTGCAAATGAAAGCACCGATCTTTCACTTTGGAAATTGGTCTGTTTTGAATAGTCCTCTGTCAAAAAAAACCCTGAGAGGTTTTTTGGTATCTTGTGGTTGTGAATAATATTATTCATCATGGGGCGGATGTAACATGTCCCATTTGGGGTGGGGTGGGGGGGGGGGTGGGGGGGGGGGGCAAGAGAAAATGGTATGGGTGCGGCTTCATCGCCCGTGGCGCTTGTGATGAAGTTGCACCCATACCATTTTCGGTTCCAGGACTTTTATTAGTCAAGTAAAGCATCAATAATAACATCAGTTGTTGTTGAAGTTGCAACAGACACGCAGCATGCATAAAGCTAAAGGTCTGACTCAGAGAGTTTTCTGTTTTCAATGATGAAATGCTGTTGGTTTAGTGGTGACACAGCTGTAGTTAGTTAGTAGCAGTAGTAGTGTTTCACATCATTTTAAATAGAAGCACTTTAATTTGAAATATCTTGGGTTGTTTTGCATGACATCGTGTTTGGGGGGACAGACTGGGTATTTAGTGGGGCATTGCCCCCCCATGCCCATTCCTAGATCCGTCCCTGTTATTCATCTCTGAGATTGTTATGACAAAATCTGAAAATGTTCTCAGCCATAGAAATACAACACAAAGATTCCATTTATTTCATAAAACCTGCTGCTGCCTGTAGCGGTTTGTACAGCAGTTCAGTTTAATGTCCTTCACCATTTCACCATCTGTTCCAACGTGTAATAACACCATGGAGGCAGATTCTGATAGCAGAGACATAGTGAATGGTTGAGTGTATTTTATAAGGAGGTAAATTAGTCTGTAGTATCATCAAATGTTTGGGCCATTTTTGTGCAGATGGAATGTCAGTGGAACAGATGTAAAGTGAACCAATGCATCCACCAGACCAGTGGCCTTGTGGTTAGAGTGTCCGCCCTGGAACTGGGAGGCCGGGGTTCGATTCCTGGCCGGGTCATACCAAAGACTGTAAAAATGGGACCCAATGCCTCCCTGCTTGGCACTCAGCATCAAAGGGATGGATCGGGGGTCAAATCAGCTAATGATTCCCAGCGCGGTGCACGCTGCAGCTCACCGCTCCAAGAGATGGGTCAAAAGCAGAGAACTAATTTCACTGCGGTAACGTGAGTGACTAATCTGACGACTTTGATTTTGATCCACTTCCAAAAAAATGTATGCATTGGAAATGTAAAATGTCAGCAAATGGTGGCTCAAATTCTGAATAAATGGTGGCTCAAATTCAGAATAAATGGTGGGCCCTGGTAGCAAAAAGGTTGAAAACCACTGCGATAGTTAGACTGGAAACACATTTGAATGAAATGTTGTCCAGCTGTTTCTGTCATGTCAAACACTTCATTTACACCCTGATGTTCTCACCGTGACCAACACCCAGAGACCGCTGACAACACAATAAGTAGCACATGATAGAATGACTCTATGAATATCGATTATTAACTCTTTAAGTGCCATAGATGTTAAGACGAGATTTGAAATATCACAGGATTTAAAGTCTTGCAGGATTTCACACCCCCCCCCCCCCCCCCCCAAAGGTGTGTGGACCCCCGCGGGTGCATATTTAGGTGACAGGGTGTATTTAGGTCCATATCTGAGCCTATTGTGGCAATCAATGGCAACTTAACTTTCACGTCAATATGATTCATTTTGGCATAATAACATCCCAGCATCTCTCCTGTGGGTGTGTAATGGTGGAAGAGTTTTTTTTTTTTTTTTTCCTTTCAGAAATGATGGGGGCAGGGGTGGGTGGGGGGGGTAATTATACAACTGCTGTTGGTGATTTTGTTTTCGAGATAATCAATCAATTACTTAAAAAATGGCACTCTGGACCTCAAGGGTGCGCTACTACATCCTCTCCAGTATTGAAGCTGTGGGTCCCAGTGGTGAAAAGTGGAAGTGCAGCCCTATAATGGAAGTGAACGGCTTCATGACGTCACAGGTGTCATGGTGGCACACTGGTGGACACCAAAATTTGGTGTCCGGAAGTTGCCTACAATGTTATTCCAATGGGAACTTCCGGCAGTCTTCCGTCTGCTGGCAAAATGGCTGCCAAGGAGTTAACGAGACAACGCTTTCTTTCTTTTTTTTCCTTTGCAGGGAGTATCTGGGCAAACAGCTGCAGTCCACCGACCAGCAGCAGCCGCAAGCCGTGGCAGCCAGGAGCTGAGCACCGTGTGGGGGGTGATGGTGATCTGCTGTGGAGCACCGTGGTGATGATGGTGATCTGCTGTGGAGCACCGCGGTGATGGTGATGGTGATGGTGTTGGTGGTGTCACTGCGTGTGAAAGTGAATGAGTGTGTGTCGATGTTTTACTTATTGTCAGCTGTTCTCTCCACCCCCCCCCCCCCCCCAGCTTTGTATGTGATGTTTACTGTTTACTGTAGGCCTGGCTTATACTTATACTTCTTTCGCGTTGCTGGTTGAGCCTGTGGATCGGCTGTATTCACTGATCTGGTCCATAGCTCCACTGCTTCTATGGATTCTGCCTTGCACTGTAGCTCTGTGAAAGACAATGTAATGTCTGGGATGGAGCCTCTGTTCTGGAGTGGAAATATAAAGACCGTTTTACCTGCTCTCCAAAACAAACACTTTTTGGCTTGTGTCATTAGACACAAGGCTTGTCTCCACCCGGATAAAACCACACGGATAAAATGGACTTTTTGGCCAGAACACAAGTGCAGAAAATAGAGAGTGGCTCAGAGTGTTACCTCTATAAGGGAAGTCGCCTCTGTAATCACACAAGCCAAAAAGGTAAAATGTTCTTTATATTTCCACTCCAGAACAGAGGCTGGTCGACTGGAGTCCATCTTAGAGATTAACGTTGTCTTTCACAGAACTACACTGTCTGCAAGGCAGGATCATAGAAGCATTGGAGCTATGGACCAGAGCTAGTGCTTTGTGAGCATTTCTGTCCTCTGTATTCAGATCCTCCATCCTATCAGGCCTGTATTCAGATCCTATCAGGCCTGTATTCAGATCCTCATGCTATCAGGCCTGTATTCAGATCCTACCAGGTCTGTATTCAGATCATATCAGGCCTGTATTCAGATCCTACCAGGCCTGTATTCAGATCCTATCAGGCCTGTATTCAGATCCTATCAGGCCTGTATTCAGATCATATCAGGCCTGTATTCAGATCCTAAAAAAAGATAAAGCATGCACATCCAATATCTGGCCCAGGTGCAGGACAAAAGTGTTCATAGAAAAGGAATAAGGTCCGCAATACTGGATTAGAGACTCGGCTCCTTTTCTTTTCTGTATTCAGATCCTATCAGGCCTGTATTCAGATCCTCCATGCTACCAGGCCTGTATTCAGATCCTACCAGGCCTGTATTCAGATCCTCATGCTACCAGGCCTGTATTCAGATCCTCCATGCTATCTGGCTACTATTCAGAGCGCGGTCAAAGAGGGTTTATATAAAGAGGCGACATTATGCAATTTTTTGGACTCACCACCAGATGGTGCAGCGGTAACACCGCTCTATGGCCCCTGCTGACGTCATCACTCCAAGATGGAGGACACTGCCGCTCACGCCATCTAGTGGCGATTCCAAGAACTGTAGTCAGATCAGTAGTCTTTTAAGAGCAACAGGAAGTACGTCATCACTCCGATATGGCGGAGGCACAGGAGCAGTGTTGTAGTGGTACTTTTAGAAGTGGGGGGGACGCCTCTTAAAGGGGAATTCCACCCATTTGATTTTTTTTTTTCTGAGAGTGTACAAATGTGAACCAAATGGACCCTAGCGGGTCCATTTGGTTCCATTTGTACACTCTCAGAAAAAAAGGAAACTCATTAACATGGTGAAATACATCTTGGTGATGTCATCAAGATGTATTTCACCATGCTAATGATGTTTTTTTTTTTTTTCAGACCCAAAAATATTTTAGATGTGAGAAGTGGGGGACGCCCCCCCCCCCCCCCCCCCCCCTACACTACACCCCTGTACAGTGGCTGGTTGTTTTCTATGGGACTTAATGGAAGTGTCGCCTCTTTACATAGAATCTCTGTGGCGCGCTGCTGTGGCAGCCCATCGCCCAGCTGATGGCTGAAATGATAAATCAGGCCGTTTTCTTTGGTTTTTCCTCGGTGTTGTGTATATTAGCGTACGCTCTCTCTCTCTCTCTCTCTCTGTGTACTGTTCTGTGCTGTGATTGGATTAGCACTTTGTCTGTGATGTTGTTTAAAGAGAGAGAAAAAAAAACTAATTTCAACGTTATTTAAAGAGTTCTATATCATGGAAAATGTAGTGAGTAAAGAAGAGTTACGCATTCCAAGAATAAAGAATTTCATCTGTGGTGCTTCTGTTTTATTCATGTTTTTTTTTCTCCACACTAAATCTGTCTGTACTGTGCTGTATCAGGGGCGGATGTAACATTTGCCAATTGGGGGGGGGGGGGGGGGGGGGGGGGGGGGGGGGGGGGAAAATGGTATGGGGGCGACTTCATCGCCCGTGTCGCTTCGCGCCACGGGCGATGAAGCCGCACCCATACCGTTTTCAGTTCCAGGACTTTTATTAGTCAAGTAAAGCATCAATAATAACA
>CM076976.1:53874560-53922060 GCA_039105355.1 Benthosema pterotum | reverse complement strand
TCCTCCCCAGGTTGGTGGAGGGCGTGTAGAGCCCAGGATCACATTAGGAATCCTCCCCAGGTTGGCGGAGGATGTGTAGAGCCCAGGATCACATTAGGAATCCTCCCCAGGTTGGTGGAGGGTGTGTAGAGCCCAGGATCACATTAGGAATCCTCCCCAGGTTGGTGGAGGGTGTGTAGAGCCCAGGATCACATTAGGAATTGGCACTGGGTGAAGAAATGGGTTACAAAATCGTGGGATAAAATATTTAAATCTAGTTGTGTAGACTTGAATATTTTAACACTTGAGAGCGTAAAAATGAAACGAAATGGACCCGCAAGGGTCCATTTGGTTTCATTTTTACGCTCTCAAGAGTTACATCTGAGTTACATCTGGCTTGAGGACCACCTGGAACCCTCTCAGGGACCACTGGTGGTCCCCGGACCACTGGTTGAAAACCCCTGATCTACAGTAGCACTACCAGATCTTGGTATGAAAACCCGGTTCTCCGTGTTGCCCCGACTCGCTGCGTTCCGTTAATTTGTTTTGTCACATCATGGTGACAAAACAAATGAACACTAACGCAGTTTGAAACCTGAGCTGGTTTAGAAATACTCCCTGGTTAAATATTTGTTTTGGCTGAATGTTTTGGTGATTTTCTGCAGCTCAAACTGCTCACCAAACTGCTGCTTGTTGGACATGATGAACCCAACGCCAGGTTATGCCAGGGGCGGATCTAGGCATGGGTATGGGGGGGGGGGGGGGGCGGCAATGCCCCCCTAAATGCCCTGACTGCCCCTGCACCAAACATGACGGCATGCAAAACAACCCAAGATATTTCAAATTAAAGTGGTTATATTCAAAATGATGTGAAACACTACTACTACACTGTTTGCTCACTTTATGATGAAAGGAAGCAATTTCTTTGTCCAATCAGCACACAGGAGCAGCCAGGGATAATCACTGCAAACTAAGTTCAAAGATGAGATTAGGATGATACTCCAAACCGCAAAGAGTGCAAATCCATAAACCACTGAATCAGCTCCGTACTAATAGGGATATGATGCAATAAGTCTGTGTAACATAAGATAGAAAATACAGTGAACAAATGACTGCTAACAGCAGCGGCTGCGCCTGCGCTGCACTGCGGACCCTTTTAGCTGCTGCAGTTAATCAGTGATAGAAGACGATCATCAGGCCAGGATTTATCAGTCTGATAGAAATGTGTTCCATTTAGAGTTTTAGTATAAAATCGATTAGAAAGCATTGCTGCAGGAAGCAGCTGAGAACGACTAATGTTGTTTAATAAGATGAGCTGAAGTTTTCACTGGTTATTATTGAGAGAGAGAGACAGACAGACAGACAGACAGACAGAGAGACAGACAGACAGACAGACAGACAGACGGAGAAGCACTAAGTGTCCCTATGTACAGCTTTTACTAAAACTGTGTCCTAACACAAGCATAAAACATGTAGTAATGCTATTGATAATGATGATGGGTGTTAGCGCGAACATGCTAAACATACAGTAGCAACATGCTAGTCGTTGTGTTACATTTAGCTTCTGGGTCAAATAACCACTTGAAAAGTATTATTGTTCACCAAATGGACCCTTGCGGGTCAATTTGTTTCATGCTTACACTATCAAGAGTTAAAATATTACCCATCAACCAACCATACAATTTATGTAGAAGATTAATGGTCATTTTGATCTGTATGTTGGACTGTTTGGTTTCCCCAAATCCAGCCTGGAATTGTGGACAAAAGCAAAATAAATCTTTAGTTTTGGGGTCTGTGGGGCTAAAATATCATCAAATGGTGGTCCTCCGTGGCTGAAATACTGAATAAATAGTGGGCCCTGGTATCAAAAAGGTTGAAAACTACTGCATTAGGTAATAATTGGTAGTGGATAAAAACAGCTCTGTCTGCCTTATATTACTGCTATAGAGAGCAAAAGAAAAGACAAAATAAAAAAAATAATAAAAGTCACACCTGGTGAGCAGAGAGGATCTATATGTCTGTGAATCCACTGATCCTCACACAGGGTCTATAGATCTGCACAGTGACGTCACCAGCCCTGTTCCACTAGTGGATTCCTCATTCATTTTCCTCATAGACTTTTCAGTGACGTCACCAGCCCTGTTCCACTAGTGGATTCCTCATTCATTTTCCTCATAGACTTTTCAGTGACGTCACCAGCCCTGTTCCACTAGTGGATTCCTCATTCATTTTCCTCATAGGCTTTTAGAAAATGGTTAATAAAAACACGATTGTGCCGTGGCCAAAGCCAACTCGGGTCGTGACAAATCATGACAACAAACACAATATCGTCATATAATATATAATTAGCAAGAAGTAGAAAACGGCATGATACAAGACTTTTTGTTTCGTTTTTCGTCTTAGAAATTATTTGATCGTCCCAAATGTTTGTGTCTGTCATCATGATTCGTCACGACCCGAGTTGGCTTTGTCCGCGGCGTAATCGTCTTTATATATATATATATATATATATATATATATATATATATATATATATATATATATATATTTTTTTTTTTTTCGAAAAGTCTATGAGAAAAATGAATGGGGAATCCATTTCTGGAACAGGGGCGGTGACGTCACTGCGCAGGTCTATATGTCTGTGAATCAGGGGCGCATTTAACATGTCCCATTTGGGGGGGAAGAGAAAATGGTATGGGTGCGACTTCATCTGAAGCCGCCCCCATACCATTTTCAGTTCCAGGACTTTTATTAGTCAAGTAAAGCATCAATAATAACATCAGTTGTTGTTGAAGTTGCAACAGACACGCAGCATGCATAAAGCTAAAGGTCTGACTCAGAGAGTTTTCTGTTTTCAATGATGAAATGCTGTTGGTTTAGTGGTGACACAGCTGTAGTTAGTTAGTAGCAGTAGTAGTGGTTCACATCATTTTAAATAGAAGCACTTTAATTTGAAATATCTTGGGTTGTTTTGCATGGCATCATGTTTGGGGGGAGGGCATTGCCCCTCATGCCCATGCGTAGATCCGCCCCTGCTGTGAATCCCACTGACCCCAGAGAGTGTTGGTTCCCATAGTGACCATCACAGTGGGGGGGGGGGGGCATTAAAGTTCTCAGTACTGGGTACTGATTTCAGTCCTGAGGATTTCACAGGGGTCATTTAATTAGCTCAGTGCTCATTTGCAAAAGATCATTTTCAGTCCCAAGATTTTTTTTTTACTTTAATCCCGGCATGCAAACACCCACATTTCAAATTCAACATATTTCAAATTAAAGTGCCTATATTTAAAATGATGTGAAACACTACTACTGCTACTAACTAACTACAGCTGTGTCACCACTAAACCAACAGCATTTCATCATTGAAAACAGAAAACTCTCTGAGTCAGACCTTTAGCTTTATGCATGCTGCGTGTCTGTTGCAACTTCAACAACAGCTGATGTTATTATTGATGCTTTACTTGACTAATAAAAGTCCTGTATACAGAAATAAAGAAGAAAAATATACAAAACAGAAGGTTTTGTGCTAAGATACAGTGGTAAGCACTAGAGATTGTCAGTGGTGGTACCACCACGGTGGTGGTACCACCATGGTAAGGTGGTACCACCATGGCAATGAAATGGTAACCTGCAGGAATGTGGTACCAGAAAGTTCCATGCTGTCACCAGGAGATTAACAGGTTAAAAACACATTTACATGTCCTACTACTTGGTTAGCGGTTCCTATAATAGTCAGAGGCGTAATTTTATAACCATTGTTAATCAACCATTGACACCTTTTAAATGAAGAGTGAAAAGCGTTACCATTCCAGGGCAGTGGTACCACCATGGTGCCCCATCAGCAGTGAAAAGCGTTACCATTCCAGGGCAGTGGTACCACCATGGTGCCCCATCAGCAGCCAAGTGTTAACACTGACAATATGGCTAAAGCCAAACCAATCAAAACACCATTGTTGGTTTTGGCTTGTATTAGCGTTTTATCAGCCTGGGTGAGGAAAGCTGTTTCAGTCTGCTGGTGTTGATACCTCTGTAAACAGCAGGGAGCAGGGCCGATGGAACATTTCACAATTGGGGGGCAGGAGAAAATGGTGAACACCATTTTCAGTTCCAGGACTTTTATTAGTCAAGTAAAGCATCAATAATAACATCAGTTGTTGTTGAAGTTGCAACAGACACGCAGCATGCATAAAGCTAAAGGTCTGACTCAGAGAGTTTTCTGTTTTCAATGATGAAATGCTGTTGGTTTAGTGGTGACACAGCTGTAGTTAGTTAGTAGCAGTAGTAGTGGTTCACATCATTTTAATTATAAGCACTGTGATTTGGGTGCTTGCTCTTGAGAGCGTAAACATGAAACCAAATGGACGCAAGGGTCCATTTGGTTTCATGTTTACACTCTCAAGAGTTACATCTGCTACATAACATAAGCTTTCCATCATTTAGCCTGTGGACCACCTGGAACCCTCTCAAGGACCACTGGTGGTCCCCGGACCACCTGTTGAAAACCCCTGCTTTAACGACTGTTACTGTATTTACAGTCCCCAGTGAAACAACCCTGTTCAGTCCTCACTAGTGTTACTGTATTTACAGTCCCCAGAGAAACAACCCTGTTCAGTCCTCACTAGTGTTACTGTATTTACAGTCCCCAGAGAAACAACCCTGTTCAGTCCTCACTAGTGTTACTGTATTTGCAGTCATAGAAGATATATAAGAAAGCTAGATGTCTCGCCTGCGCTGCTGGCCAATCGGGGGCGACCTCGTTCACGGCGGCCATCTTGTGAGAGGGTAGCATAACATTGTGTCTATGAGCATATACCTTTTAAATGACAATAACTTGCTTATTTTACAACCGATTTTCAAACGGATTGGTTTGTTGTAAACGTCAGAGACGTCTGGATTGCTTGGAAATAATAAACAGCCAAAATAACTGAGCCAAATGAATGCAAACACCTGCTCTAATGCACCATAATGTGTGGTTTTAGGGGGTTGGAAACGGAGCAGTGGAAGGATGATGACACGCAGCACTGTAATGAGTTTAATTACGTCTGTGGTTTCATTCAGACTCACATAATGAGCAAGAGGATCTTCAGTGACATAATCATCTCTGTATTGACTCTGATGAATGTCATGTTCTATAATGACCAGCTAGTGTACTTACAGTAGCTCTGCTTCACTATCAGGGGCGGATCTAGGCATGGGCATGGGGGGCAATGCGCCCCTAAATATCCAGTCTGTCCTCTCCCCCCACCCCCCACCCCAAACACGATGCCACGCAAAACAACCCAAGAATTAAATTAAAGTGCTTTTGCTATTGAAAACACTACTACTGCTACTAACTACAATTTTGGCACCAGTAAACCAACAGCATTTCATCATTGAAAACAGACTAAACGACTGATGTTGTTATTGATGCTTAACTTGACTAATAAAATTCCTGTAACCAAAAATGGTATGGGAGCAGGAGCCGCACCCATACCATTTTCTGTTGCCCCTCCAACATGTTCTCTTGCCCCCTCAAATGGGACATGTTACATCCGCCCCTGTGCACTATGCCATCAATCATCATCATCTGTAAATCATCATCATGTTAGACATATTAAAGAATCCCAAACTTAATCCTGATTCTAACTCTCTAATCCAGGGATTTTCAACCTTTTTTGATACCCAGGGACCACTCTGTATTCAGCATTTGGGCCACGGAGGACCACCATTTGGTTTTGTAGTAAGGTAGTAGCAGTAGTAGTGTTTCACATCACTTTAAATAGAAGCACTTTAGTTTGGAATATATTTGACGTCTGGGTTGTTTTGCATGCCGTTGTGTTTGGTGGAGCAGTCAGGGCATTTAGGGGGGCATTATTGCCCCTGCCCCCCATGCCCATGCCTAGATCCGCCCCTGGTCAGGTAGTGTCTGAAGGAGAGACGGTATGTAATGTCTGTACACAGGATGTACAGCCTTGAAGCACAGGAACAGAACACAGAGGACACACATGTTGTCTGAACACGTGGTTCACATAGACATATAGGCAATATAGGCAATAATGTGCTTCTATTTAAAACGATGTGAAACACTACTACTGCTACTAACTAACTACAGCTGTGTCACCACTAAACCAACAGCATTTCATCATTGAAAACAGAAAACTCTCTGAGTCAGACCTTTAGCTTTATGCATGCTGCGTGTCTGTTGCAACTTCAACAACAACTGATGTTATTATTGATGCTTTACTTGACTAATAAAAGTCCTGGAACTGAAAATGGTATGGGTGCGGCTTCATCGTTGAAGCTGCACCCCCCCCCCCCCCCCCCCCCCCCCCCCCCCCCTCACATTGGGAAATGTTAGATCCGGGCCTGTTTGAATAAGCAGTAAAGCGTGAAACTGGGCTTAGTATTTACTTTTGGAAGAGAGGATATAATTTGTCCCATTCAATCCCATTCAATTCAGTTCACTGAGGGCTAAAATCCCACCTGGACCACTTTGGTTTGTGACGTAGCAACTAGACATGTAAAAAAAATCGTTTTTGCATCGATGTATCGATCCAACAGCCGATAATACGATGCATCGACATGTCCGCAAGAGTATCGATTCATGTTTAAAAATAAATGAATAAAAATATCTGGTCTATTTTATCCATTTGCTCCTGGACGTAATTCAGACTCCCGTGCTGTGGGTGGCGCTAAACCTATTTTGTCCTCCTACCTCGCTTCCTTTACCCTCTTTCCGCACACACACACACACACACACACACACACACACACACACACACACACACACACACACACACACACACACACACACACCCTCAAACAGTAGGCGAAACAGTCATGGCTGACATAGCAGAGGAAAAAGAGGTAGGCAAAACAGACATGGCGAGTATCGAGTATCGGGAAAAAAATCGAATCGTTGGGTCAGGAAATCGATACTGAATGGAATCGCCATGATGGGTGTGATTTACACCCCTAGTAGTAACGGAGTCATTCTACCAAACTGGTAGAAACCAAACTGTTTGGTTTCTACCAAGAACATCATCTGATGAAGAAACCAAGCTGTTTGGTTTCTACCAAGAACATCATCTGATGAAGAAACATCTTCATGCTTATGGTGAAATGAACACCTTTAACTTGAAGCTTCAGTCCTGTACGTGTGCGGACCTTATTTTTATTTATTATTTTTAGTTTATCTCTCGGCCCAGCACCTGGTATTTAGTTGTTTTGGATGTGCGTTCCTTTTTGTTTGTTGGGGGGATTATATATAGACATTCTTTTTTGTTTTTCAGAGAGCAGTTTGTATTTGCAGCGTCTGTAGGAGCCGTTTGAGAACATTAACTCTGTATGAGGAGAAAAGTAATGCTGTAGTGAACATTGACAGGGTGTGAAACACACACAGACCAAGCCTGATAGGCAGGGGCGGATGTAACCGTTCCCAATTTAGGGGGGCAGGAGAAAATGGTATGGGTGCGACTTCATCGCCCGTGGCGCGAAGCGACACGGGCGATGAAGCCGCACCCATACCATTTTCGGTTACAGGACTTTTATTAGTCAAGTAAAGCATCAATAATAACATCAGTTGTTGTTGAAGTTGCAACAGACACGCAGCATGCATAAAGCTAAAGGTCTGACTCAGAGAGTTTCCTGTTTTCAATGATGAAATGCTGTTGGTTTAGTGGTGACACAGCTGTAGTTAGTTAGTAGCAGTAGTAGTGTTTCACATCATTTTATTTTAAAATAGAAGCGCTTTAATATGAAATATCTCGGGTTGTTTTGCATGTTTGGTGGGGCAGACTGGGCATTTAGGGAGGAATTGCCCCCCCCCCCCCATACCCATGCCTAGATCCGCCCCTGGCGACAGGGATTTGATCCTGTGACATGTTGCCGTTGCGCTCAGCTCAGAGCTGCTTCATGGATGCATGGATTCGTTGTCTGAAAATAAACCTGCTCCTCCTCATCATAGACACCTGACGGTGTTCGTGGACACGCCTAGTTAACAGTAACCAGGTTACAGTTCCACAACTATTAAAGTCTCTATGGAAACATCAGCTGTGTTTTGACTAACAGTAGCTTTAGATGTAGAGAAGATTCTATACTGGAACCAGGAGGGGAAGATCAACTAGACCAGTGGGTTTCAACCTTTTTCATTCCAGAGCCCGCTATTTATTCAGCATTTGACCTACGGGGGACCACCGTTTGATGACATTTTAGCCCCACAGACCCCAAAACTAAAGATTTATATTAGTTGACTAACTTATTTTGCGTTTGTCCACAATTTGGGGGAAAAAAAACAGTCAAACCTACAGATCACATCCGGCCCTGAGCGTGAGGTCTTTGGCACGTTGCACGTTGTAAGCACAGGAATGCAAATTTGGAAGTGAAGATGAATTATCCAAAGTAGGAGCATTAATGACACTCACAGGGGTTGACACTAAGGTCTCCAAGGCACTTGCCCATTGGGAAAGTGCAATTCAGTTTCTACTTGACTTAATTCAGGTCATGGTCCCTTTCCTCCCAAAATATATTGTAAATTTTGCATTCAAGTTTACTTTCTACTGATTTAAACATTTCCTTTCGCAGTCAAAGACTGTTTTGTTTAAGTCACAACTCTCACAATCAGCTACAATAAATATTCAACTTGTAAATCAGTGGTTCCCACAGTGGTCACAGACCCAGTGGTCCCTGACCCCAGCAAAATGATAGTTTGGAACCAAATGGACCTGGGAGAGAGATAGGTAGAGATATCTAGAAAGCAGGGAAAGACACAGAGGCAGAGTGCAATGACTGCCTTCAAGACAAATTATTCCTTGTTGTGTTATAGCACACACAAGCAGTCTTCACTTGCCCCACCATTTTTTTACTTGCCCCGAGCAAGCGGGCAAGTGTTAGTGTCAAGCACTGCACTCAGATGAGGATAAAATCATTTGAGCTGGTAATTCCTGAGAGCAATAATCTAAACTCTAATCTAAAAGTCCCCAAGATGTTATGAAAGACTGATTGTTATCTGTAGGGATAAAAAACACTACAGAAAAAAAGTAGAATTTGATGTTATAGGTGATTTAAAATAAGCATCATCCCAGTGTGACTCATAATCAACACTTTCACTTAGCAAGAAAAACTAAACAAAATGAGTAGAACTCCAACATATTGTTGTCCATTAGTCTCTAAGCAACAGGTAGTTTCTAAATAAATACCAACATATGTTTGTTGTTATGCTACCGTATGTCAGCGACTCGGCAAACACAATGGTTCTGACATTTTACTCACAAGTTGCACAACAAGTTAAAGAATAATGTTTTCACCACATCTGTCTGCCTTAGTTCCCAACGTAAATGTTTTTCATGACATTTTAATCCTTTCTGTTTGTCTCCAACGGCTCCAAGCAGACAGGGGCGGATGTAACATTTCCCAATTTGGGGGGGGGGGGGGCAGGAGAAAATGGTATGCCATCTTCAGTTCCAGGACTTTTCTTAGTCAAGTAAAGCATCAATAATAACATCAGTTGTTGTTGAAGTTGCAACAGACACGCAGCATGCATAAAGCTAAAGGTCTGACTCAGAGAGTTTTCTGTTTTCAATGATGAAATGCTGTTGGTTTAGTGGTGACACAGCTGTAGTTAGTAGCAGTAGTAGTGTTTCACATCATTTGAATTATAAACGCTTTAACTTGAAATATTTTGAAATTTGGGTTGTTTGCATGCCTAGATCCGCCCCTGCTTGTAAAGCTCTTAAGTCTATATTGTGTATAATCTTTGTCATTTTGTGCGTGTGCGTGTGCGTGTGCGTGTGCGTGTGTGTGTGTGTGTGTGTGTGTGTGTGTGTGTGTGTGTGTTGTGTGTGTGTGTGTGTGTTTTTGAGTGGTGCACGCCTACGCTTGAGTCTGTGCTGCAGCCTGTGTCAGTCAGACATGTCATTACAGCAGAGAAGTCAACTTAATTGTCACTGTCAAGAGTTTTCCTTTTTAAGAATTCTGTTCTGACTCAGACTTAATTACACTGTTGATGCTGTGTCTCAGGTGTCCAAGGATCTAAATGACATCATGGCATATAACTGGGTGGATAGAAACTTTATAAGTGTCAAATATAAAACTTTCTAAGTGTCAAATAAAAAACTTTGCGGAGCAGCACAGACATCATAGTGTTTGCAGACAGACGATTGCTTTGACCTGCAGAAAGTCCACGACTTTAGTTTCATCAGGATCATGACGAGGCTGTGTGTGTGTGTGTGTGTGTGTGTGTGTGTGTGTGTGTGTGTGTGTGTGTGTGTGTGTGTGTGTGTGTGTGTGTGTGTGTGTGTGTGTGTTCAGGGTATTGTGAGCAGGTTATCCATGGCTATATTTCTACAGCTGGACTATTGCAACACACACCATATTGGTCAAGTCTCCAGATGGTTCAAAACTCTGCCAGTCTGATATTAACTGGAACTTGCAGGCCTGATGTTTAAAATGGTTCATATCAGGGGCGGGTATAACATGTCCCATTTGGGGGGGCAGGAGAACATGTTGGAAAATGGTATGGGTGCGGCTTCATCACCTGTGTCGCTTTGCGCCGCGGGTGATGAAGCCGCACCCATACCATTTTCGGTTACAGGACTTTTATTAGTCAAGTAAGGCATCAATAATAACATCAGTTGTTGTTGAAGTTGCAACAGACACGCAGCATGCATAAAGCTAAAGGTCTGACTCAGAGAGTTTTCTGTTTTCAATGATGAAATGCTGTTGGTTTAGTGGTGACACAGCTGTAGTTAGTTAGTAGCAGTAGTAGTGTTTCACATCATTTTAAATAGAAGCACTTTAATTTGAAATATCTTGGGTTGTTTTGCATGGCACCGTGTTTGGTGGAGCAGACTGGGTATTTAGGGGGGCATTGCCCCCCCATACCCATGCCTAGATCCGCCCTGGTTCATATTCCGACTCCTCAGACAGGCCCGGATGTAACATTTCATGGTTGCTTTGCACCATGGGTGATGATGACTTATATCATTACTCAAGTAAAGCATCAATAATAACATCAGTTCTGGTTGAAGTTGCAACTACAGCTGTGTCACCACTAAACTAGCCTCGACACCCAGGCTTTCATTTTCGTTCGCCTTGCGAGAAAACGGAAAGCCTGGACTAACGCACATTGGAAAGTGGCCTTGAAGGGGGAGTGAACCTTCCGGGGTGGGCGTGGCTCTAAACGATGTGACGTAGAACAGCAGTGGACGGGCGCGGGAGGGGGAGGGGCCGGAGATGGCGATACGTTAGTGAGATCAAATCAGAGCGCAGCACTTCCGCCGTGTGGATCCCACGGCACCCCGCCCCCCAAGGCCAAAATCATTGAGGGCTAGACCAGGCTACCACTAAACCAACAGCATTTCATCATTGAAAACAGAAAACTCTCTGAGTCAGACCTTTAGCTTTATGCATGCTGCGTGTCTGTTGCAACTTCAACAACAACTGATGTTATGATTGATGCTTTACTTGACTAATAAAAGATAAACTGTTAATCTTGTCGGTCATGGAATTATAAATAATTTAAATGAAAATGGTATGGGGGCGGCTTCATCGCCCGTAGCGTGAAGTGGCGCGGGCTGAGCGATGTAAGCCATCCTCATGCCATTTTAGCCTGCTCCCCCAATTGGGGAATGTTATATCCGGGCCTGGTAAAACGACTACAATTGTTTTCACCGGTCACAACTGATTTATACAGTCGTGACAACAGTCACTACTGTTGGCCAACGTTGCGGTTGCAAAGAGATTGGGCTGATGTTTCTCTGATGAATTCATTGTGTGTTGATAAATCACTGATAAATCACTGATAAATCACTGCTGATTCCTCTGAACCACTGCAGCCTGTTCTGTTCTCTGATGTCACTGGTGGAGGTTCAGGGACGTGCACAGAGTGGTCAAGGGGCAGGGGCTTAATCCAGTAAGAGGGCACTTTATATATAATATATATATATATATATATATATATATATATATATATATATATATATATATATATATATATATATATATATATATATATATATATATATATATATATATATATAATCCCACGATTTTGTAACCCATTTTTTCACCCAGTGCCAATTCCTAATGTGATCCTTGGCTCTACACACCCTACGTCAACCTGGGGAGGATTCCTAATGTGATCCTGGGCTCTACACGCCCTCCAACACCCTCCGCCAACCTGGGGAGGATTCCTCCCCAGGGTGTGTAGAGCCCAGGTTCACATTAGGAATCCTCCCCAGGTTGGTGGAGGGTGTGTAGAGCCCAGGATCACATTAGGAATCCTCCCCAGGTTGGCGGCGGGTGTGTAGAGCCCAGGATCACATTAGGAATCCTCCCCAGGTTGGCGGAGGGCGTGTAGAGCCCAGGATCACATTAGGAATCCTCCCCAGGTTGGCGGAGGGCGTGTAGAGCCCAGGATCACATTAGGAATCCTCCCCAGGTTGGCGGAGGGCGTGTAGAGCCCAGGATCACATTAGGAATCCTCCCCAGGTTGGCGGAGGGTGTGTAGAGCCCAGGATCACATTAGGAATCCTCCCCAGGTTGGTGGAGGGTGTGTAGAGCCCAGGATCACATTAGGAATCCTCCCCAGGTTGGCGGAGGGTGTGTAGAGCCCAGGATCACATTAGGAATCCTCCCCAGGTTGGCGGAGGGTGTGTAGAGCCCAGGATCACATTAGGAATCCTCCCCAGGTTGGCGGAGGGTGTGTAGAGCCCAGGATCACATTAGGAATCCTCCCCAGGTTGGCGGAGGGTGTGTAGAGCCCAGGATCACATTAGGAATCCTCCCCTGGTTGGCGGAGGGTGTGTAGAGCCCAGGATCACATTAGGAATCCTCCCCAGGTTGGCGGAGGGTGTGTAGAGCCCAGGACCACATTAGGAATCCTCCCTAGGTTGGTGGAGGGTGTGTAGAGCCCAGGATCACATTAGGAATCGGCACTGGGTGAAAAAATGGGTTGCAAAATCGTGGGATGAAAAATGATATATATAAAATAAAATCCTTCCCTGTTGAGCATTAGGCCCGTGATTCAATGTCTAGGTAGACAGTAGCCTACTTGTGCATGAGCAGAGCGGGCTAATACTCAAGTTTTATAAAGGTCTCTTATTTACATCACAATTATGTCACCATTACATGACCCAATTATGTCACCCAATTATATCACCCCCTGAAGCAGGGGCGGATGTAACATGCCCCATTGGGGGGGGCAAGAGAACATGTTGGAGGGGCAAGAGAAAAATGGTATGGGTGCGGCTTCATCGCCCTTGTCGCTTCGCGCCACGGGCGATGAAGCCGCCCCCATACCATTTTCAGTTCCAGGACTTTTATTAGTCAAGTAAAGCATCAATAATAACATCAGTTGTTGTTGAAGTTGCAACAGACACGCAGCATGCATAAAGCTAAAGGTCTGACTCAGAGAGTTTTCTGTTTTCAATGATGAAATGCTGTTGGTTTAGTGGTGACACAGCTGTAGTTAGTTAGTAGCAGTAGTAGTGTTTCACATCATTTTAAATAGAAGCACTTTAATTTGAAATATCTTGGGTTGTTTTCCATGGCATCGTGTTTGGGGGGGGGGGGCAGACTGGGTATTTAGGGGGCAATGCCCCCCCCCATGCCCATGCCTAGATCCGCCCCTGGGCTGAAGGCAGGCCCCCCTGCTGTCTTCATGTGTGCACGGCCCTGGAGCAGCGCAGTGAATCCACAGGTACCAGAATACACTCAGCTGTCACCCAGTCAGGAAGGAAGGGAGGAAGGGGTCCGCGGGGGTCCGCGCTTTCATTTCATTTAGTTTATTTACTGAAAACTGAACAGCTGAAAAATATCTTATCTTGCCTGCGTGTCGGAAATCTGATCGGAACTTTCTGGAGCAAAAACAGCAAACAACAAACAGGTAAGACATTGATTTGCTACACGCCAGTGGTTTTCAACCTTTTTGACACCAGGGACCACCGTTTATTCAGCATTAGAGCCACGGACCACCATTTGATTACATTTTCACCCCCCAAAGACCTAAAACTAAAGAATTCTTTTGGTTTTGTCCACAATCCCTGGCTTGATTTCGCAAACAAAAACAGTTTAGACTTCTTAATTAATTATTAAGTGGTGCTAATTGAGATGGTGAATATTTTAACTCTTGAGAGTGTGAAATATTTTTTCATTTTCACACTCTCAAGAGTTACATCTGGTACATAAGCTTTCCATTATTTAGCCTGGGGACCACCTGGAACCCCCTCAGGGACCACTGGTGGTCCCCGGACCACCTGTTTTTAACCCCTGCTACACGCCATGCATGGCCACCTGTTAGTATGAACACTCCTACGGGTCCATTTGGTCTCATTTTACTCTCTCCCACTCTCTCTCGGTAGTTAGTTTATCGTTAATAAAGGGGAACTCCACCCATTTTTAACATTTTAATATGTCATTAATATACCTTAGAGATGTTGTGTGGACATGATGAAAAAAAAAAAGTTCTCCCAATTCTGGGGAAAAAAATCATTAACATGGTGAAATACATCTGATGACATCATCAACATGTATTTCACCATGTTAATGATTTTTCTTTCAGACCCATTTTTTCCTGAGAGGGTAAAAAACAAATATCCTCACAGGAAATTTTTGAGAATGGGTGGAATTCCCCTTTGAACAAACCTGTTGCACTTAATTTGCAATAATTCTACACAAATAGGTCACGTAGAAGAACAAAAATGTTGATCAATGTTTGAACAACCACTCTGTATGGGGAGGGAGGGGGGTGCAGGGGGGTCCCCAGCTATTAATTAGGCCTATAGCAGGGGTTTTCAACAGGTGGTCCGTGGACCACCAGTGGTCCCTGAGAGGGTTCCAGGTGGTCCCCAGCTAAGTTGGTTAACCAGATGTAACTCTTGAGAACGTAAAAATGAAACCAAATGGACCCTTGCGGGTCCATTTGGTTTCATTTTTACACTCTCAAGAGTTAAAATATTCATCATGTGAATTAGCCATTTTGGAATGTATGTTTTGCTTGTTTTGTTTCCCCAAATCCAGCCTGGAATTGTGGACAAAAGCAAAATAAATCTTTAGTTTTGGGGTCTGTGGGGCTAAAATGTCCTCAAATGGTGGTCCGTACGTGGCTCAAATCCTGAATAAATGGTGGTCCCTGAGATGAAAAAGGTTGAAACCCACTGAATTCTAGGACTGGTGGTGGTCCGTGGCTGCAGCATGGGTCGATAAAAACGTGTTGATATTTTGCCACTGATTCGCACTGATTCCTTCAGAACCATGGAGGTGGTCCGGATCTTCAAGGAGGACAGATGTTTCCCCCCGTGGGGGGCCGTGGGGGTCCGCGGACCCCCTCTGGAGGAGTGCACTAACTTTAGCAGCACTGCGCAGCCTCCCTCCTTCTCCACGGACCCCCCGTCCTCCTCCAACGGCAGCCTGCAGTGGGAGGACCTGGCGGACCACCTGGCGGACCCCCCCATGTCTCCCATCTGCCCCATCATAGCGGCGGTCTATGCCGTGGTGTTCGTGGTGGGTCTGGTGGGGAACTGCCTGGTCATGTATGTCATCGTCAGGTGAGTCAGGGACCCCCCACGGACCCCCCATTAACACACACACACACACACACACACACACACACACACACACACACACACACACACACACACACACACCTCCACTTCAGAATTCAGCAGCTGATATAAATATTACATTTAGAGCAGTGGTTTTTCAACCATTGGTCCGGGACCACCAGTACGTGGTCCTTGAGAGGGTTCCAGGTGGTCCCCATTCAGGCTAAATGGTGTAAAGTTGGTTAACCAGATGTAAACATGAAACCACTTATTTTAAACGATTTAGTGAAGGGTTTTCAACCTTTTTCATCCCAGGGCCCACCATTTATGCAGGATTTGAGCCACGGACCACCATTTGAGGATATTTTAGCCACAGTCCCCCAAAACTAAAGATTTATTTTGCTTCTCTCTGTAACAGCGCTGGTATGTGCACCCGTCCCGTCATGAACACACACACAGAGGCCACTGGTTGGATGATGTGGGCTTTACTGGTAGCCTGAAAGTGAGTGGTTTACAGCACAAAACAACTTGTGGTTAGCTCCTCCACTGGTATTGACGTCCCAAGCAGAGAGCTGTCAGACTGTGTACAGAACATCTTACAATATATTACATTTACATTAAATGTATTCAGATGTCTTTTTCTTATAATGGTTACAATCATATTTCATAGTATTCTTTTTAGCTGGTGATCGTATAGTGGTTTTAAATGTCCTTTAACATTAATACATTTCAATAATAACAATACAATCTGTTTTTAACCAACAATCATCCTTTTTATGTTTTTATGAAGAAATAAAGGTAGAAAACACAAAGGCAGGCAAAACGAATTTATAAACTGTCTAACAGTGCCCTCAGGCGGTAGAAAAGGGAAATAGCAGCCTGCGTGTGGACATAAAATGGCGCAGCACTGCGATATGTACTTGAAACGTCTTTGAAAGAATACAGGACATATCATGAAAACAATTACCTGAAAGTGAGTGGTTTACAGCACAAAACAACTTGTGGTTAGCTCCTCCACTGGTATTGACGTCTATAAAAAGGATAACACTGTATTTAGTATCAAAATATAAAAGTACACCTAACGTGACAAAAAGAAGAAATACCAAAACGAAAATACACTGGCACAGTGTGCTCAATACTGTTACATGACTGTGTGTCTAACAACAAGTCTCACATTAGCGTTTTAGTGTACTTTATAATACATTTTCTGACGAGGACCGGAGAGTACGACTTACCCCAAGCAGAGAGCTGTCAGACTGTGGGGAATTTCCGGTCTAACTTTGATAAATATAGACTACCAATAGAGGGCGCACCATGACCACTCACTCAGGATCAGATCAACTATATACATTACACATATTTTAGCAGGATTTCACTAGAATAAACTAAAGTAATTCCTCTACCCGTTACATACACCCCCCTGAAATTCTGCTAAAAAGGGAAGTGCAACTCTTGGGAAAAGAAACAAACAAACCAAAAAGTGTGTGTACTGAGGTAAAAAAAAGAAACTGTGCATTACTAGGAACAAAACTGTGTAAGTGTCAGTTCAGAAACTCTCCTCAAAAGGAGTATGTAGAGAAAGGAGACGGCCAACCTCCTTACTAAACACAGACTCAAAGGTGCCTATTACACCTCTGAATTGTAAACACTGTTCCTGTAGCTTCAAGTGTACTACCTAAACACTACTGGGGTTAACACTCTCTCATAACCCTGTTACTCAAACTGTAAGTGCACTTGAAAAGAACTGGATAAGGGAACTAACTGACACTGAGGACACAGAATCCTCATCCACTGCTTGGTTATTCATCTCACAGACTAGGCGTTTTGGGGGCCTAATAGACCTACGGTCCCTGAGAACACGACTGTTAGGCTGCGTGAAAGCCACCTGAGGTAGGGGATCTGGAACAGCATCTGGACCTGGATCATCACTACGTACAACTGCTGTTTCAGGGGCGTCAGTGTGCGGTAGGTCAATGCCTGGAGAATTGACAACAGGAACGGACAAACCAGTGGGGGCAACATCAGGAGGGGAGAAGTCTGGAGGCACACTACCAGGAGGGGACATGTCCATGACTGGGGGCAGCATATCCTGAGAGCAGGGTAGTGGGTCTCCCACATCGACGACTAGTGAAGGGGCAGCATCATGGTCAGCGGCTTGGAGACTGGCTTGACTGGAGGTATCAACTGAGAGAGAGTCAGACCGGGAAACATCAGAAGCCTGGTCGAGTGAGTCTCCGTCCCCTTCCGAATGGACTTCACCGTCGTTGGCCTGCATCAGCCAGTTGGCTGTACGTACATCGCTGTCTTCCAACACATCTGGTACGTCAGGGCACAGCTCAGAATGTGCAGCAGCACCAGTCTCTGAGTGTGCAGATCCAAGTTCCTCTTCTCTCTCACAGGGCAAGAAGCTAACTGAGAGCAGCAGATTCCTGTGGACGACTCTCTCTCTGCCCGTCAGTGTGTCCTTGACTCTGTAGACGTTGATATCAGGTTTGACAGACATGACTTCATACGGGGTTGACTCCCACTTGTCCGCGACCTTGCGTTTTCCTGGCACACCTCTGTTGGCAATCAACACTCGGTCACCAACGACGAGGGGTGAGCCCTTGACTCTGCGGTTGTACAGGTTGGCGTGGCGAGTCTGTTCCCTGAGACTGTTCCTCTGGACAATCTGAGCAGCCTCTTGTAGGTCTTTCTTCAGGTGGGACACAAAGTCTGAGTGACTGACAACTGCATCATTGGTGAGGGCATGCTGGAACATGACGTCAACTGGGAGACGAGGGATTCTTCCAAACACAAGGTAGAACGGTGCAAACCCTGTCGTCTCGTGCTCTGTGCAGTTGTAGCAGAAGGTGAGCAGCTGCAGCATTTGTGGCCACTTCGCTTTGGGCTGAGGTGGAAGGGATCTGATCATATCTCCAAGCGTCCTGTTAAAGCGCTCTGTGACGCCATTTCCCATGGGGTGGTACGGAGTCGTGTGGGATTTCTGTACCCCGGCCATCTCCAGAAGCTCCTTAATCAGCTTGCTCTCAAAGTTGGCTCCCTGGTCCGAATGGAGACGGCGTGGAAAACCATAGATGAGAAAGAAGTCATTCCAGAGACGACGAGCGACTTGCTTGGCAGTTTGATTCTTGCACGGGAAGGCGTGTGCCATCTTAGAGAAATGATCAGTCACGACCAGAACATCCACAGACTTGTTCCCCTGCTCAGCAGTCCAAAAGTCTATGCAGACCAACTCCATAGGCTCAGAGGTGACTATGTTCTTGAGTGGCGCACGGCTGTGCGGCTCAGGTGTCTTCCCTACTATGCAGCGTTGACAGGA
Organism: Benthosema pterotum; assembly: GCA_039105355.1. Lineage (NCBI taxonomy): Eukaryota > Metazoa > Chordata > Actinopteri > Myctophiformes > Myctophidae > Benthosema > Benthosema pterotum. Next base: position 53,903,238 of record CM076976.1, on the reverse strand, counting down.
GCGAACGTAGTTGACAACATCACGTTCCATGCCACTCCAGAAGAACCGTTGCCTCACCAGAGACAAGGTACGATGCTGGCCTTGGTGACCTGCTGCGTCATGCAGACCATGGAGGACTTTCTGCTTCAACGAGTCGGGCACTATGAACTGGAAGATCTTCTTGTTCATGTGGGGATCTTTCTTTGTCTTGTACAGCATGCCATTTTGTATGGTTAGTCTACTCCAATGCTTCAGCAGCTTGATGACGCTCTGTGACTCAACAGCTCTCTCACGTTTGGTGGGTCTCTTGTGTCTCTTCACAAAGTACATGGCTCTGCTCAACGTGCCGTCAGCCTCTTGCTGACTGAGAAGCTGGCTCTGTGTGAGTGCAGTGGACTGGTCTTCCTTCGGCAGACCTGAACTAGCGCCGGTTCCCATCACATGACTCACACCTCCGGTAGACTGAGCATCGAGGATGGCAGCGACGTCTTCCGAAGTGATTGAGCCTCCTGTGTTCGGTGGAGCTGTGTCTTGCACTGGCTGGTTCGATGCTTCACCACCGTCGTCCACAACAGCATGACAGTTGTTGGACACTCTGAAGACGTCTTGGACGAGTCTGTCGTTCACACCGTTGACCTGGTCTAGCAGCGAGGCATAAGGTTCGTTCACAAGGCGATGGCCCACACACGACTTGACAAACGGCTCACGGCTCAAGGCGTCGGCTACGATGTTCTTTGGGCCGGGGATGTACTTCAGGTCGAAGTCGTATGCAGCTAGCTTCGCCACCCATCGCTGTTCGCATGCATCAAGTCTGGGTTTGGTGAGAATGTATGTCAAGGGGTTATTGTCAGTCCATATGGTGAAGTGTCTGCCTTTCAACCAATGGCTGAACTTGTCACACACTGCCCATTTCAAGGCAAGAAATTCAAGCCGGTGTGCAGGGTAGTTCAGCTGGGAGCGTGAGAGAGTTCTGCTTGCAAAGGCGACTGGTCTGGCTACTCTTCCACCAGGCGGCAGCTGCGACAGGACAGCTCCAATCCCATCGAAGGATGCATCGACAGCTAGAATGAACGGGGCATTGAAATCTGGGTGGGCTAGAGTGACACTTGTCATGAGGTTGTGTTTTAGCGTCTCGAACGCGGTCTGGCATGCGTCGGTCCAATCAGCAGGTGTCAGCTTCACTTGACCTCCCTTCTTGACAGGTTTCCGTCCTCTCATGTGCTTTTTCTGAGCACCAGGTTCAGCTGTGAGCCTGAACAGTGGTTTCGCCTTTGCAGAACACGCTTCGATGAAACTCTGGTAGTACATCACCATGCCTAGATACGATCTGATTTTGCTGGGGCAGGGTGTTCTCCCATCGGACTCCATGAGGTCTGTGACCTTGACATCACCTATGGCTCTTACTTTCTCCGGATCTGTCCGAACACCATCTTCACTGATGACATGCCCGAGAAACTTCACGGTCCGTCTGAGGAAGAAACACTTCTTGGGCGCCAGCTTGAGGTTGTGCTCCTTCAGGCGGGCGAACACCATCTCTAGGCGTTGGAGAGCAACGTCCTCAGTAGGCGCAAACACCAGCAAGTCATCGAGGTAGCATAACAGACTGGTGAAATTCTCGTCTCCAAATATGGACATCATCATCCTCATGAATGTAGCTGGACTGTTACATAGACCTTGAGGGAGACGGTTGTATTCATGAAGTCCAAAGGGTGATGAGAATGCTGTATACTTCTTGTCGTCAGGGTGTAAGGGGACATTATAGAAGCCTGACGTCAGGTCCATTGTGGAGAAGAACGCGTTCCCACCGAGTGCAGCAAGAGCATCAGCCTGGTGCGGCAGTGGGTAGGCATCCTTCACGGTTCTTGCGTTAAGCCATCTGAAGTCGGTGCAGACCCTGAGGTCTCCATTGGGTTTCCATACCAGAACGAGTGCAGACGCATATTCGCTGCTTGACTTCTGAATAATGCCTCTCTCTTCCATCTCATTCAGCGTCGTTCTCAGTTTCTCATACTGGCTTGGTGGTATACGTCTGTAGGGTAGACGAAACGGCTTGTCGTCGACCAGGTGGATGCGATGCACAAATCCCTTAGCCTCTCCACAGTCCATCTTGTGCCGGGAGAAGATCGACTCGTACTGCTCGATGATGCGAAGGAGCTTGTCTCTCCACTGCAGTGACACCTCACACGACTTCAGGTCAATGTCCTGCAGACCTAGAGCCTCTAGTGCACTCACCATGTCTTCTTCTGACCTTGGCTGCACGTCTTCGCTCCGAACACTCTGCACATTACACTTGACCTCATCTGCCTTGGGTAGGTCCTCTACTGCAATGCAGGGAGACACATCTGCTATCTTGGCGTTCCTTCTCAGCACCACAGCACGGTCAGTAGGGTTGATGATCTTAACTGGCACCCATCGATCTCCCCAAAGTGGAGTGACGACTCTCCCAACAAGGATCTGTTTTGGTCTGGCTCTAGACTGCGTCGGCTCGACAATCACTGTGCTGCCCGCTGACATCGCTGCTGACTCTGGTAACTTGCCCCAGACAAGGTGCTCACTCTGTGGTTTCAGTGTCACACAACTCTTGACTTTCACTGTACCCACCTTATCTGGAACGCAATCACCTCTCCATCGCTCTGTGTTGGACAGCAGTGACAGGAACTCACTGTGGTCGTCGGTCTGGCCATTGTTGGGTGAAGAAACTAGTCTCCAGTAGCCGTCAGTGCTCTTAAGTTGGGTTAGGATGTGCTTGATCGCGTTGCTGCCCAGGATCATCTGTTCTGTCTGGCCTGGAACAACCATTGCTGGAACGATCATCCTGCATCCGTAAACTGTAACATCAAGGTCAAACATGTCTTTGGGGGTTACGCGGTGACCACCGCATCCTATGATGACATAACCATTTGCTGTCTCTCTTGTCATGTCAGGGCATCGCTGCAGCAGGGACTCAACAGCGGACTCACTTAGCGTACAGGCCATCGACCCGCTGTCCAACAGTGCCTTGAGAGTGGGGCCATTCTTCACTGACACAGGCGTGTAGAACAGGCTGTCAGTCTCTGCTACTCTCTGGGATCCCTGAAATATCAGTGTCTTGGTCGGGGGAATCGTACTGTTGTAGAACTCATAGAGGGACTTGTTATCTTGCATGTCTGGCGTTTCGTTACTGGTGGGAGGCTTACCGGGTTCATCTGCACTGTCCTCCCCTGTGTGCAGACCAGTCAGTTTTCCTGATGCTCTGGGGCAGGCCTCTTCGCTGGACAGTCGTTGCGGGAATGGCCTGGAGCATGGCACTTGAAACAAAGCCTCTTCTCACGGCAGTGAGAGAACGCACTGTGATCTACATCATTGCAAATAATGCATGGCGTGTTGGTGAAACCATCAATTCTGTCAGCACTGTCTATAGGCCGCTTGGTTGGAGCTCGCCTCCTCACCTGAGACTGGTCGGACGCTCCACGCAGTAGAACCTTCTCCAGCATAGACATCACCTCCGCCAGGGGGACATACTGAGGGCTTTGTGCTGGAGGTGGCTCTTGACCGCTGTGAACAGGGACTGGACTATGGCTCACCTCTGCTTTGTGCACTGCAACGTCCACCTTTTTCACTGGGTGCACTGGAGAAGCGGCTTTGCAGCTCATCTCGGCGTGGTACTCGTTCAGCACCTCCAGGACTTCACACGCTGACCACCTGTCAATAGTTTTGGATCTAAACGTGAGGGCAAGGTCTTTACATGGGCAGTTTCTAATGAACATGCGTGTCACCTCCATCTCAGGGTTGTCAAGCGTTTTGCCCTGCTCTCTCAGGCAATCAGCGGCGAGGTCTGCTGCTTTGTTCAGTCTCAGCCAGTAGTCATACGGGTCTTCTCGTTCTTTGGGCAAAGTCGAGTAAAAATCAGCTAAAGGGACAGCAGAGTACTTAGTGGAGCTAAAGTGCTTCCTAAGGAGACAATAAATCATGTCAGGGTTGGCATTAATGTCAATGTTGCTATTTCTAATGCCAAACTTCACTACATCCTTTGCTTTCCCTCTCAAATGCATAAGGATTTCTTCAGCCTGATCTTCAATCCTGACATTGCTCTTTTTAATGAAAGTTCTCATCTGATCCTCCCAATCATGTATTGTGACTGAATCTGAATCGTTGCCTACAAAACATGGTGGTTCTTTAACCTTTCTCTGTGTGACAACTTGAACCTGAGATAATTCAGACACATGACTGGACTGACTCAACGTGTTGGCTGCGTTTTGTGTGGCTGTAGAACTGGGAGTAACTGTATTGCGAGGCTGCATGCGGGACATAATACTGTCAGCTAACTGATGTCCTATTTCCTGGATAACATGCCTCATCTGGTTATTTACACTCTCAGAACTGTCGCTAGTAGCGCGTGGTGTAGGCAAAGGCGTGCTGGTGTGATGGTCAGCTACATTATGGACCCCAATATTAGGAATCGCCTCTAAAGAGGGCATAACACCAGGACTATCAACAGAAAAGGGGATAGGAGCACGAATACCCCTGCCTCTGCCAATACCAATAGGTGTGCCAAACTGAAAGTGGTTGCTCTGAGTAGACATTGTTCAAAACGATTGACAGAATTATGGATATTCAAAATCCAAAACAGTATTCCACCACGGAATGTGAAATCAAAAAAAAGAGTCCATCAAATAAATGAAAACAATGAAAATAAATCAGTAGCTGATGGCATGTTATGGGTTCTCTGTTCACACCCTCTGTGTCACTATGGAAAATAAAGTTCAGTGTAACAGTGACACACTGTACAGTGTACAGTAATACGCTCCACCCTAATGCTACCGTATAAACTGTGGACCCACAAACGATGAAGTGGTGTCTTCATGGAGCGATGCGGCAGACAGGACGGTCACCACCGGTTCGGCAGGCTTGATAGCAGTCACGGGTCACGGCACCAATGTAACAGCGCTGGTATGTGCACCCGTCCCGTCATGAACACACACACAGAGGCCACTGGTTGGATGATGTGGGCTTTACTGGTAGCCTGAAAGTGAGTGGTTTACAGCACAAAACAACTTGTGGTTAGCTCCTCCACTGGTATTGACGTCCCAAGCAGAGAGCTGTCAGACTGTGTACAGAACATCTTACAATATATTACATTTACATTAAATGTATTCAGATGTCTTTTACAGTGTTTCTTATAATGGTTACAATCATATTTCATAGTATTCTTTTTAGCTGGTGATCGTATAGTGGTTTTAAATGTCCTTTAACATTAATACATTTCAATAATAACAATACAATCTGTTTTTAACCAACAATCATCCTTTTTATGTTTTTATGAAGAAATAAAGGTAGAAAACACAAAGGCAGGCAAAACGAATTTATAAACTGTCTAACAGTGCCCTCAGGCGGTAGAAAAGGGAAATAGCAGCCTGCGTGTGGACATAAAATGGCGCAGCACTGCGATATGTACTTGAAACGTCTTTGAAAGAATACAGGACATATCATGAAAACAATTACCTGAAAGTGAGTGGTTTACAGCACAAAACAACTTGTGGTTAGCTCCTCCACTGGTATTGACGTCTATAAAAAGGATAACACTGTATTTAGTATCAAAATATAAAAGTACACCTAACGTGACAAAAAGAAGAAATACCAAAACGAAAATACACTGGCACAGTGTGCTCAATACTGTTACATGACTGTGTGTCTAACAACAAGTCTCACATTAGCGTTTTAGTGTACTTTATAATACATTTTCTGACGAGGACCAGAGAGTACGACTTACCCCAAGCAGAGAGCTGTCAGACTGTGGGGAATTTCCGGTCTAACTTTGATAAATATAGACTACCAATAGAGGGCGCACCATGACCACTCACTCAGGATCAGATCAACTATATACATTACACATATTTTAGCAGGATTTCACTAGAATAAACAAAGTAATTCCTCTACCCGTTACATCTCCACAACCATTAATTTTCTACATTCTCTAGTTGTGTAAATTAGGACTAATTCACATGATGAAATATTTTAACTCTTGAGAGCGTAAAAATGAAACCAAATGGACCCGCAAGGGTCTCAAGAGTTACATCTGGTTAAACAACTTAGCTGGGGACCACCTGGAACCCTCTCAAGGACCACTGGTGGTCCCCGGACCACCTGTTGAAACCCCCTGCTCGAGGGTTTGAGAAAGTTGGTGCAGGTACACTCACTGCTCACTGGTAAATGACCTGTTTATTAAAAAATATTAGTAAATATGATGGATATTAGTGTTGGATTATGAATGTTATTGTTTTAATACCGAAAGAAAAGTAATAATAATAACATTATTAATGTTATTGTTTTAATACTGAAAGAACAGTAATAATAATAACATTAAGGACGTGTTTTCTACTGACAGTCCCACTGCGCCCCCACGTGGTAACATCTGGTATAACCAGAGAGTCCTATTCATATTATATTGTTAAGTAAAATATCATGGCCTTGGTGTGTGTGTGTGTGTGTGTGTGTGTGTGTGTGTGTGTGTGTGTGTGTGTGTGTGTGTGTGTGTGTGTGCGTGTGTGCGTGCGTGCGTGCGTGCGTGCGTGCGTGCGTGTGTGTGTGTGTGTGTGTGTGCGCGCGTGCGTGTGTGTGGGTCGTGGGCGATTCAAGCAATATATTAAACTGAGATAATAGAAAATGTCTTCATTAAGGAATTCATCAAAGTATAGGCTATTGTAATATGATAATATGATGAAACTGGCCTCTGTAAAACATAAATGTATATAAAATCCCTCCACCCACCCCGCCTCTCCTCATTGTACATTTCTCTTTTCCCTTTTTACCTCCACTATGATTTTGCCTCCATGATTTGCTGCTTCTGACTTCACTGAAGTAGTTGTTTTATATGTATGGTATTTGAATGCCTTAATGAAATGAACAAGTTGGACACTATTGTAAACAAGTGTATGCTTAACTAGTGTGTCCAATCAGCTCTGTCAGATTTGATGCAGTTGTACTTGAATTGTACTGTAATTCTCCAAGCTGTTATCAGTTTTGTTGCAGTGTGTACTTGACTTGTACTGTAACTCTCATCTCTGTTAATAAAAAAATCATTCATTCATTCATTCATTCATTCATTCATTCATTCATTCATTCATTCATTCATTCATTCATTCATTCATTCATTCATTCAGAGTTACAGTACAAGTCCAGTCCACACTGCTACAGAACTGATAACAGCTTGGAGAATTACAGTACAATTCAAGTACAACTGCATCAAATCTGACAGAGCTGATTGGACACACTAGTTAAGCATACACTTGTTTACAATAGTGTCCAACTTGTTCATTTCATTGAGGCATTCAAATACATACAAAACAACTACTTCAGTGAAGTCAGAAGCAGCAAATCATGGAGGTAAAATCATAGTGGAGGTAAAAAGGGAAAAGAGAAATGTACAAAGAGGAGAGGGGGGGCATACATTTTTGTTTTACAGTGCTCACATAGCACAGCGGTGGCTCAGGGGTAGAGTCACTGGATGGTAACCACAAGGTTGCTGGTTCAAAACCTGGCTCCTCCAAAATTAGTGTCCAAGTGTCCTTGAGCAAGACACTGAACCCCTAACTGCTCCTGATGTGCTAGTAGGTACCTTGCATGGTTTCCACTGCCATCAGTGTATGAATGTGTGTGTGAATGTGGTTAATGTGTTGAGCACCACTGTTATGCCTTTTTTGGGAGGGGGTCCTGTGTTTGAGTCTCTCTGCATCATGCATTGCCCCCTTTAGCTCAGGGACCCCTGGGCCTGGGCCCAACGTTCCCATTGGATAATCCTCCCTGAACACACCAGGGGTGTAGTGCTATCTATAGATAGATAGATAGATAGATAGATAGATAGATAGATAGATAGATAGATAGATAGATAGATAGATAGATAGATAGATAGATAGATAGATAGATAGATCTTTATTGTCATTGTAACATGTACAACGAAATTAAAAGTGCCAACCAATCAGTGCATTTGATCACTAAAAGAACATAAAAAAATCACACCCGTGCGAAATGAAGTGCTGCGTGTGTGGCTACAGTATACTAAAAACACACTTCGTCCCATTGTGCTTGTTTCTCTGAACATGGCAACATCAACAATACACACTTCGTCCCATTGTGCTTGTTTTCTCTGAACATGGCAACATCAACATGACTCCACGCATGCAGGCAGGGACAGACAGACAGACAGACAGACAGACACACACACAGACACACACACACACACACACGCACATCTTGTAAATCGTCTAAGGGAAGTGCTTGGCAGCACTTTAAAAACAAAACAAAAACAAGACATATAACAATACCTCCTGTTATTGCACAACCCCTATAGCCTCCATATAGTGCTACACAGTATTGCACAAGCCCATGTTGCACCTACTGTAAGAATGAAAGAAAGAAAATAACAAAAACATGCATTGCAGCAAAGAAACACTAACGTTCCCTAGCCTCAACATTCAGAGCAGCTAGAAGCTCTTGCTAAACCTGCTTGTTCTTGCCTTAATTGCTCTGTACCGTCTGCCTGGCGGCAACAGTTCAAACTGTTGCTGTATTGTGTACTTTTCTCACATTTCAAATATTTCTGGGGGAGCTGTGATGTTCCTCATAATGTTCCTCATGTTCCTCATAATGTTCCTCATAATGTTCCTCATAATGTTCCTCATAATGTTCCTCATAATGTTCCTCATAATGTTCCTCATAATGTTCCTCATAATGTTCCTCATAATGTTCCTCATAATGTTCCTCATAATGTTCCTCATAATGTTCCTCATAATGTTCCTCATCTTCTCCTTCCACCCTCAGGTACACCAAGATGAAAACGGCCACCAACATCTACATCTTCAACCTGGCTGTGGCCGATGCTCTGGTGACCACTACCATCCCCTTCCAGACCACCGACTACCTACTGCACTCCTGGCCCTTTGGAGAGGTGGTCTGCAAGGTCTGACACCTCCACACACCTCCACACACCTCCACACACCTCCACACACCTCCTCCACCTCCACACACCTCCTCACACCTCCACACACCTCCACACACCTACACCTCCACACACCTCCACACACCTCCACACACCTCCACACACCTCCACACACCTCCACACACCAACACCACCTAAACACAGACTACCTACTGCACTCCTGGCCCTTTGGAGAGCTGGTCTGCAAGGTCTGACGCTCACTGACACCTACACAAACACCTCCTCCACCTCCACCTCCACACACCTCCACCACCTCTCCAAGGTCTGACGCTCACTGACACCTACACAAACACCTCCTCCACCTCCACCTCCACTAACACCTCCACCAACACTAACACCTCCTTTGTCTCATGTATCTCTCAAATACAACGGAGAGATTCAGCTTCGCCTCATCTATGGAACCTATAGGAGCCATAAAGAGGCATAGGTGATCTTGAATGGATGGATGGATGGATGGATGGATGGATGGATGGATGGATGGATGGATGGATGAATGAATGAATGAATGAATGAATGAATGAATGAATGAATGAATGAATGAATGAATGGATGGATGGATGGATGGATGGATGGATGGATGGATGAATGGATGAATGAATGAATGAATGAATGAATGAATGAATGAATGAATGAATGAATGAATGAATGAGAAATAAACATGGTTGCTCAAGAGACGCTTCTGAGCTTTTTTTCCCTCTGGGGTTTTTAATTTTAGGGAGGTCAAATCCTCCAGTGGCCCTAAAATGCATGAAAACTGCATTTTGGCACATTATATTATATCAACACAATACAAACTTATCAGGGAATAAATCATTACTGCAAATGTCTCTTTTAGCGTCCAATGCCTTCATCTGAATATGTAGGGCAGGGGTTTTCAACAGGTGGTCCGGGGACCACCAGTGGTCCTTGAGAGGGTTCCAGGTGGTCCCCAGGCTTGCGGGTCCATTTGGTTTCATTGTTACACTCTCAAGAGTTAAAATATTCATCATCTGAATTAGCCCAAGTCTACACAACTACAAGATAGACAAAAGCAAAAGAAATCTTTAGTTTTGGGGTCTGTGGAGCTAAAATGTCCTCAAGTGGTGGTCCGTGGCTCAAATTCTGAATAAATGGTGGTCCCTGGCATAAAAATTTTGAAAACCACTGCTCTAGATCATCAGTGCAAATGTCTCTTGCAGTGTGCAATGTCTTCACCTGTAGAGGGTTTAGGAGAAAGAGCCTTTAGTGTTTATATATGTGTATCTTCATCTAAAACAGGGGTTTTCAACAGGTGGTCCGGGGACCACCAGTGGTCCCTGAGAGGGTTCCAGGTGGTCCCCTGCCAAGTTGGTTAACCAGATGAAACCAAATGGGCCCGCAAGGGTCCATTTGGTTTCATTTTTACACTCTCAAGAGTTAAAATATTCATCACCTGAATTAGCCATTTTGGAATGTAATGTTTTGCTTGTTTTGTTTCCCAAATCCAGCCTGGAATTGTGGACAAAAGCAAAATAAATCTTTAGATTTGTGGTCTAATTTGTGGGGCTAAGATATCCTCAAATGGTGGTCTGTGGCTCAAAAGCTGGATGAAAAAAGGTTGAAAACCACTGATCTAAGACAGGGGTTTTCAACAGGTGGTCCGGGGACCACCAGTGGTCCTTGAGAGGGTTCCAGGTGGTCCCCAGCTAAGTTGCTTAACCAGATGTAACTCTTGAGAACGTAAAAATGAAACCAAATGGACCCTTGCGGGTCCATTTGGTTTCATTTTTACACTCTCAAGAGTTAGAATTCATCGTCTTAATTGGCCCAGGTCTACACAACTAGAGGATTAATGGTCATTTTATCTGTATGTTAATTTGCCTGTTTTGTTTCCCCAAATCAGACCTGGTATTGTGGACAAAAGCAAGAGAAATCTTTAGTTTTGGGGTTTCTGTGGGGCTAAAATGTCCTCAATTGGTGGTCCGTGGCTCAAATGCTGAGTAAATGGTGGTCCCTGGGATGAAAAAGGTTGAAAACCAGTGATCTAAAAGCTGGTTCTTTGTCCCCATGCTACAGGTCTTCATCTCCATCGACTACTACAACATGTTCACCAGTATCTTCACCCTGACTATGATGAGTGTGGATCGGTACGTGGCCGTGTGTCACCCTGTCAGAGCTCTGGACTTCAGAACTCCTCTAAAGGCCAAGATCATCAACGTCTTCATCTGGGTTCTGTCGTCCGCCGTGGGAATACCTGCCATGGTCCTGGGTAGCACACAGACCAACAACGGTATCTGTCTGTCTGTCTGTCTGTCTGTCTGTCTGTCTGTCTGTCTGTCTGTCTGTCTGTCTGTCTGTCTGTCTGTCTGTCTGTCTGTCCTGTCTGTCTGCCATGGTCCTGGGCAGCACACAGACCAACAACGGTATCTGTCTGTCTGTCTGTCTGTCTGTCTGTCTGTCTGTCTGTCTGTCTGTCTGTCTGTCTGTCTGTCTGTCTGCCATGGTCCTGGGCAGCACACAGACCAACAACGGTATCTGTCTGTCTGTCTGTCTGTCTGTCTGTCTGTCTGTCTGTCTGTCTGTCTGTCTGTCTGTCTGTCTGTCTGTCTGTATATATGTATATATATACTGTATACCCCCCCCCCCCCCTAAATGCCCAGTCTGCCCCATCAAACATCATAGCATGCAAAACAATCCAAAATGTTTCACACTAAAGTGCTTATATTTAAAATGATCTATTTTTATTATCTATCTATTAGGATCTACAAACTACACATCTGCACATCTCTGTTGTTATCTGTTGATAACTTGTAGATCTGTTCTATTTTTCACCTCATGTAACAACAAGTTGATTTGTATAAGTAATGATTTGGCAGAGAGACAGATTACATAATAATTACCCATCTTGGCAGATCAAGATTATCATTAATAATTAAGGCTGTTGAAAATAGTTAATTAATGGGATTAAATTAATTTTGTTGATTAATCTGATTAAAATGTTTAACACAATTAACTCATGTTCACACTGGCTCACCTACTGAGCGTTTTCTCAATGAAAAAAATGGTTAGAGCACGGTTTTACGGAGACATATAGCTGTGTGTCTCCCTGTAACCAGAGCCATAGAGTATAGCTAGAGGAACTACAAGCATTGAGGGCTTGTAGATCACCTGTTTTGATAAATATTTTAAAGATAAATGGTTATTTTTTTTTCATAGATTCTGTTTCTTTTTTTAAATATTGAAATCCCCTACAGGAAAACATGAATATTTTGGACATAGTTCGAATGGTGATTAATCATGATTAAATTAATTTTGAAGCTGTGATTAATTTGATTAAAATGTTTAATCATTCAACAGCCCTATTAATAATATTACAGTAGTATGTAATGTAATTTGTTACTGGCCACCACTGGTACGACGACCCGACTACGTCGCGACTAGTAAAGAAAAAAATAGTTGTCACCAGGTCACGACCTTGTTGCTATTGGATCTGGCTGTGCATGGATCATGTGACCAACAGTGAACAGTGACCCAGTCGATTTGCTTTTTAGCGATTGAAGAAATGAAACAGAAAAGCTTTCAGCCTATATCCTCTCCCATTGGCTGATCTAATATGCTGTAATCAGCCAAGCGGTGATAATGTGTGGCCCTGCTATAGACTGTATGTCTGGTATGTGCTGCTGTTCATCGTATGGACAGACGCTCAGACGCTGGGCGGACGGGAATCCAGTCGATTCCAGGCAATTAAGGATGCATTCAGAGTGGCAGAGTTTGTCATCCACTGTGTCCGCCTGCCAGGGACCACTTACTGCTGGTTAATGGTCCAGGGACCCCCTGCCAGGGACCACTTACTGCTGGTTAATGGTCCAGGGACCCCCTGCCAGGGACCACTTACTGCTGGTTAATGGTCCAGGGACCCCCTGCCAGGGACCACTTACTGCTGGTTAATGGTCCAGGGACCCCCTAGGAGGATATTAGTGAATCTGTCTCAGATCTCAGATCACAAGGAGGAAAGAGACAGTGAACGTTCTGGCATCGGCGGTTACCACGGAACAGCAGCGACAACACCAACCTTTACCCTAACCAGGGGCGGATGTAACATTTCACAATTGGGGGGGGGGGGGGGGGGGGGGATACAGTTACAGTTACCCCCCCCCCCCCCCATGCCCATGCCTAGATCCGCCCCTGTATGTGTTGTGTCTGTGTCCATGGTTCCAGGGACCACTGAGTGTGATCTATCTATAGTTTTATGCTTCCAGGGACCACTGAGTGTGATCTATCTATAGTTTTATGGTTCCAGGGACCACTGAGTGTGATCTATCTATAGTTTTATGGTTCCATGGACCACTGAGTGTGATCTATCTATAGTTTTATGGTTCCATGACCACTGAGTGTGATCTATCTATAGTTTTATGGTTCCAGGGACCACTGAGTGTGATCTATCTATAGTTTTATGGTTCCAGGGACCACTGAGTGTGATCTATCTATAGTTTTATGCTTCCAGGGACCACTGAGTGTGATCTATCTATAGTTTTATGGTTCCAGGGACCACTGAGTGTGATCTATCTATAGTTTTATGCTTCCAGGGACCACTGAGTGTGATCTATCTATAGTTTTATGGTTCCAGGGACCACTGAGTGTGATCTATCTATAGTTTTATGGTTCCAGGGACCACTGAGTGTGATCTATCTATAGTTTTATGCTTCCAGGGACCACTGAGTGTGATCTATCTATAGTTTTATGCTTCCAGGGACCACTGAGTGTGCGCTGCAGTTCCCGGAGCCGTACTACGTGTACTGGGACACGCTCCTGAAGATCCTGGTGTTCGTGGTGGGTTTCGTAGTTCCTCTGATCATCATCTCGGTGTGTTACACCCTCATGGTGCTGAGGTTGAAGAGCGTCCGCCTGCTGTCTGGATCCAGAGAGAAAGACCGGAACCTGCGCCGGATCACCAGGCTGGTGAGTCTGGGGCTGTGCTGAAATACAGGGGCGGATTGGATCACCAGGCTGGTGAGTCTAGGGCTGTGCTGAAATACAGGGGCGGATTGGATCACCAGGCTGGTGAGTCTAGGGCTGGGATGAAATACAGGTCCTTATCGTGATAATATCGCATACCTGGGCATTATGGGGCCCTTTGGCTAAGTCTGACCGGCCCGGGGACCACCAGTGGTCCTTGAGAGAGTTAACCAGATGTAAGTTCTTTGAGAGCGTAAACATGAAACCAAATGGACCCTTGCGGGTCCATTTGGTTTCATGTTTACGCTCTCGAGAGTTAAAATATTCATCATGTGAATTAGCCCCCAAGTCTACACAACTAGAGATTGTCATAAATCCAGCCTGAAATTGTGGACAAAAGCAAAATAAATCTTTAGATTTGGGGTCTGTGGGACTAAAATGTCACCAAATGACATGACAAATGCTGAATAAATAGTGGGCCCCGGTGTCAAAATGGCTCTTACTTTTATCTTGAAATTAAATTAATATTACGCAGACTTTAGTTCAGCCTTTAGTCTTGGCTTCTCCACAATATTTTATGTGTCTTATTTGGCCCCTTGGGAAAAATAATTGCCCACCCGTGTAATATCGTATACTTCCTCCCGCAATATATAATATCATATATTCCTCAGTAAACATTGTGATATTTGCTGAGGGATAATTCCGGGAGGAAAAACGGGTCACAGAACTAAAATGTTAACTGACTTCTATAGCTGTTTCATTCCCCAAAAAACAAACACAAGATAAAAACAAAAAGCCCAATATGAGAATCAGTTGAGACAAATAAAAGCTAAGATTAATACCTGAGGATATACAGTACATTAGTAAGTTCTGATTTTTGCCTTTTACTTTTTTATTCAATCATTTATTGTTTTTTGTTTTTGTTTTCCAGCTACAGTTACAGTATCATGATATATCGTTGATGAATTTCATGCAATATATTGATATATCGCAAATATCGCAATATATCAAATATCATGATATATTCATTATCGAAGGCCTAATATCGTCACCTATATCGTATGGTGAGGAACCAATATCATCCCAGCCCTACTGGTTAGTGAGTGGCAGTGCTGTTTCTGAGAAATTTGGAGCCCTAGGGCAAGATTTTCCCTGGAGCTGCATTTTATGTCATGAAAGTGCTTTACAAATAAAGATTATTATTATTATTACTATTAGGCGACATGAGGACGAAAGCACCAGATTCTATCACATGTGTTTTAAATGTTCAATTCTAGTTATAGACGATTCTGTATGTATAATGCATTTATCCATATGAGTCTTATTAGCCTGGGATCCGTTTAAAGCATGTCTGGTGGTCACCCCCCCCCCCCCCCCCCCCCTCATGGTCGCCCTAGACCAGGGTGTCAAACTCATTTTGGGGTAGGGGCCGCATTGGACTTAATGTGACTTCATCGGGGCCGGAGCACCGTGCTGCCAGTCACGCTGCGGTGGGTCAGTCGCATTAATTATTATTAATAGCTATTAATGACTTTCATTATTGGTTTTATACTTGTAGCCTAGATTAAGACCTTTGCTATGGGTGGTACTTTATTTACAGTGTGCCAATAAACCATTCAAAAATCAAATAGCTTATAGGCTGAAATTTGTAAATGGCTACAAAACCCATGGTTTTATGCAGACCTGCTTTTTATTGAAGTGATGGATCATTGAACATTCAAAAATAATGAATTAATAAAAATAACTAATGCTTCTAAAATACAGTATATTTTTTTTTAACTCTGAATTGAATTATTATTATTATTACCCATATTATTATATTTAAATAGCCAAGCTGTGATCTGAATAATCCCTCATAGACCCTCATACTGGTGAAGTAACCTGACTCCGCCAGATGGGGCAGCAGAGAGAGGAGGAGGGAATACTCCTCTCTGCTGCCCCATCTGGCGGAGTCAGGTTACTGCTACTGGACTAGTGCTCAGAGAAGAGAACTTGGAAGCATTTCTTTAAACGATCATAACTTTTGACAGGAACGTGCTAGAGACTTACTTTTTTTGATAGACTCAGACATTTTTGCTCTACAAGCCTGGGCCGGATTAAATCATTGCGCGGGCCGGATCCGGTCCGCGGGCCGTATGTTTGACACCAGTGCCCTAGACAATTACCTAGTCTGCCTGACGGCAAAAACGCCCCTGGTGTGTGTCATTGTGTATTTAAGTCAACGTTTAGTGAAAATTTTTGTAAACCGTGTTTTTCCTATTCTATGAACCTTATGGAACATGAAAAAAAACGTTTTTATTAATATATATATATATAATAATAAATATTTTATCCATAACATCCCATATAAGGCAATCATTAAAAATGTAATCATTCTTTAAGTTAGCATTATGTGACATGTCAAACCAGCGTGTTTTTCATGGTTCTGAATCCATTTCAAGGATTAGTTTTGCACAACAAATACTCCTTGTGCTAAAAACAGCCATAGATATTTGATCAAATGTGCTGATTATCATAAGATTTGCCATGATGTCTATGGCTGTTTTTAGCCAAAATAGCCCCTGCGGGTCCATTTGGTTTCATGTTTACACTCTGAAGAGTTAAAATATTCATCATGTGAATTATCCCAAGTCTACACAACTAGAGAATGTAGAAGATTAATGGTCATTTTGATCTGTATGTTGGACTGTTTGGTTTCCCCAAATCCAGCCTGGAATTGTGGGGAAAAAAAGCAAAATAAATCTTTAGTTTTGGGGGTCTGTGGGGCTAAAATGTCATCAAACGGTGGTCCTCCGTGGCTCAGAAGCTGAATAAGTAGTGGTCCCTGGGATGAAAAAGGTTGTACAGCTCTGTTTCCCTCCACTCTAGGTGCTGGTGGTGGTTGCGGTGTTCGTGGTGTGTTGGACTCCCATCCACATCTTCGTCTTGGTCAAGGTCAGTTTTCTGAAACAACATTACACTTTTAGTAATGATGCCAGATATTATCGGCCGATAAAAGCTTTCAGATTTAATATCGGTATTTACAAACTGGAAATTATGACTATTTACAGAGATGTAGACTCAGCGCTACGGTCATGTTTATACCATTACTTTTGTACTTTACTGAAGTAGGCTACATGTTGAATTTATAGTTGTATGGAGTATTTCTAGGCTATAACATGAATTCGTATTTATACTAAATGTTTATTTATATTAAATATTTGTATAGTAATAGTTTCTGTTATTTTTCCACCACTGGAGGCCGCATATATCGGTATCGGTTGATATCAGTTGATATCGGTTGATATCGGGATCGGGAATTAGAAGTTGGATAATATTGAGATATCGGTAAAAAGTTAAGTCAATATCGGGCATCTCTAACTTTTAGTATAGTTATTATTATTATTTTACATTCATTTTTTTATTAGTTTCAGTTAACTCAAATGTTTTTTGAATTTTAGTTTTTGTTTTTTAGTTAGTTCTAGTTAACTATTATAACGCTGTAGACAAAACATTCGCTCTGAAAGATTTGTGATTTGTGCTGCATTCTCACATAGCAGGCACTATGAGCCGTGAACGCCTGCTAGTTTTCAATGAAATAAAACTAAAACTCAAACTTTTTATAAAAATAAAAACTCAATAAAAACTAACAATTGCGCCCTAAAAACTAATTAAAACTAAAACTAAATGAAAAAAGAATGAGTAAAGACTAACTACAGTTAAACTAAAATGAAAAATCCATAGCTATAATCAGTGTGTAAAAATGATCCGGGGGCGGATCTAGGCATGGGCATGGGGGGGGGCAATGCCCCCTAAATACCCAGTCTGCCCCCCCCCCCCCCCCCCCCCCCCCCCCCCGTCCCCCGAACACGATGGCATGCAAAACAAACAACCCAAGATATTTCAAATTAAAGTGCTTCTATTTAAAATGATGTGAAACACTACTACTGCTACTAACTAACTACAGCTGTGTCACCACCAGGGCTTGGAAACAAAATTATTTTTCAGGAACGGTTCAAAACCGGTTCAGGTAGATCTATATTTAACGTTTTCGTTCTGGCAATCGTTCCAGCACCAAAACAAACCGGTTCGAACTGGTTCGGAACGGAAAAATTACGTTCGTTCTTATCGTTCCGGTAGTTTTGCGGATACACGTGAAGTTGTTTACAAACATCAAGCGCACGTGGCTCTCGGGGCACACTGGACTATTGATTTTCATCCACATTATTACCCTGCCACAGGAGCTGAGTGCGTGCGCTGCAGCAGCCACTGAGTGTTCATTAAACTTTGGTCAAATAACTATCTGTAAGCCTTTAGTTTTATTTTATGGATGTCAGTAAGGCCATTGCGCTGTCTGTCTGTCTGTCTGTCTGTCTGTCTGTCTGTCTGTCTGTCTGTCTGTCTGTCTGTCTGTCTGTCTGTCTGTCTGTCTGCATCACGACGGCACCCGCAGCGCACATGCATGGCTATATGGCGATTACGCATGTCTCTGGAAGAGGAGGAAAGGGGAAAATTAAACATTTACCTTTGTTTTCCCATATATCGTTGCTCTATGTGTGCGACGCCTGTGTACAGTAATCAACTAGCTTATATTGGTTATTATGACAGACAGAAGTCATTCTTAATTCCTTTCCAATTGTATTGAGTTCAGCCTTAATTAACATCTGACCGCAGCTGGGCTCGCGCGCGTCCTAACTGACAGGCTGCAGCCAGCTGCACAGTGTCAGAGAAATATCACCATCGCGCTAGCCTGGTCTAGCCCTCAATGATTTTGGCCTTGGGGGGTGGGGGTGTCGTGGGATCCACACGGTGGAAGTGCTGCGCTCTGATTTGATCTCACTAATGTGTCGTCATCCCCGGCCCCTCCCCCTCCCGTCCACTGCTGTTCTACGTCACATCATTTAGAGCGACGCCCACCCCGGAAGGTTGACACGCCCCTCAAGGCCACTTTCCAACGCGCGTTAGTCCAGTCTTTCCGTTTTCGCGCAAGGCGAACGAAAATGAAATCCTGGGTGTCGAGGCTACCATCGCGCAAACATTATCTCCAAACGTAACCCACCACCACCCGCGGTGCTATAAAGACCGTCTTGTCTTGGTTTCGCATTACGCACGGGACGCGAGGAACAGTTACTTCTCAGGACGAGCAGGAGGAGGAGGAATTCAAGTAAAATGCCCGCTGTAATATGAAATCAAGGAAATAGCCTACATTGTATTCTGATGATGTGCCTGTTAGACTTCATATTTCCTCATTGTTCTGGCGTGCGGGCTGTTGCTATGTTCTAATGGCTGGCCCGGGTCTTTTAGCTGCGCTGCGTGCTGCATGACAATAGTCATACGCACAGCCTCGGTCCCTCGGCAGGCCCGGCTCTAACATTTCGACTCGGAAAAGCCGTTGGTAAATATAACAGTCACGATATGCGTGTTTATTTAAAAAAACGCAACTTAGATAGGTGCGAGTACCTTAATTTATCATTGATTGAGAACGAAAAAAAAAACGTTATTAACCGGTTTTGTGGATTTCAGAATTACGTTTCGTTCCGGAACAGTTGAAGACCATTTCGTTTCCGTTTTCGTTTCCGTTCCTTGAAAAATCCCCTAGAATTCTGTTCGTTTCGGTTTTTGGTTTTCGTTCTTTGAACCGGTTCGAAGCCCTGGTCACCACTAAACCAACAGCATTTCATCATTGAAAACAGAAAACTCTCTGAGTCAGACCTTTAGCTTTATGCATGCTGCGTGTCTGTTGCAACTTCAACAACAACTGATGTTATTATTGATGCTTTACTTGACTAATAAAAGTCCTGGAACCGAAAATGGTATGGGGGCGGTGATGAAGCCGCCCCATACCATTTTCTCTTGCCCCCCAAAATGGGACATGTTACATCCGCCCCTACCTCTCCTTCCCTCCTTCCTAAGGCCCTGTTTCCTCGGGGGGTCCAGGGACCACCTCTATAACACCTCTCCTTCCTTCCTAAGGCCCTGTCTCCTCGGGGGGTCCAGGGACCACCTCTATAACACCTCTCCTTCCTTCCCTAGGCCCTGTCTCCTCGGGGGGTCCAGGGACCACCTCTATAACACCTCTCCTTCCTTCCTAAGGCCCTGTCTCCTCGGGGGGTCCAGGGACCACCTCTATAACACCTCTCCTTCCTTCCCTAGGCCCTGTCTCCTCGGGGGGTCCCTGAGACCACCTGGGTGATGGCTGCGTACTTCTTCTGCGTCGCTCTGGGTTACACCAACAGCAGCCTGAACCCAATCCTCTACGCCTTCCTGGACAAGAACTTCAAGCGCTGCTTCGGAGACTTCTGCTGCCCTGGGGGGGGTCTGCGGGGGGGCAGCGGGGCGGACAGCCAGGGGGGGGCCCTGAGCAGGGTGCGGAGCACGCTGAGGGACCACCGCGCCGGCCCCAGCGCCCCTGGGGACCCCCGAGGAGAGGGGCAGCAGCAGCCCAGGGCAGTATGACTAGCGGTGGTGGAGATGTCTTCCCTCCGTCGTACAGAAGACTCCAACGACCTGGGGACCACCTGGACCGAGGTCTGAGGGGTCCCTGGGCTGACCGAGACCACCTGGACCCAGGTCTGAGGGTCTGCGAGGTCTGAGGGGTCCCTGGCCCCTGGCTGGGGACCACTAGATCCTGGGGACCACTAGACATCACACAGAACCAGGGGCGGATTGGCACATATTTTCCCACTGGGACAATTTTGCCTTTGCTGGTTTGCCTTAGCTGGTTAACCAGATGTAACTCTTTGAGAGCGTAAAAAATGAAACCAAATGGACCCTTGCGGGTCCATTTGGTTTCATTTTTACACCCTCAAATATTCATCATGTGAATTAGCCCAACTTAGTCTACACAACTAGAGAATGTAGAAGATTAATGGTCATTTTGATCTGTATGTTCCAGGCGAGCATCTAGCACATTCTAGTGCATTTTGGAAGTGCCACTAGTGCATTTTGGATCTTGGCAGTTGGCAACACTGCCTCCAGCAGCGTGAGGCAGTGCCCTGGCAGTTGGCAACACTGCCTCCAGCAGCGGCAGTGCCCTGGCGCACAGGAGTGAACGGGAATATAGCAATGCTCTGGTGTGTAGGACACCTTTTCTTTTTTGAAGGATAGAAACACTAGTTTGCCTGGCCTGGGCTTAAAAAAAAAGAAAAAAACCCTGTCCAGGCCACTAGGTGGCGCAGGCCACCGGGAAAACTCCCTGTACTCCAGATGGCCAATCCGCTCCTGGATCTGGGGACCACTAGAGATCAGATGGTTGGCATATATATTTTTTTTAACTTGCCCAAACTATAAGGAGAAAATGTTGATTAAAAACAGCTCAATATTCATATTAAATCAATAAAAACAGCCGAAAACATGCCGATTTCAGCGGCACAAATTCTAGCACACTGAGCACTAATAGATGAGCGCATTTTAGTCTGTTTTGGACCACCCCAAGTACGGGTAACTTCAATTATCTAAACATATTTGTATATATATATATATATATATATATATATATATATATATATATATATATATATATATATATATATATATATATATATATATATATACATATATGTATATATATATATATATACTGCATTTTTGTTTTATTTTTTATTTTTTTCAAAATTTGAGAAATCATGGGGTGCCAACTTCACGCAGGTGAGAACAAATCTATCCTAACTCGGATCACATTTCATTAAGAAATGTAAACCATGTTTGAAGGTCTGGATGTGTGAGATGTTTCACAGCTTCTAGTGCAGGACAGGCCCTACACTACAGCGTGTAAACATTTGTAGGCAGATTTTATTTCATTCAAATATGTTTTTCAAAATAATAAACAGGCATCAATCAGTGATAATAATAATAATAAGGTTAGCCTGGCTGCATTCAGCAGTATACGTCAAAGTTCTAATTCAACTTCAAATGCAAGGAGGAGCCTATAACCGGCAGTGATGGGCAGTAGCTTGTTACAAGTAGCTAAGCTACATTCAGTAGCTTAGCTACACAGGCTATGATACCTCTGACACGGTGGTGTGTAAGACGTAGGGTAGAGAAGGGCTGTGCATATCGGTACCCTGAGAAAAAACAAAAAACAAAACAATTGTATTATTTATTTATTTATTTATTTATTTATTTATTTATTTATTTATTTATTTATTTATTTATTTATTTATTTATTTATTTATTTATTTATTTATTTAAGTTGTAATCTTTAGCAAAAAAAAAAAAAAAAAAAAAAAAAGATTGTACTTTGTTTTTGTTAATATATTTAACTGTTCTCCCAGTCCCTGTACTATAGGACTAATCCAACAGGTGTATTATTGTGTGTATAATATATATATATACCGTATACTGTATATATACTGTATATACTGTATATATCCAGTATATCTGGGATGTGGTTGTTTTTATACCCTAGTTCCAGGGTATCATATTCACATGGTTGTTTTTGTACCCTAGTTCCAGGGTATCATATTCACATGGTTGTTTTTGTACCCTGGTTCCTGGGTATCAGATTCATATGGTTGTTTTTTTTGTCCTACAGTGAGTGAGTGACAGAAAATGACAGATGAAAAGCTGCTCTTTTTGTTTCATTTCATTATATAGTGGACTGAAAGGCCAGTGTTTCAGTGCATCCAGGCCATTAGCTCCACATACAGATCCACACTATTGATTCTACTCTGAAAGGATTTTCACGCTATAGCATGGTTGTCAAACTCTGTCCCGCGGGCCAAACTTGGCCCGCCGTGTAATCTAATTTGGCCCTTGAGACATTATCAAATTAAAGGGGAAGAGCACTAATGGGACCTACCCATTTAGGCCTGACCATGCAAGTGCGTGAGGTGCGCTCCGGCACCTCCCGAGTTACAAATTAAGCACTGAATAATACAGACAATGTTTGCATTCACCATCTTTGTTGAAGGAGAGTCTATATCTACGTCTGGCGATAACTAATCTTACTTATCTTTCATGGTGGTTTAAACTCTGTGGAAATGTTGTATTAAGTTTTAAAAATCCATTGTTTTTCTGTAAACTTCCTCTCTCCTTCTGTCCACGTTTGTTTGGTCACATTTTAGTCCACACACTTCCATTCCCTCAAGTCCATTGTTTTGTGAGGAGTTGTCCTTTTAGAACAGGGTCTGGGGACCACCAGTGGTCCTTGAGAGGGTTCCAGGTGGTCCCCAGCTAAGTTGGTTAACCAGATGTAACTCTTGAGAGTGTAAACATGAAACCAAATGGACCCTTGCGGGTCCATTTGGTTTCATTTTTACACTCTCAAGAGTTAAAAAAATATTCATCATCTGAATTAGCCATTTTGGAATGTATGTTTTGCTTGTTTTGTTTCCCCCAAATAAATTTAGCTTGGAAGTTTGGACAAAAGCAAAAGAAATCTTTAGATTTGGGGATCTGTGGGGCTTTCTTCTGTGGTAATTTTCCTCATATGGCACATTTGTCACATGTGCAAATAACATGGACTCGCAAAAGAAATGTAATAATTAGTATCATATTGTATAAAATGTTCCTCCAGCTTATTTCTAATGTTTTGAGCCTCAATCACCACTGAAATAAAACCAGTCCTTGTCATTTGTTTATGGACAGTTTAGCTGCAGTACCACAATGTACCTGAGGTGGTGGGGGCGCTGATATGCAGAGTCATTATAATACTGATGCTAGATAAAACCAGGCTGGTTTAAATTCCATGTCAACTTGGAAAATCAACAATGTTGGACATTATAAACAAAGTGGAAATGTAAATTATGAACTGAAGAGTGAAGGAGAGTTGAATTTCATGTTAATAGCCCTTTTTAAAGCGATGTCTGTGAGAGAGTTTTTATTTTTCATCTGCATGTATACAACCTGTAATTATACAACATATACATACTTTACACAGATGTTATGTACATTATATAGTAGTGGTATTTTTTGTCTTTTTGGGGAAGGAGAGATATGAAACACTTGTAATGTTTACATTGTCAAACTTATGACAAACGAATCACATATTGTTTCTTCGCTGCTACGTGTGATGTGGTTTTCATTTAGACCAGGGGGTTTCAACCTTTTTCATCCCAGGGCCCACCATTTATTCAGCATTTGGGCCACGGACCACCAATTGAGGATATTTTTAGACCCACAGACCCCAAAACTAAAGATTTCTTTTGCTTCTGACCTTGACAATTAATCTTCCAGCTGTGTGGATTTGGACTAATTCGCATAAGGGATATTTTAACTCTTGAGAGTGTAAAAATGAAACCAAATGGATCCGCAAGGTTTCATTTTTACACTCTCAAGGGTTACATTTGGTTAAAACAACTTAGCTGGGGACCACCTGGGACCCTCTCAAGGACCACTGGTGGTCCCCGGACCACCAGTTGAAAACCCCTGATTTAGACGACTACATTGTGCCCACTGTGTAATTTTAACAAAGTATTGTGTCATGTTTAATGTGAACCAAATGGAACCTTTACACTCTCAGAGTTCAATGAAAGGTCAGGAGTCAGGGGCGGATCTAGGTATGGGCATGGGGGGGGGGGGGCATTTAGGGGGCAATGCCCCACTAAATGTGCAGCCTGCCCCTGCACCAAACACGATGGCATCATGCAAAAACAACCCAAGATATTTCAAATTAAAGTGCTTCTATTTAAAATGATGTGAACCACACTACTACTGCTACTAACTAACTACAGCTGTGTCACCACTAAACCAACAGCATTTCATCATTGAAAACAGAAAACTCTCTGAGTCAGACCTTTAGCTTTATGCATGCTGCGTGTCTGTTGCAACTTCAACAACAACTGATGTTATTATTGATGCTTTACTTGGCTAATAAAAGTCCTGGAACTGAAAATGGTATGGGTGCGGCTTCATCGCCCTACATCGGGTGATGAAGCCGCACCCATAGCATTTTCTCTTGCCCTCCAACATGTTCTCTTGCCCCCCCAAATGGGACATGTTACATCCGCCCCATTTTGAATAATATTATTCACAACCACAAGATAACAAAAAGCCTCTAGAAAGTTTTAGTGGTATGGGTGCGGCTTCATCGCCCGTGCCGCTTCGCGCCACGGGCGATGAAGCCGCACCCATACCATTTTCTCCTGCCCCCCCCCCCCCCCCCCGCCCCTGTCAGGAACTGAACCTCGTAGTACAGTCCCTGATGTTTCATTTATCATCTGTGTTTGTCAAGGCGCTGCTAGAGGTAACCAATCATGTTGCAGTTAAACCTCCTGTATGTGTGTGAGCTTTGGATGTCAAAAGACTCAGAATATTGTCCACATGATGGGACAATAAAATGATATGTACAGTAAACCTTGGTGGAACCATTTATTCATATAAAGACAACATGAAATACAGTGTACAGTATATTGTACTGTACGACTGAATGTGAGTCAATATTGACAAGAACATTAAAATTACCAGGGTGGATTCAGGCTTGTATTTACTAATGTTGTTTCTAGGCATCCAGAGAATGCACTATATATATATATATATATATATATATATATATATATATATATTATATATATATATATATATATATATATATATATATATATATATATTATATATATATATATATATATATATATATATATATATAATATATATATAATATACCAGGACACTGGGTGACAAGACAAACACATCTATGCTTTTCTCCCCCAGAGAAAAAGCATAGAAACACATAGAAACTCATAGAAACTCATAGAAACACATAGAAACACATAGAGGGTTAATCGAATTTCATTCAATTGCACTGATTCTGTCTTTGTTGTTGGATGCAGAGTGATCGTTTCCATGGTGACGCCACACACACACACACACACACACACACACACACACACACAACCACACACACACACACACACACACACACACACACACACACACACACACACACACACACACTCACACACACACACACACACAGTGAAAGGATCCAAGGTGATTGGGAGCAGGGTCGGATCTAGCCAGCCCTACTAGGGTGGGCTGAAGAATGGTAGGGTGGGCAACTCCAAAGTCTTTCACATGTAACAGTGCTTTTCAACCTTTCAACTATTTATTAAGCATTTGAGCCACGGACCACCATTTGAGAACATCATATGCCCATGCACAGACCCCCCAAACTAAAGATTTATTTTGCTTTTGTCATGGCTGGATTTGGCTGGATTTAGGAAACAAAACATACAGATCAAAATGACCATTAATCTTCTACATTCTCTAGTTGTGTAGACTTGGGATAATTCACATGATGAATATTTTAACTCTTTGAGAGCGTAAACATGAAACCAAATGGACCCTTGAGGGTCCATTTGGTTTCATGTTTACGCTCTCAAAGAGTTACGTCTGGTTAACCAACTTTCCATCATTTAGCCTGGGGACCACCTGGAACTCTCTCAAGGACCACTGGTGGTCCCCGGACCACTGGTTGAAATCCACTGATATTACCTTTCATTTGGTGGGCAGGATGCATGTTTGGGTGGGCTGTGCCCACCCCTGCCCCCCCTCTAGATCCGGCCGATTGGGAGGCAGTGATTGTGCACAGTGACAGGTCACACACACACACACACACACACACACACAACACACACACACACCACACCACACACACACACACACACACACGCACGCACGCACGCACGCACGCACACACATTGACCTGCATTGAAATGAAACTAATCAAAGCTGCTGTTGCTGTGGGTCCACGATAATGAGTCAACAGGTGGTCCAGGAACCACCAGTGGTCCCTGACAGGATTCCAGGTGGTCCCCAGGCTAAATGATGGACAGCTCGTTAACCAACTCCTTGAGAGTGTAAACATGAAACCAAATGAACCCTTGCGGGTCCTTTTGGTTTCATGTTTTACGCTCTCAAAGAGTTAAAATATTCATCATGTGAATTATCGTCTACACAACTAGAGAATGTAGAAGATTAATGGTCATTTTGATCTGTATGTTGGACTGTTTTGTTTCCTCAAATCCAGCCTGGAATTGTGGACAAAAGCAAAATAAAATCTCTAGTTTTGGAGGTCTGTGGGGCTAAAATGTCATCAAAAGGTGGTCCTCTGTGGCTCAAATGCCGGATAAACAGTGGGCCCTGGTGTCAAAAAAGGTGTAAAACCTTTGGAGGTGTCCACCCTGCATGCCCACCTTCCAGCCCACCCTAGTAGGGCTGGCTAAACCCGGCCCTGGAAGCCATAGAAGCAGTGCTGACAGCACCATGGGTTTGACAATATGGACCATTATAGGGTGTATTGTGGAGAGAGATAAAAGCATGGTGATTGCTAGAGGGATGTTTCTGGATGTTCTATAGCAGGGTTTTCAACCTTTATGACACCAGGGACCACCTTTTATTCAGCATTTGAGCCACGGACCACCATTTGATTACGTTGTCACCCCAAAGACCAAAAACTAATGAATTCAATTGGACTCGAGTCCTACGACTCGGCTCAAGTCGAGTCCAAGTCGCATTTTTGCGGTGACTTGACTCGCTTTGGACTTGAAGGTAAAATACTTGAGACTCGGACTTGACTTGAGACAACCTGACTCGGCGACTCGTCCGAGTCATGTCCGTCACCATTGCCGGGAGGCAACGGTGTGCAAATGAAACCAAATGTACCAGTCAGGGAGCTCAGCTAACACGATCACTATTTGCGGGGGTCCGGACTCACTCCGGATTCATTCCTTCCCTTTCCACCGGTACGTTCTTCTCGCTAAATAGTAGTCAGTTATTATTTTGCCAGCTCTGCTCTCCGAAGGACCCATCCCACCAAAACAAATGCACGTGTAGTCATAGACTCAGTGTTGCCAACTTTACGCATTTGACACTATATTTAGTTTTCCAGACCCCCCTAGCGCAAAATGATTGAAAAACTCAAGGTGATATTCACTAGATATTCATCTAGTGCTTTATAGTGAGCTGGGTTGAAAAAACACTGCTCAGCTCCTTGTAGTGCGTTTTGGGAAGTGCCACTAGTGCATTTTGGATTTTGGCAGTTGGCAACACTGCGTGTAGTACACGAGTAGGTAGCTAACTTAGTGCCTGATGAAAATATGAACACTATGTTAAATTAATGATCCGTGTGCGTGCAGGTATGCCTGCTCTACAAAATGCTACACAAGCACAATTGTACTGTAACTCTCATCTCTATTAATAATACATTTTTTCTTTCATTCATATAATTCAAGCTACACACTGCAACAAAACTGATAATTGATGAAACTGATATTTTTTTACATTTGACCGTAGGAAGTTGTAACCTGTGACTGACTTGAAAACCAGTGACTCGACTTGAAAACATTGTGACTCGACGCAACTCGAACAACCATGCGACTTGACTCGACTTGACTCGCCCAACTGTGTGGACTCGACTCGACTTGACTCGCCCACAACCTAAAAAAACTTGACTTGCTTGAGACTTGGGACCAAATGACTTGCGCTTGCTTGAGACTCGGCTCGGAGGGACTTGTGCAATTGTTGCCAAAAACTAATGAATTCTTTTGGTTTTGTGCACATTAGGGCTGGATTTTGCAAACAAACAGTGTGAACTCTTAATTAAGTGGTGCTAATTCAGATGATGATATATAAAACTCTTGAGAGTGTGAAAATGAAACCAAATGGACCCGCAAGGGTCCATTTGGTTTCATTTTACACTCTCAAGAGTTACATCTGGTTAATCAGCTTTCCATCATTTAGCCTGGGGACCACCTGGAACCCTCTCAAGGACCATTGGTGGTCCCCGGACCACCTGTTGTAAACCACTGTTCTATACAATATATTGAAGAAGAATTGTACTATCCTGGTTGTGTCTTGTGCATGTGCAAGAAAAATCAATAAAAACATTGC
>CM076976.1:53859923-53874060 GCA_039105355.1 Benthosema pterotum | reverse complement strand
GCGTGGGTTGTTCAGTGTGTGCACTAAACACACCGGTGTGAATAAACGATCGAGGGCACCAAATGCCCCCAAATACACCAGGTATAAACGAACGACAACAGGGCAGTCCAGTGCATTTAGGGTGTATTTCCGAACGCACCCAACGTGTTGATTTGAACCTTTCATTTCACAGTGGTAACAGGGAGACAGAGTTACGCCGTTGCAAACTGATGTTGGCTAATTGGGTTCCATGACAGATGGTTGGGTTGTCTACATAGACCATACCTGGGCATTATGCGGCCCGGGGGCCAAATGCGGCCCTTTGGCTGACTCTGACCGGCCCGGGGACCCCTCTTGAGAGCGTATAAATGAAACAAAATGGACCCTTGCGGGTCCATTTGGTTTCATTTTTACACTCTCAAGAGTTAAAATATTCATCATCTGAATTAGCCCAAAGTCGACACATTCAATCAGAGAATGTAAGAGAATGGTCATTTTTGTTATCCTGTTTTGTTTCCCAAATCCAGCCTGGGATTGTGGACAAAAACAAAAGAAATCTTGAAGAAAGTTTTGGGGTCTGTGGGGCTAAAATGTCATCAAATGGTGGTCCTTGGCTCAAACACTGAATAAATAGTGGGCCCTGGTGTCAAAATGGTTGGTCTCACTCTTACTTTTATCTTGAAATTAAATTAATATTACGCAGACTTTAGTCCAGCCTTTAGTCTTGGCTTCTCCACAATATTTTGTCTATCTCATTTGGCCCCTTGCGAAAAATAATTGCCCAACCCTGACATAGACTTATTTTTCTTTATTTTAGATTGATTTTTTTTTTATATAATAGGATATAGCATAACATCAGGCAGTAGCCTGACGTTTATAAATCCCTTAATTTTAGCATATATAAAACAACCCAGCTTTGATGATTATGAATCATTTTATTTAAATGGTTTTGTAGTACTCCCAGTAGGCCTGTGGCCTAGATCAGGGGTTTTCAACCTTTTTGATCCCAGGGACCACTATTTGTTCAGCATTTGAGCCACGGACACCACTTAAGGACATTTTAGCCCCCAGACCCCAAAACTAAAGATTTCTTTTGCTTTTGTCCACAATTCCAGGCTGGATTTGGGAAACCAAACAGTCCAACATACAGATCAAAATGACCATTAATCTTCTACATTCTCTAGTTGTGTAGACTTGGGATAATTCACATGATGAATATTTTAACTCTTGAGAGTGTAAACATTTGTTTTCATTTTTACGCTCTAAAAGAGTTACATCTGGTTAACCAACTTTCCATCATTTAGCCAGGGGACCACTGGAACTTTCTCAAGGACCACTGGTGGTCCCGGACCACTGGTTGAAAACCACAGTACCCTTTCACAGGCCGGTCAGAGTCAGCCAAAAGGGCCGCATATGCCCAGGTATGTTTAAATCAGGGGTTTCAACAGGTGGTCCGGGGACCCCTGTGGTCTTGAGAGGATTCCAGGTGGTCCCCAGCTAAGTTGTTTAACCAGATGTAACTCTTGAGAACGTAAAAATGAAACCAAATGGACCCTGGCGGGTCCATTTGGTTTCATTTTTACACTCTCAAGAGTTAAAATATTCATTTGAATCAGTCCTAATCTACACAACTAGAAGATTAATGGTCATGGACAGAAGCAAAGGAAATCTTTAGTTTGGGGGGTCTGTGGGGCTAAAATGTCCTCAAATGGTGGTCCGTGGTTCAAATTCTGAATAAATGGTGGTCCCTGGGATGAAAAAGGTCGAAAGCACAAGTCAATAGACAAACTGCTACTATGAGTACAGAACCCTGAAAGGCACTAATTAAGTCTCGTTTACGTCATGGTTCTCTATTTTCAATTCATCAGAACATTAAAACAAATGTTTCTCATTGACAGTATTATTAGATAGGATTAATTAATTTATTACTGTATGTTGTCCATGTCTTTTGTTTGTTTGTCTGTATACTGAAAACACTCTGAAAAGGTTGTATTTCTAGTGTTAAACATGTTTTTGAGTCATTTGAAATAAACAAAAATAAAATAAAAAAAATGTCTTAATATTATGCATTTCGTGGCCACTCATTTGGCATGACATATTCTTTGGTGTTTGGTGTTTTTTTCTTTAAAAAAATCTAACAGTAATTTAATTTTCATGTCTTAATGTCTGTTGGTAGGGCGTTCCAGATTTTAGGAGTTGATTTCATCTGGATTTGGCCAGATAGCCAAGTGGGCTTGCTTTATTGTAATATTTGATTAATAGTGACACTAAATATTTAATTATATATTTTGTACAAAGTTTTTTTCAAAGTAATATGTAATCGTAATAATATATCACACTTGCTCAGACAGTAATATTGTAATATAATATATTGCTTATATTAACAAGGTAAAGTAATATTCCCAATCCCAACACTGTTGACAACCAAACACAGTGTTCCACATCCCACAGCTACTGTATGGTAATAAGAGTGGTAATAGTATTATAATAAGAAGAAGTAAAATGAGGTGGTCCCTGGTCCTAAATGATGAGTTGGTAGCCTGTAACCAAAGGGGCTCTGATGGATAAGAAGTAATTCAGTCAGAAATAATTTAATTATTGGTATTATTTGCAGATTCCCTGGCATATATCTTCAAATAGGGGTCCGCAGGGCCAATTATTACTGTGTTCATTTTGAATCCATCCATTCATTAATGAATAGAAGTCTGGGTAGGAACCAATGCACTGCAGCAGAGCGTACACCGCCGGCTCCATTTAGATGTTGCACACACATCCAGGAAGTTGTTGTTAGCTAGACTTCCGTTAGCCTGGAAGCTAACAGGAAGCTAACAGACTGCAGCAGCAGCAAGTAGAAGTTTATTATTATTATTATTATTATTATAATGTCAGATCAGTCCATCACGGTGACAGTCGCATGCGGTAAATAATGATGTTTATTTATTCATAGAACTGTAATACAGTGACTTTAATACTATTGACGTTATGCAACAAAACTACTGCTAGCATTGTGTTCAGTCCTTTCATGTTTATTAGTGGTTTTCTACCCCAACAGGTGGTCCAGGGACCACCAGTGGTCCCTGAGAGGGTTCCAGGTGGTCCCCAGGGGACTAAAATATCCTCAAATGGTGGTCCGTGGCTCAAATCCTGAACGATAGTGGTCCCTGGGATGAAAAAGGTTGAAAACCCATGTTCTACCTCCTATTATACCCAGAGACCACTAGTTATTCTGCATTTTAGCCACGGAGGACCACTGTTTGTTGTTGGGTTTAGTGTCTCGGATCCCAACTAAGGATTGTCATGTTTGTGTCCACAATTTATTTACGAGAGAAAAACTGTCAAAACGTTGGTGAAAATAAGATTCATCTGCATTTTGTAAAATGTGTAGATCAGTGGTTTTGACACCAGGGACCACCATTCATTCAGCATTTGAACCACGGACCACCATTTTATGACGATCTCACCCCCAACACTTTAAACTAAAGAATTCTTTTGGTTTTGTCCACAATTCCAGGCTGGATTTCGCAGACAAAACAGTGTAAACTTCTTAATTAAGTGGTGCTAATTCAGATGATGAATATTTTAACTCTTGAGAGTGTAAAAATGAAACCAAATGGACCCGCAAGGGTCCATTTGGTTTCATTTTTACATTCTCAAGAGTTACATCTGGTTACCCAACCTTCCATCATTTAGCCTGGAGACCACCTGGAAACCTCTCAAGGACCACTGGTGGTCCCCGGACCACCCGTTGAAAACCCCCTGGTGTAGATTCTTGAAAATGAAGTACACAGATGGACAGGTGAATGAATGAATGAATGAATGAATGAATGAATGAATGAATGAATGAATGAATGATTTTTTATTAACAGAGATGAGAGTTCCAGTACAAGTCCAGTCCACACTGCAACAGAACTGATAACAGCTTGGAGAATTACAGTACAATTACAGCGAATCTGATTGGACACACTAACAGGGGTTGACACTAAGGTCTCTGAGGCACTTGTCCATCGGGCAAGTGCAAGTCAGGTTCTACTTGCCCTCAGGTCATGGTCACTTGCCCCCCAAATATATATTGTAAATTTTGCATTTAAGTTTACTTCCTACTTGGGTGCTTTAAACCAGGGGTTTTCAACAGGTGGTCCGGGGACCACCAGTGGTCCCTGAGAGGGTTCCAGGTGGTCCCCAGCTAAGTTGGTTAACCAGATATAACTCTCGAGAACGTAAAAATGAAACCAAATGGACCCTTGCGGGTCCATTTGGTTTCATTTTTACACTCTCAAGAGTTAAAATTCATCATCTAATTAGCCCATAGTGGTCACAGACAGTGGTCCCTGACCCAGCAAAATGATAGTTTGGAACCAAATGGACCTGGGAGAGAGATAGGTAGAGATAGCTAGAAAGCAGGGAAAGACACAGAGGCAGAGTGCAATGACTGCCTTCAAGACAAATTTATCTTGTGTTGTTAGAGTGCATTAAGTTGCACACTTGCCCGATCGGGCAACCAGGTAGCAGTCTTCACTTGCCCCACCATTTTTTTTTACTTGCCCCGGGCAAGCGGGCAAGTGTTACTGTCAAGCCCTGCACTAGTTAAGAATACAATTGTTTACAATAGTGTCCAACTTGTTAATTTCATTAAGGCATTCAAAAATGTACAAGATAATGGATAATTACTTCAGTAATGTCAGAAGCAGCAAATCATGGAGGTAAAATCAGTGGTTTTCAACCTTTTTGAAACCAGGGACCACCATTTATTGAGCATTTGAGCCACGGACCACCATTTGATGACATTTTACCCCCCCAAAGAACTAAAACTTAAGAATTATTTTGGTTTTGTTCACAATTCCAGGCTGGATTTTGCAAACAAAATAGCGTAGACTTCTTAATTAAATAGTGCTAATTCACATGGTGAATATTTTAACCAATGTCCCTTAAGTATCTATCTGTCACGGCGGGATTTTGTATTTGCCGTTGCATATGAAACTGCCTCTAGCTGGCCTGGTCTGTAACTTTGTTGTTTTTTTCTTCCAGGTGCTACGAAGCACAGCATCACCGTGACAGGACAGGATGGGAATGAACCTCTGTTCTTCTTTCTTCCAGGTGCTACGAAGCACAGCATCACCCTGACAGGACAGGATGGGAATGAACCTCTGTTCTTCTTTTCAGCATCACCCTGACAGGACAGGATGGGAATGAACCTCTGTTCTTCTTTTCTTCCAGGTGCTACGAAGCACAGCATCACCGTGACAGGACAGGATGGGAATGAACCTCTGTTCTTCTTTCCTCCAGGTGCTACGAAGCACAGCATCACCGTGACAGGACAGGATGGGAATGAACCTCTGTTCTTCTTTCTTCCAGGTGCTACGAAGCACAGCATCACCCTGACAGGACAGGATGGGAATGAACCTCTGCTGAAGGAACTCTCTGAGGCCGTCACAAAGATCACTGGAGTTCCTGAACCTTCTCAGAAGATCATCTTCAAAGGTAAAGCTCTCCTCACTGTCAATAGACCTGCGCAGTGACGTCACCGCCCCTGTTCCAGAAATGGATTCCCCATTAATTTTTCTCATAGACTTTTCGTAAATAATTTATATAAAGACGATTACGCCGCGGACAAAGCCAACTCGAGTCGTGACGAATCATGATGACACACACAAACTTTTGGGACAATCAAATCATTTCTAAGACGAAAAACGAAACAAAAAGTCTTGTATCATGCCGTTTTCTACTTCTTCCTAATTATATATTATATGACGATGTTGTGTTTGTTGTTATGATTTGTCAAGACCCGAGTGGTCCCGAGGCGCAATCGTGTTTTTATTAACCATTTTTGAAGAGTCTATGAGGAAAATGAATGAGGAATTCACTAGTGGAACAGGGCTGGTGACGTCACTGAAAAGTCTATGAGGAAATTGAATGAGGAATCCACTAGTGGAACAGGGCTGGTGACGTCACTGAAAAGTCTATGAGGAAAATGAATGAGGAATCCACTAGTGGAACAGGGCTGGTGAATCCACTAGTGGAACAGGGCTGGTGACGTCACTGCGCAGGTCTATTAACATACTGTAAAAACTAAAATATTGTCCCAGAAACTAAAATGTTGTTCCTGGAACTAACATTTTTTGTCCCTGTAAAATGTTCAGATATTTAAAAATATATCAGTATATATTCTGTGTCTTGTTTTTCAACTGAAACTAACTAAATCCCGTTTAGAATGCATTATTACATACCACAACACAATAATTAAAGATTATTAGCAGCTGAGTTACCACTCTTCAGGGATATTGAACCTTTGTTGAATTTCCCTAATAGATTGTACTGTATATCAGAGGTAGGCAACCTTAGGCACGGCAGTGATGGGCACTAGCTTGCTACAAATAGCTAAGCTACATAGCTTAACTACATTTTCCCGTAGCTTGTAGTGTAGCTTACTACATTTGTTCTGGGAATAGCTTGTAGTGAAGCTACACTACTTGTTTCAAGTAGCTTGTAGTGAAGCTACACTACTTGTTTCAAGTAGCTTGTAGTGAAGCTACACTACTTGTTTCGAGTAACAAGGATTGTAGCTTACTACATTTTCCACATTTCCTACATTTTCGAATTCTACCCATTTTTAATGGGTAGAAAACCTCTAAGATACAAACCCAAACTTAAAGGTAGGGGAAGTGATTTCACTTTTGTCAGATATCACCAAAAAATATTTTTTTTCTGTTAAAATGCTCTATTATAAGGTGTGGAAACCACATATGGAGTTTCCCCCTCCCCCACGTTAGCAGAGGAGCTAATAAAAGTTCCCAGGTCACCACCAATTCTCCTCCAATCAGGAGCGAGGAGCAGGTTCACATAGTGTAGCTACTGTTGGGGGCCCCTAGTGCACCAGGCTGGTACTACACCATGAATTTCAAATCACTTCCCCTACCTTTAAACATGCCACCATCGCAGGTTCAAACCCACCCTAAATTTAGAAGGTTGTACATTAAGTATGGATATTAAAGGTAGGGGAAGTGATTTGAAATTCATGGCGTAGTACCAGCCTGGTGCACTAGGGGCCCCCAAAAGTAGCTACACTATGTGAACCTGCTGCTCTCTCCTGATTGGAGGAGAATTGTGGTGACCTGGGGAACTTTTATTAGCTCCTCTGCTAACGTGGGGGAGGGGGAAACTCCATATATGGTCTGAACACCTTATAATAGAGCATTTTAACAGAAAAAAATATTTTTTGGGTGATAGCTGACAAAAATGAAATCACTTCCCCTACCTTTAAGTAAGGATTATGTAGTGTTGATGTAGCAAGCTACATCAAGCTGCTTTGGTCGTGTAGCTTGTAGTGTATCTTGCTACAATTTCCTGGGGATAGCTTGTAGTGTAGCTTAGCTACATTTTTTCGAGAGTAGCAAGTAGTGTAGCTTACAGCATTTTCCCAGTAACTTGCCCATCACGGTGCCACCATTGGTACTTCAGAGGGTGATCACTGACACACCGACACTAGGGTGGATCAAAAAAGCACAAGTTTTGATTTTCTTGTGTCTCACCCCCTAATTTTGTTCCAATGAACAAAAAACTACTTTGTTTAAATTTGGTTGAATTTGAAGCATATTTAGAGGTAGCTCAATCACCAGAAGTTTATCACTATTTTGTATTGGAGTACCAGTTCACAGTAGTACCAGTTCACCATAAAAACCTGATTAAGGGTTGTACCAAACTTTTCTCAATTGATCCTCATGTATTTTGTCCCGTAGAATTCATTTCTGCAATGTACATCTTTGTAATTCGCATAATTAATGAGATAATCTGCATATTTGATTAATTATGCTAATTATCTCATTAACTATGCATGATACAGAAATATATCAAGCAGAATTGGATTCTTCGTTAAAAATCATGTTAAGAACAACTGAGAAAAGTTTGGTACACCCTTTAATCAGGTTTTATGGTGAACTGGTACTACTGTGAACTGGTACTCCAATACAAAATAGTATTGTATAGTATGATTGTATGATTGAGCTACCTCTAAATATGCTTCAAATTCAACCAAATTTTAAACAAAGTAGTTTTTTGTTCATTGGAACATAATTAGGGGTGAGACACAACAAAATCAAAACTTGTGCTTTTTTGATCCACCCTAACCGACACTAGTGTGAGAGAGATTCTTTTTTTATTTAAATATATAAAATGTCTACTGTTTAATTAAGTCCACTCACATATGTATGTAAATTGCATATTGCACATAATTCTACTTTCATTCAAACTCACATTCATAATTCATTCACATAATTCACAGTCCAATAATCCTGCACGTTGAAAGAACATAATATTTTTGTTAAAAAAAAAGAAGAAAAAGAGGACAGATAAAGGTTGCCATGTGTATGGACAAGCAAAATCAGATGGAATTATCATGTAATTTTGCGGTGTGATAATTGAACATGAATGTCGATATGGCACACTGGATTATCAAGAAAATAAAACCAGGGCACTTCTTGCCTCGCCCTGCTGTATGTTATGACAGTGCAGGCAGTAATACAAGTGCAGTTCAAAGGTGAAGTCATCTGATGTTGTCCTAATCCTGTCAGCTAACATACCGTATTTTCCGGACTATAAGCCGCTACTTTTTTCGCATGCTTTTGACCCTGCAGCTTATAGCCAATCTATGGATTTTTACAGGTAACACAGGGGTGGTCCCTGAGAGGGTTCCATGTGGGCTCTGCAGACTAAATGATGGAAAGTTGGTTAACCAGATGTAACTCTTGAGAGCGTAAAAATGAAACCAAATGGACCCTTGCGGGTCCATTTGGTTTCATGTTTACGCTCTCAAGAGTTATGATTTTCACCATCTAAATTAGCACCACTTAATTATAAGTCATGTTCATTTTGGTCTAATTTTAATGTTTTGCCTCTTTTGTTTGCAAAAATCCATCCTGGAATTGTGAATAAAACCAAAAGAAATCTTTAGTTTTGGGGTCTGTGGGGTGAAGATGTTGTTAAATCGTGGTCTCTGGCTCAAATACTGAATAAATAGTGGGCCCTGGGATCAAAAAGGTTGAAAACCACTGCTCTAACATGAAGCTTATTGCCTGGTGCGGCTTATAGTCAGGTGCGGCTTATACAAGGAAAAATCAGTATTTTGCCCCGAATTTAGCTGGTGCGGCTTATATTCAGGTGCGGCTTATAATCCAGAAATTACCGTACACAATGTCTTGGCATAATTGTGTTGTAACAAATTAAATTGCAGGTAAATCCCTGAAGGACCTGGACCAGACTCTCTCCAGTTTTGGAATAAAACAAGGCTGCAAACTCATGATGATTGGGAAGAGGGTGAGTTCTGGAACGGAAGCGTTGGATTGGTTTAGTTTCTGTACGTCTTTCTGTACTTTGATGCGTTTTGGTTGTTCGAAGGTTTATGTCATGTCAGTGGTTTTCAACCTTTTTCATCCCAGGGCCCACCATTTATTCAGCATTTGAGCCACGGAGGACCACCATTTGAGGATATTTTTAGACCCACAGACCGCAAAACTAAAGATTTATTTTGCTTCCAAATGGACCCGCAAGGGTCCATTTGGTTTCGTTTTTACACTCTCAAGAGTTACATTTGGTTAACCAAATTTCCATCATTTAGCCTGGGGACCACCTGGAACCCTCTCAGGGACCACTGGTGGTCCCCGGACCACCTGTTGAAAACACCTGTGTTATGTTATAGCTATTGAAAAATAGCAGATCTACAAGCTCATAGCGCGCCACTGAGTGGCGCGCTATGAGCTTGTAGGTCTGCTATTTTTTTGTCATGTTTTACTTTTATTTACCGTAATTTCCGGACTATAAGCCCCTACTTTTTTCACATGCTTTTGACCCTGCGGCTTATGATATTCACCATCTAAATTAGCACCACTTAATTATTATTATTAAGTCATGGACATTTTGATCTCCATGTTTTGCCTGTTTTGTTTTACGAAAATCCATCCTGGAATTGTGGACGAAACCAAAAGAAATTGGTAGTTTTGGGTTCTGTGGGGTGAAAATGTCGTCAAATAGTGGTCTGTAGCTCAAATGCTGAATAAATAGTGGGCCCTGGGATCAAAAAGGTTGAAAACCACTGCTCTAACATGAAGCTTGTTGTCTGGTGCGGCTTATAGTCAGGTGCGGCTTATAGTCAGGAAATTACGGTATTTAAAACAAAAGTGAGAAAAAAAAATCACATTTTTGGGGCTACATAATGCCCACATACAGGTCCATTCCAAAAAATTAGAATATCAAGGAAAAGTTGGTTTATTTCCACAATTCCATTCAAAATCCTGAACTTTCATTAATTATAGATCCAGTGCTCACATTGTAAATGATTTCAAGTATTTATTTGTTTATTTTTACACAATTTTGGCTTCCAGCTCATAAAACCCACCAAATCAGGATTTCAAAAAATTAGAACATTTTATGCGACAGCTAAAAAAAATGTGTTTTTAAACAAGAAATGTTGAATATCTGAAAAGTATATTAATTTATGCAGTTAATACTTGGTCTAGGCTACTTTAGAACAAATTATTTCATTAATGGGGCGTGGCATGGAGGTGATCAACCTGTGGCACTGTTGAGGTGTTATGGAAGCCCAGTTTTGCTTCAATAACAGCCATAAATGAATTTGTATTGTTCAATCTTATGTCTCACACCTTCCTCTTGACAATACAACCCAGATTCTCTGTTGGGTTAAAGTCAGGACAGTTGGCAGGTCAGTTAAGCGCAGTAATACCATGGTCAGTACAGCAGTTACTAGTAGTTTTAGCTCTGTGGGCAGGTGCCAAATCGAGCTGGAAAGGAAAATTAGCATCTCCATGAAGCTTGTCAACATACCGAAGCACAAGGTACTCTAAAAAGATGGCTGTGTTGCAACCACTGGTGAATTTTCACTGTCAGTGGATTAACACCAGCCAATAACATGGCTTGGACATGGCAAAACACATGATTTAGGCCATGTTATCGGCTGAAAACTTCAACACAGCCATCTTTTTAGAATACCTTGTGCTTCGGTATGCTGACAAGCTGCATGGAGATGCTAATTTTCCTTTCCAGCTCGATTTGGCACCTGCTCACAGAGCTAAAACTACTAGTAGCTGCTGTCCTGACCATGGTATTACTGTGTTAAACTACTAGTAGCTGTACTGACCATGGTATTACTGTGTTAAACTACTAGTAGCTGCTGTCCTGACCATGATATTACTGTGTTAAACTACTAGTAACTGCTAGTACTGACCATGGTATTACTGTGTTAAACTACTAGTAGCTGCTGTACTGACCATGGTATGACTGTGTTAAACTACTAGTAGCTGCTGTACTGACCATGGTATGACTGTGTTAAACTACTAGTAGCTGCTGTACTGACCATGGTATGACTGTGTTAAACTACTAGTAGCTGCTGTACTGACCATGGTATTACTGTGTTAAACTACTAGTAGCTGCTGTACTGACCATGGTATGACTGTGTTAAACTACTAGTAGCTGCTGTCCTGACCATGGTATGACTGTGTTAAACTACTACTAGTAGCTGCTGTACTGACCATGGTATGACTGTGTTAAACTTCTAGTAGCTGCTGTACTGACCATGGTATTACTGTGTTAAACTACTAGTAGCTGCTGTACTGACCATGGTATTACTGCGCTTAACTGACCTGCCAACTGTCCTGACTTTAACCCAACAGAGAATCTGGCACCAGAGATTAGCATCGACCTCCAGAAACTAAAATCTGGCTTTAAGAAACTAAAATCTAACGTCTGAAAATAGAATATGGCTACTAAAATCTAGCGTAGAAAAATAGAATCTAGTACCATGAACTACAATCTGGTGTCAGAAACTAGAATGTAGTGAAGACACATTGGGTTAACAGAGGATTATGGGTGTTATTTGGACTAAAAAACGTGCCAGAATAGTAAACACTAGAAAACCAAAAAGTAAAGAAAGAGAAAAAGTCCTGGGTTTGACTATATTTAACTCTTTTTAACAGATTAGCAGAAAAGCTTTAGGCTCGCTAACAAATTAATTTATATAAAATCCTCTGTTGTGAATTAGTGCAAATGAATGATATCCAAAGACAGTTTAAGATGTTTACTTTAAGAGAAAAAATAAAATGAGTTGATGATGTGTTTCAGGTTTTTTTAAATACCTTTGACAAAACAGCCTGTGTTTTCA
Source organism: Benthosema pterotum (assembly GCA_039105355.1). NCBI lineage: Eukaryota > Metazoa > Chordata > Actinopteri > Myctophiformes > Myctophidae > Benthosema > Benthosema pterotum. Next base: position 53,861,918 of record CM076976.1, on the reverse strand, counting down.
CAGTTCACTGTTTCCAGAACTCATTCAGAGATAAATGCATTTAAAGTTTTATCATTTATCATTTATCAGTTATAGTAGTAAAGTGTGTGAGATGTTTTCTGGGTGACTTGTGATCTGATGTTGGACTGACTGTCAGTCCATCCAGTACTGACAGAACAGTACTGACAGAACAATACTGACATGCTGTTTGTGGACAGAACAGTACTGACATGCTGTCTGTTGACAGAACAGTACTGACAGAACAGTACTGACAGAATAGTACTGACATGCTGTCTGTTGACAGAACAGTACTGACAGAACAGTACTGACATGCTGTTTGTGGACAGAACAGTACTGACAGAACAGTACTGACATGCTGTCTGTGTTGACAGAACAGTACTGACAGAACAGTACTGGCAGAACAGTACTGACAGAACAGTACTGACATGCTGTTTGTGGACAGAACAGTACTGACAGAACAGTACTGACATGCTGTCTGTTGACAGAACAGTACTGACAGAACAGTACTGACAGAACAGTACTGACAGAACAGTACTGACAGAACAGTACTGACATGCTGTCTGTTGACAGAACAGTACTGACAGAACAGTACTGACAGAACAGTACTGACAGAACAGTACTGACAGAACAGTACTGACAGAACAGTACTGACATGCTGTCTGTGTTCAGAACAGTACTGACAGAACAGTACTGACAGAATAGTATTGACATGCTGTCTGTTGACAGAACAGTACTGACAGAACAGTACTGACAGAACAGTACTGACAGAACAGTACTGACAGAACAGTACTGACAGAACAGTACTGACAGAACAGTACTGACAGAACAGTACTGACAGAACAGTACTGACATGCTGTCTGTTGACAGAACAGTACTGACAGAACAGTACTGACAGAACAGTACTGACAGAACAGTACTGACAGAACAGTACTGACATGCTGTCTGTTGACAGAACAGTACTGACAGAACAGTACTGACATGCTGTCTGTGTACAGAACAGTACTGACAGAACAGTACTGACATGCTGTCTGTGGACAGAACAGTACTGACAGAACAGTACTGACATGCTGTCTGTGTTGACAGAACAGTACTGACAGAACAGTACTGGCAGAACAGTACTGACAGAACAGTACTGACATGCTGTCTGTGTTCAGAACAGTACTGACAGAACAGTACTGACAGAACAGTACTGACAGAACAGTACTGACAGAACAGTACTGACAGAACAGTACTGACATGCTGTCTGTGTTCAGAACAGTACTGACAGAACAGTACTGACAGAACAGTACTGACAGAACAGTACTGACAGAACAGTACTGACAGAACAGTACTGGCAGAACAGTACTGACAGAACAGTACTGACATGCTGTCTGTGTTGACAGAACAGTACTGACAGAACAGTACTGACAGAACAGTACTGACAGAACAGTACTGACATGCTGTCTGTGTTGACAGAACAGTACTGACAGAACAGTACTGACAGAACAGTACTGACAGAACAGTACTGACAGAACAGTACTGACAGAACAGTACTGACATGCTGTCTGTGTTCAGAACAGTCCAGAGGAGGAGGTTGAACTGAAGAAACTCAAAGACATTGAGAAGTCTGTGGAGCAAACAGCCAAGAAACTGGATCTGCTGGATGGAGAGCTGACGGGACTAAAGAACGTAGGTGACTTTTATACCTTTAATTAATACCTTTAATTAATAATACTGGATGGAGAGCTGACAGGACTAAAGAACGTAGGTGACTTTTATACCTTTAATTAATACCTTTAATTAATAATACTGGATGGAGAGCTGACAGGACTAAAGAACGTAGGTGACTTTATACCTTTAAAGGTAGGGTAAGTGAATTGAAATTGAAATTCATGGTGTAGTACCTATTGCACTAGGGGGCGTCCAACAGTAGCTACACTATGTGAACCTGCTGCTCGATCCTGATTGGAGGAGAATTCACCCACCACCTGGGGAACTTTTATTAGCTCCTCTGCT